>CM052129.1:8824003-8880148 GCA_028454255.1 Halictus ligatus
CCCGGCAGAAACGGAAAATTGAATCGCCACGAACTCTCTCTCTCTCTTTCTCTCTCTCTCTCTCTCTCTCTCTCTCTCTCTCTCTCTCTCACTCACTCTCTGATATTATGCAAAATCACTGTAGTGTGCAACCTTTCATCGATCGATCGCGAAACGAGCTTACCGGTGGACGTGATCGTAAGACCAATTTTTAGTCCCAAACTACTGTCGAATTTACATTCAATTTCCCATACACTTGCGATTAGATATCGGCGGGTTTATGGGTGCTGGGAGCTTCAGGCCAATTTCATAAATAGTTATCGTGCACTCTGCTGTACAATGGCGATATCTCTGCGAAGGCAATATGGTAATAATGCCGGTAATAGTCGCAAAAGTGGACTAAAGCAAATGTGCTCTTGGGATCTCGGTGAGGCTTCGCCAGATCAGGGGAATTGGCTTGAATCGAGGGGCGAAAGTTACCCTCTCCCTTTGCCTGTACCGGATTGGTCAGGTGACATTGTGTCATAAGTACGACAAAGATGAAACACGCCACGTGACCGGCCGGCTGGAGAAAGCGTGGGGGAATTGCGTCGTAGAGGGGGAAGGTAGAGTGGGGAGACAAGTCTTGATCTGCTATGAGGAAATACAGACCGATACAGAAATACAGTTGTTACACCGTATGCGGATACTTTGTCTCGCCAAGGGCAACAAAATAAAATTCCAAAGCCGAGGAGAGTCGCGTGACCCGCGACAAAACGAATTTCGTTCGCGAGAGTTTCAGGTACGGCCGAACCCGACGGCGCTGATTCGATGAAAAAGCCACGGGCTCGAATTCGCCGGCCGGCCAGTAATATTCCCATGGACCGAATGCACTTTTCCATCGGATTATTTATTCTCTGATATATGCACGGCCCGAGAATACATCCACTTGCATCAGCATCGAATTCCTTCCGCTGCTTTCCGTGCCAATTCGTTGGACCGGAAAACGCATCAGACCGGGGGAACCTTATTTTCTGAGCATCGGCTGTCGGTCCCACGGGTATCCTTCGATCAGATATTCAAACCGTGGATCGTTCTTATCTGCACGTTAAGCGAAAATCATTCGATTCGCTTAAACGTCCACTTCCAACCCCCTCCCCGCCATCCCCTCTGTTTCTCCGACTCTCTGCGTCACTGTTTCCCTCTGTTCTCTCTCTCTCTGGTTCTTTCTCAGTTTCTCCCGCGGGACGTTGGTTGCATGATTTAATTAAATCGAAAATTATCGACGGCAGAGCAAGTACTCGATCGAAACAAGATGCCGCCCGACTAATAAATCGTTTTCTCCGGTCCTCGAGAAACCCTCCTTCTCTTTCTGAGATTCGCCCTTGCAGTTAAGAAAGTTTCCACTCGCGCTGGGGGGGGGGGAAGATCGAGCATCCGCTCCCGGAATATTATTCCGCCGATTTGCGAACCGTTGCCGAGCGAGCTCACGGCCCGATTTGCATTAGAATCCGTTAATTTTCTTTGATCGTCCCCGGAAAACCGTTCGCCGCCCCGGGAAAACGGTCTCGGCTGATCCGTGGAGCTACTACACGAGGGCGAGGAGCAAAGAAAAACCTCCCGAGAAGTTTTCTCGGGCGTGAAATCGCGGTTTCGCAGTCTGTTTGTGCCCTCATCCCCCGCTCCCCTTTCCCCGCCGCCCACCTGTACTCTACCCACCTACCGACAAACGCGTTTATACGGTTGACTTCGACGAACTTTCGGACTTCTTCATCGTCCTACCGTGTCCCGAAGGGATGGTAGATAGTCATTTTTCCGTGGACGAATCGGTAAATTAGCGTCCGGATACGAAACGATCTCTCGAACGGAAGGAAAAATCGATTTGGTTGCGATAAGACATTTCATCGCGTAGAGACGGCAGCATTTCTAAGAACATTCATTGGATTGCAGATCTTTATGGAAAATAAAACTTTTCTTCATCAATCCTAACAAATAGAAACCAAATTGTATCAGTATTAACCCTTAGCACTGATGCCTTTAAGACACCACTAAAAATTGCTGTATCATTATTCAAAATATTTTTTACAGTATTAAATTTGTTTGTATTTAATAAATTACTAAACATTTCGGTATTGTACGAGTAAGTTGTATAACATGAAAAATATATATATAGAAAGGCAATATTCTAGGTCGGAAGAAATGTTTCGTTCTGGAGTTAAAATAGCTTCGAGTCCAAAGAGTTAATAATTAAAATAATTTTAATAAATTCAAGACAGTGTATTGACATGTTCCAATCCCTCTAATCCTTTCACTATTTTCAATTACCCAATTTTATCATAAAATCCGCAGTTTAATAATTGTAATAAAATTATATTGATTTTGTGGGACATCCAGGAGGTGATTATCCGGCAGCGAACGTATTAAATTACGCGAAAGTAAATATTTCCACGTTACAACAACGTAATCTATGAAACAGTAGGTTTAAATATTAAAAGCTGAATTTTAGAATTGAAAGGAGAATTAAATGATTTACAGAGTGAAATGTGAAAGGGGAATGAAACTGTTACTGAAAATAATAGCTGGTATTATTATTTGATTGCATTTTATTGTGCGGAGGTTCAACGATTAATCGAGCATACAAAATAAAACGAGGTACAGGCGTGTTCCGAGGTTTTTGCCCCGAAAAGTATGCAAATATGCTAGCGAGCTATCTGCTCCGAAGGTACTCAGCTTACGCATTAATTAATACCGGTTCCCTGATCAACTGCAATCAGTGTATTTGTACAAACTAGTACACAACATGCATCACTATTAATATAATAGTTACAAGCTTGGCTGAACACCGAAACATACGAAACACAGTGTTTGCTAGTTTGTTTTGCAGGTATATTGGACCGTACGGCAGATATTAGCTCGAAAGAGATTGTTAAATTAACAAACAGGTATTAACGTTCATTGGTTAAACGATTCTTATTGAATTTGCGATGGAATCTCAAATCTAATCGATTGTTGGGCAGTACGGTTGTATTATACATATATACGGAAAACATACTACTCGACCCAGAAGAACAGAATGGCTGAGCGAGTAGCGTAACAAAACGGGTTCTCTTAATCGAGAGGGCAGAGGTTCAAGTCCCGGATCTGCCCATTCCATTTTTCTTTAAAAATTTTCTCTTAATTATCATAATCCGGGACAAGAAAACCGCGATCCAATAAAGAAGTAATTTTCAAAAAACGCTGAGCTAAAAAAGTGACGGTAAAATTGAAACACATGGTAGAAAACTATAATTGGGAGAATGTAGTTAAAAAAAATTGGTGAGGTTGCGAAAAAAAGGGGGATATCACTCTATCTCAGGCAAAAGCAATTATATAAAAATACAGAAAAATGGAGTAAAGCATGCGGTAGAATTAGAATGAATACACCAGTGGGAAATTAGGGAAAACTCCAACACTAAAAGGAGAAAAAAGGGGTTCTGAAAAAACGAAAAAGAAGGGGGAAGAAAGTGTACAGTAGGGGTTAAAGCTTGGAAAAAATGTAATTTAAAAAAGTGAAAAAGACCAATATAGGGCAAATGTACAGATGGGAAACCAGTGTGCTCGGAAAAGCAAATAAAAAAACCGAATAAAAATGAAAAATAGGAGACCAAGTAAAAATAGAGGAAATAAAAAGAGAGATACGATAAAACAGGTAAAAATAGAAATGCAAAGGAAACGATATCAAAGAAGAGTTATGGTTGGAAAAACATAGAAAAACGGACCGGAAATAGAGCGGACAATAAATATGTATGAAAAATGTTGAGGAAAACATCAGCGGTAAGAGTGAAAATAATACAAACGAAAGACGAGTGTTTTCGGTACTAACTTGTCGAATATCCCGCAACAGTGTACCCCATTGTTCCGTCCACCAAATCATCTGAAAAATCGAGAATATTGTTCACATCTCGTCCACACAATGCCCTCGGAGAACAACGGGTAACGCGTTCCAGCAAAAAGCATTATCATCGACACGTGGCGAAATAAATTAGCAGACGACAAAGGGATGTGCCGATAACCGAAGTCGTTGAATCGGGAGCAGCTGAAAAAACAACGCCATACGCGGCACATATGGCGTCAAAGGATCCATAAATCATGAATTTTCGGAGAAACAAAGCGACGGCGAGACTGAGAGAGAGAGAGAGAGAAAAAATTCTATGATTCATAAAATTGAAATTAACTATCCCACGGTAAAACGGATCGGAAAATATTAATAATTACGACGAATCGAATGAAATAATGAAATTTCAGCAACGCTGTAAGCCGGCCAGCTCTCTATATCTACTGTGTTGTTCGCTTTCTGTTTCAGGGTCCCTGCTGCACATCGGGCTGCACTCTGCGCAACGGCGATAAGTGCAGGGACGACAACGGATGCAGGGACGCGAGCTTTTGCGACGGCCGTGGTCCCCAGTGTCCGCCATCCATCAGCAAACCTAACAAGACCATATGCAACGACGAGTTCGTCTGCTACATGGGGGTGAGTGTACACATTTCTCTGCCCCCTCTCTTCTTCCGCGCGCGTTCCCGGAGCAAAGTTCCGTCGCGTCTCTTTGGACCACCTTTTCACGCGAGCCGTTGATGTACGAGCGGAAGTTTACGAAAGTGGTCGATCCATTTGCCTGTCAGATTCCGTTGGGCATTCGGGAAACTTGCGGCGTTGTAGATCTTTATGATCGCTGATGTCCTTATCGTTGAAGACCGCCAAGCCGTAACCCCGGTATACAAAACTTGGTCAGATTATGGCCAAATTATTTCCTGCTTGATAGCCGGCCACGGATGATAACTTCAGGCTTAGAATATCGGGTCGGGCCATCGCTCTAATAAAGATTTAGTTTCGAGCGAAACGAAGAACAACGAGTTCCCACACGCCTCTCGAACAGTTCCAAGTCCCGTTTCATCAAGCTTACGAGCAAATTTATGAAATCGTTGTAGCTGACGATAGCCCGGCGAAATTACTCGCGTAAATTTACGATTTCCCACGGAACAATGCCTCCGCTAGGCTGGGGGGCTAGTTTCTTATTCATTGGATCCAGTTCGCCATTCCCGCGATAGTAGCAGGAACCCGTAACACATCAGTATACACACGAGATCAAAGTTACAACGTTAACAGAAACGAGCCCGGGCGGTTAGGCGCACGCCTCTAGCCGCCGTCGATAATATCAAACCGTTCGGAAATTCGACCGATATAATATTTTCGACGACCCTCTAACCAGTTTTCCAAGAAAAAAGCATCTGGTCTCCAAGGGGGTGGGGGTGGGGAGAACGGAGCGATCAGTAACGCGTTCAAATATCCATTAGCCGGCGATTGTGCCGCGCAAAAAGATCCAGCAGTGCTTCAGGAATGAAACGAACGGAGCCCGAGCTCCTCGGGGCCCGGGGAGCTTAGGATCGGTTCAGAAAAGAATCCCCGGGAGACCGATCTCAAAATGTACGCGTGGCGTTTTCGTACGCGCGCCTCCTCCTCCTCCTCCTCGTCGTCGTCGTCGTCGTCGTCGTCGTCGTCGTCGTCGGCTGCCCGTCTTTTTCTTTCTTTCTTCTCCCTCGAGCCGCGTCGCGGGAGTTAGGTTTAAGACTCGGCTCTCCGTGGAAAACGCATAGGCAGAATGAAACACCCTTCAGCCGCTGGAAGCATATTCATCTGTCAGGAAACCTCGAGACGCCCGATCGGGTCGGCGCGCCGGCTAAACCGCGGGGAGAATACAGACGAGGCTTCCAGCCCGTTTTTCCTGGCATTGCTGTGAGATAGGCGACCGGGATGGTGCGTCTTTGTTCCCGGGAACATCGAGCGACATTGCGTGGTAGATTATTACGTGTACAAATCGGTTCGTGGTCGTGCAATCAATTGTAGCCTTTGACACTAACCAGGACATGGAGCAGTATCGATTCTGAGAAGCAGACTGCGAATTTTATTCAGAAAATTGAAAGAATTGGAGAACATCGATATATTATTCCCAAGGACGACAATGACAAGGAAGACTACGGACTGCGGAACGTTTATCCGGCGACAGATAAAGAGGCAATGCAGTTTGACAAGGGGATTTTAAATCGCCCGGGGGGGGGGGGGGGAGATGAAATGAGTGCGTTCGGTGAACGCAACGTTCTATGACCTAAGAACACAGCATCCCGAACTCATTGTCTGCCGACGACGCGGAAACTCGAAAGCAAATTGCGACCGGCAGCTGACTATCCGGTGTCTCGACCATGCTGGTATTGTACTTGCATATTAGAAAGCGGGCATGTCGGCGGTATCGATTCCTGGCCAGCAGTGCATACCGTCGAACTGTTGCACGTGTGCGGCCGAAACGCGTTTTCCGCTTGGCCGACTGTAATCGAATGTTTCTACTCGCAGCTGCAACCGGAAGAGATGACTTCGACCCGTTTCCACGGCGCTGGATAGCCCGCTAGCTGGATAGCTGGCTAGGGATACCTGGTTGGATAGCTGGATAGCTGGATAGCTGGATAGCTGGATAGCTGGCTCTCTGGCTGGAAGCCAGCTTTTTGTTTCCGAAGATAGCGTGTAATTATGTGAGACTCGCCTGGCCGCGACACGGGCCTAACTCTTCGATAATTGGACGACGCGGAATCGATGCGATACCAATGGAACCAATCAGGCCATCGGATCCCATTAAAAGCGTCAATAAAATCCGGGAAACAATCTTGTCCGGGATAATTAGATTTTTATTCAAGCCAATCGCTTTTCAAGTCTCTTTCGACGGCCACCTTACTTCGCAGACTTCCTTCCCTGGACCGAACACTGCTGTTGTGTTTAAGGATTGCATTGTCGCTTTGGAAGTTTTTAAGCTTGTGAATATATTAGCGGTACCCATAAGTAATCAATTATTTCCAAAGAATTTGTTTTGCTTGTAGTTCTGTACCGATCGCTGAAAAGGAAACAGTTTTCGGTAAAGCAGCCTGTGTTCAAAATATTCTAAAAAGTATACATTTTTTTACAATCCTGTAATAAAATGGAGGCGTCCGTACCTTCCGAGGATCATATTCGTCATTGCATACTTTTTTATTTTCATGCAGTGTTTAGTGCAACGGTAACAACAAAGAAAATTTGCGATGTTTATAGAGATGTATCGAAGGTCGACAAGTGTCAACGTTGGTTCAGAAGGTTTGCTGCTGACGATTATGATCTCTCTGACAGACCTCGAAGTGGACTACCAGTTGAATCTGATAATGACAACCTAAAATTTCTAACAGAAGCTGATCCAAAATTAAGTATACAAGAATTATCGAAAAGCCTTGGGTCCACTTGGTCGACTATACAAAGGCACCTTCACGAAATGGGAAAGACATATAGGCAAGGAATATGGGTACCGCATCAATTATCTGAGATCAACAAGAATATTCGTCGATCAATTTGCACTTCATTGCTATCCAGATTTCGTAGAGCTCAATTTCTTAGCAGAATCGTTACCGGAGATGAAAAATGGATTCTTTATGATAACATAAAGCGTTCCAAGCAATGGCTTTCTGCAAATCAAACCGCAATATCCACCCCTAAACCTAGCTTATCACTTCGAAAGGTGTTACTGTGCATTTGATGGGACTGTCGTGGCATAATTCGCTTTGAGTTGTTGAAACCTGGATACACAGTTACTGCTGAGTTTTATTGCCAGCAATTAAGACGGCTGTATGCAGAACTATTGAAAAAGAGGGTACCTTTAGTCCACAGAAAAGGTGTAATACTTCAAATTGACAATGCCAGGCCCCATACAGCGAAACTCACTCAGGAAAAATACTCACCGGATATTGCTACCTCTGGAGCATTATTTAAGAAATAAAACATTCACTTCTGTAGAAGATGCAAGGAGTCACCTTGAGTCATATTTTGCTTCACGAGCCCTGGATTTCTACTAGAAGGTGATTGAAAATTTGCAGGAAAAATGGCAAACTGTCCTTGATAATGACGGAGATTATATAATAAATTAAGAAATAAAAACTTGAATTTACTACAAAGCTTGTTTTAGATTACAAAATAATTGATTACTTATGGCTCCCCCTAATATTATCAATTGTTTAGACTGTCTATTCAGCAGTTAATTCAGTATTTTATTCTTAGATCAGCAAGCTGCCACACGTGTAGACAATTGAACATGTAGTTCAATTGCAAGACACAGTATTTACGTAGAAGCTGTTTTTATTTTCCTTCTTTAATAATCCCAGAAAGTTCGGAATAGCATTCTTTTGATCGTTCACGGAAATACCATTACGATTTCAACAATCAAAAAATAAAAAAAACCGGTGATTTGACCGTGGTAGGTTCGGTGCTAGCAGCTTCGCGTTCACTGGTACCCTCTCGGCGATGGTGGCTCGAGGATGGAATGCATTTCAAAAACAGAGTATACATGTGCATAGGCTGTGGCATGATCCAGCTCTTTTCGTTAGTTAACCCCGATAAAGTGCCGTGGCGCGGAATCGCGGGCGACAAATGGCAGAAAAGTTGCGTAACGTATTCTACCAAAGTGTCGGATAACGGGGGCCGTACTCTGTTTCGCTGTCGTTCCGCGCGGCGGCACGCGAATGCATTCATATCCTGCGAGTGGATCCTTTTTTTCCGCGGGCGCGCTTCCGTTCGGCGAGACAATAAAGAGGGGAGAACGCCTGCGGGAGAATTGGGACGCGTTGTCGGCGTGTAGGAGACGGGGTTTGTTAAATCGGTGTCGAGGCTGGGTGGTGCGCATCGCGTCCCGTCGTCTCGTCTCGTCGTCGGCGGACGATATGCGGGTATCTTGTTGCCGAGGCGCGGCAACGTGCTCTCGCGAAACAGGCATCATAATTTCGAAAATTACTTTCGCGGCGTCGCTCCGCGGCGCAGTAAACGTTCTGCTATGCTGGTGGCTGACAGGGTGTGTTTCAGGTGGGCAAACAGAATCGGACTAGAGAAACGTGTCTGTATGTGTCTGTGAGGGCGTAGGATCGTGGGGAGGGGGTTCGGGAAGGGGGAAGTGGTGTTAGACGCGCGATTCGTAACATATAATAACAATTCAAGTCGCCGGGTTTATCTATCTTCGGCGTTGGGTTCCCCTCCGGAAATTACCTCGTATTTAGAGGTTTATGCATGTAGGCTGACACTTTATCGGGCTCTTGCATTGCTTCCAGGAATGCACCGGCAGCATTTGCCTGGCTTATGGCTTGGAATCCTGTCAGTGCATCGCCGGTCCCGAGGATCCCCCGACCAAGAGCTGCGAACTGTGCTGTAAATTGCCAGGAGAGGATCAACCGTGCCTGTGAGAGAGACGATCATTGTATATACACGCGGTTTTCAGCCGGGCGAATGTCTGCGTCAGTCGTTTCACTCCGGGAATAGTTTCTCTGGCTGTCCGCAACGCGGAAACCGGGAGGCAACGGCACGCGGCTTCTCCTCTGTCTCCTCTCTGCTCTCTGCACCGAAGAAATTAGACCCCTCGCGATAACTGCGGGAACACGTTTGATCGATTACATCGCAGGGCTACTTTGCCGAGTCACTCTCTCTATCTCTCTCTCTCCCTCTTTCGCTACCAGAACCTGACTCTCTGCCGCAGACCTTCCGACCGTGCACGACTCGCGTTAATTCCGCCTCCGGTGAAACTGCCAGCACAGAGTACCATTCGTTTTTAATGCGAGAAACACCGTGACTCCGTTAAAACGTGAACCAGCTCTGCTAAACGATTGTGCTTCTTACGGGTATGCGAAATCATTGAGACATTGCTACGGAAAAATTGCCCTCTTATCGACGCCTCACCCTCTTTCTACCCCTCAACTTACCATTTCTTTCTCTCACTGATTCCGAGGTTTTCTTAGGTCTGAACAATAGTCTTGTTTGAACGCGCGGAAAACATTTCCGTAAAGGAGAAAGTTGCTTTAAACGATCTCAGGAATCATCCCTTTCCGGGTAGTAGATTCTTGGGTCACCCGGTACGAACGTAGAGTCCCCATCGAAAGGTGTTGTTCTAAGGGAAAACTTTACCCCTCTCTCTCGAGTCCGGTGGTTTTTCTTGCTCAGTTAAAAATGAATGGAGGTCTGGATGAACGCTGGAAATTTGACAGCCGGTTGCCACGGAACAGTCAAACATATGAACGCAGATCAGATAAGCGAGACATCACAGGAGACTCGTTCCCTTCCAGATCGTCGTTCGCGTGGAACTCAGCGCCCTACGATGTTCCTGACATGCTGTCGAAGCCAGGCACGCCGTGCAACGACTACAATGGCTATTGTGACGTCTTCCAAAGATGTCGGGAGGTAAGATTCTATCCATCCGACACGTTTCGACGTCTCTGACAAGCTGAATCGCGGCCCAGTTGAACGTAATCAATTGAACTGTTCACTGTTTCCATCGTTTAAACTCAAAAATTTGTGTAAAGACACTATTAGGCCGTCCCATAAGCTCGTGCCGTGGACGTGTTTATATTATTCACCACTGAGAAGTATTTTAATGAAAAACCGCAGAAATTTTATAGTGACGGTATGGTGTCTTCGTCAAAAAGGTCAGAAGTGGTTGTGGAATGAAAGGGTGATTACAAATTTTATTTTTAGAGTTTAAATGGTAAAAGAGTAAACGGCAGGAACTTATGGGACGACCTAATACTAACTCTTAGCACTTGCGATGCGTTATTCAAGATATGATTGCATTATTAAATTTGTTGATCGTATCACTTTCGCATGCATAAAATGAAAAGAAAAATGTAGAGTGGATATATTCTAAGTCGAAGGAAGTGCTTTTTCGATTTTGAGTTAAAAATTAATTTCGGGTTCCAGGTGGACCCCAGCGGGCCATTGGCAACGTTGAGACGACTTTTGCTGTCCGATGCCAGCCTAGCAAACTTCCAGAAATGGTTCACCGACTACTGGTACATCGTGACGGTCGTCGTTTTTCTTCTGCTGTTAATTCCAGTAAGTAAAAACGATGCTACGCCGTTTCCTGTTCGAAAAATGCCCGGGCAATTCGCGAACAAGGTAATGTCCCGGCGATCTCTCGCGAACACCGAATAGCTTTCGCTGGTGATCCATGCGCGACAGGTTAAAAGTATCTTCCCGCCGCGGGGGAAACGCTGTGGACGCGTCGGCTATCCGTGTAAAACCAATTACGTGTCTTGTCAATTAAAAAGTTGCGCGGCCGCGCAAAGAGCCGCCCCAGCCCGACCACGGTTTTTCGCGAACGAAATTGTTCCGTGCCGCGATTTTATTACCGGACTTCCTGTTCCCTGCCGTGCAACGTTCGACTGTGTAACGACGAATCGGTCAATTCGATTTTCCCGTGCGCGAATTTTTTTCCGCGAACCGCGTGGGAAAACCGCACGGTACGTGCCCACGGGGTAAATAAACTACGAGTCTTTGCACGAATTCAAGAATTTAAGCCCTCGCCCTACAATTTCATTCCGCGATTTTCTATTTAATTTCACCTGACGCTCCGCGAACGCAAACAGCATAAAATAAAATAATCTCTGCCGCTTTAAAATCATAAAATGGTTAGCTTGCTGTTACGTGTGTGTCGTTTCATAGTGGAAAGTTAGAGACCGTCAAGTTTGGTATTCCATAGCCATTGAGAGATCACTTTGAACCTAAACGGTCCGGATATATTTCAAGTGTAATTTCCTCCAAGCTATTTTTCATTCGAAGAGAAACTGCGGACTCAACATTTTTGTATGAAGTATAGAGAAGAAAATATTTATATTTTATTTTTTGTATATTTTTACCGCCATATACACGGCATTGGGCAAGTAAAAGTGGTCCGTTAAGGGTTAAAGAGTTAAGTACTGATGAAAGAAGGGGTCACAGAGAAGCTTTCCGCGGGATGCAGAAAGGCCTTTGCTACGAAAACATTGCATTTGTATTTTTTTTTTGTTTTTGTATTTTATTGCCAATTTTATTTAACACTAGAACGACCGGAGCAGTCAAAATGACTGGTTCCCGATTTTTTCTTTTACAGTTACTGAAATAGTAAAAATGTTTTCATCGGAAATTTTTTAACGAACCTCTTCATTGAAGCTCATATGACAATAAAAGTTGTATGATGTCTGAATGGGCACAGTCTTGTCACTGTTACAAAGCAATATACGTCAGTCGCATTTATTGCTCGGTCGTTCTAGTTTTAATGAGACAATTAACGTGAAACTACAGAGGCAGGTACAGTTTTTCCGATTCTTGGAGTGCTCAGTGCCGTAGATTGAACAAGGTGTCGGTAATTCAACGATTATAGACGAGATAGTGTCGCCAACTTAAACATGTCCGGCGAAGCAGGGGAGCATTGCCGAACGGCAATTAAACGGAGGAAGGTGTCGCAGGAAATATATTGTAAATTCGATTCCACGCAACTTGGCGAACTTCCGACCTGCGACGCCGCCAAAGCAGCCGGAAATTCACCCGGAGATAGGATTAGAGCGGCGACAGTAACGCGAGCCTGCGACGAATTATATTATAAACCGTATCCCGCGAGAGCTTCCTCCTGCGACAACTTAACCGTAAAGACTTTTGAAAACTGAATTAATTCTGCTATCGGCTAAAAATACCGTCGGTACTGGCACACACGCAGAGAGAGAGAGAGAGAGAGGGTGTAACTTTTTCCCCTCAATTCCAGTTTAATTCCCCTGATCTTGTGATACCGACACCTGTGGACAGTTCACGGATTCATTTCCGGCGGAAAATACAGCATGCTACGATCAGAGAACAATCGCTTCACGACCCATGTTATTCCCGCAGGTGTTCGTGATACGTTTCCTGAGGCAACGGCGCGGCACTCGCGTCAAAATTCTGTCCACGAAGGAGGGCCGGCCGAAGGCGGCGAGCCAGCCTGCGAACACAACGGAGGATTCGTCGAAGGAGTGCTCGTCCGTGCGGAAGATCCAATCGATGGACATCTCGCGGTTGAAGAAGCGGATCGTCGAGACGATGAAGAGTATCGTGTCGCCCGGCCGGAAGAAGGAGTCCCCCTCGGACTCGAATACAATCTTCGGCAGGATCTCGCGGTTCCTGAGGAAGGACTCGACCCGGGGAAGAAGCTCGGAACTACCAGCCTCGAACGAGGTGGAACGACTGTACAGAAACACCGACGAGGAGAGGAAGGAGGGGGCCACGAACGAGCAGAGGGTGTCTGAGAAATCTGAAGACAACGGAAAGACGATCACCTGGAGGCGGGTCTACCTGCTGCTCGTCGGGAGTCCCGGTACTAGTTCCTCGCCGAGAAAATCGAACAAAGGCGAATCGACCAGGGTCGCGGCCTGGAGGAGGAGCGCGCAAGTCGAGAAGCTCTGCACCACGTCGAAAACGATCGTGCACCCCTGCCGCAGGGCCGACAGTTACCAAACCGAGCCCCTGGTCGCGCCAGACTCGCCGGACACGCCTGGCGAGTCGTCCGAGAATAGAATTCAAACCGACGATTTGTCGGTCCTCCTCGCAGACAGTTAGTTCCGGGGACCGTCGAGACGGGGGCCGTTCCGCGACCACTTTGACACACCTCCCCCCATTTTCTTTTAGCACGCTCTAAAAGCACGGCGAATTTCGCCGATTGTGAAAATATTGCGGATCTGTTGCGAGTTCGATCTGCGAGTGAACGCCTCGGCGAATCCAGGTCGATTTCTCTTTGGGTTACCGCCGCGCAGCGCGGCTAAAACGAAGCACCGGAATATTTCTATTGTTTTATGTATCGCAGCGAAATAAAAGACCCCCTTTGGTGGAGAATGCTTGAGCGCACGGGGGTAAAAGAAAACGATTGTGGTTGCTTCCGTTCGATGTTACATATTTTTGTCGATTAACCGTTTGCTGTAACAACGTTCGAAACGATTTTCACGGACCTTGGTTGTATTTAATAAATTGCCTGAGTATGGAGAGATCCTAGGTCGGAGTTCGAAGAGCTAACCGCGTTTAATATCAAACCGCCACCCTGAGAAATCCCACAAGATCCAAGTATGATTTAGTTAAGAGAAAGGTTCAAATACACTGCGATCATTCCTCTGATCCTCTCAAGATCCTAGAAATCTAAGGAAACCTGTTGCGACAAATATGAGCATTTCAAGTCAACTTGTCGAGGCAATCGTAATTCAACCCTACAAGTGTTTCATTTAAGCTCGAAAGTGTATACCTGCGTGCTGAATCATTTCTGAGCAACGACGAGCGTGTAGTCTGCAAAAACAGAGTAAGTCATCTCAGCGGATGGGGTTAAACGAAAAATTGGCATCTTATCGTTACGTAAACGTCGAATTAACGCATAGTGCAGCTGGTTTGGTAAACTTGGACTGTAATGCCCGCGGAACGGTTCCCAGAACTGTATACCGAACTTAGGTCTAAGAAGACAATATTTTATCTCTACTTGTGTAATAAAACGGTCGATTCCGGCGGGAACAAAGCGTCTCGCGCGGCCGAGTTCCCCTCGTGTAAATATTGTACAGACTCTTGTACCGCTGTCGCAATAGAATAGTTTCTAGATGTAAGGGAGCATTGCCGAGGAAGCTCTCGGCGCGGGGCCGGAAGTTTGCAGAACGGTGTGGATTCTTGTGATTCCGTGTAGTCAGACAGCTCTTCGCATAGAAGCGGACCAAACATAGTGGGATGCAGAGAGTCCAGCGCTGAACTCGTAGATGTGTATATAAAAGAACGATTGTTACTGTACAATAAATCGTCTGTCATCATTCACTACCGGACCGTGGATGATTAATTCGTCGCTCCGCCCCAAGTCATTCCCAAACTCCCCACCCAGATAGCGACAGAATTAATTGGAAAATCCGTTTATTGACCGCGATGCTGACCGAAAGTAGCCTCCAGAGAGTGATGTTGGTCGGTATCGGTCGTTAAACAGTAGTATTGTTTGCCAGGGATCGTTAATAGTGATTAGTTGGCTCCGTAGTTGCGGAGTGCCGTAAACTGAAATTCTGAAAACCTATGAGTTTGGATTTGTTTCGGAAGAGGAGTCAATGGAATTTGCATTCATACATAGAAAAGAGCATTTTTAGATGTGTTTGGTTATATTATATTATATATTACGTTTGGTTATTTTATATAATTTTTGTATATTATTCATCCAAAACAGATGATGTTCGCCACGCCTCCCATAAGGCACAATGTAAATTTCAGCACGAATCATCTGCTGCGCAAAATGTTAAAATAGCGCCACTGGACGTAGTGGCGAAATGCTCAAACTGTTAGCCAAATGATACCGACAGTCGGTAATTTTGAGGGCTAATAGTTTGAGCATTTTGCCTCTACGTAGCGCTATTTTAACATTTTCAGGAGAAAATGATTCTTGCCAGAGTTTACATTATTCCTTATGGAATAGGCGGCACGAATAATTTGTTTTATAGCATTTATACCGTATACAAAATATGAGAAAATCATATAAAAAAATTATCTATAGGTCACCATGAATTGATTGATTACCATAAATTTATCGTTGTTAATAAGAATCGAGTAGCCCGCAAATTTTAGCAATTAGGATTCATTGAATTCAAATACCAACAATTTGACCTATATTACAATATGTAAAATGTGCATTATCTCTTTTAATCCTCCATTCACAATCGCCCCGAACCCTTCGGATCGATCTTAGAATATATTCCCGTAGGAATTTTCGAACGTTTGAAGGCTTAAATTGATAGTGTAGAATAGTACTTAATAAATATTTTTAAAAATACGGAATCATGTCAAAAAATCGACAAAACCTGATAGCCAGCTCGAACCAAGTTGAATTTATGCGTTGTAGATTGTCATACAACGTTTGTATGTATTTTCGAATTCAGTATCCAAAGAATTACTGCATCCGTGATAGCCTAGTTGATGTATACGCAAGTAGTCGTCGCAATTGATAACGCCGTCACCGTTGCAATCCTACGAATCAAAAAAAAAAAACAACCAGTGGTTACATGCAAGCGCGTGATTGCGTTTATTTTGAAAAAATTACCTGAGCATGTCTTTCCATGAAGGTTTGTATTGTGCGACTTGAGCAGTAGACATCACTTGTGCACTCTTCATATCCTAAGAAAACAAAATCGATTTTCTATGAAATTCTCTTCCATGCATAAGACCATATGTACCGTACGTAAATAACTGTATACCAACCGTCGCCTTCCACAGATCTGCCATGGATTTGCGGTTTACCAGCACCGACCCAGTAGTCCTTTGTTATTCTGAACGGTCCACAGGTGTACCCGTTGCAACCCCGATTAACATCACATCCTGTAGTAGCCTCACAGATACATTTGAAGCAAGTATTTGATACCGTTAAAGCTTCCGTCATCGAATCTTGTTGCCCTAAATAGGAACCGATAGTATTTTACTGTTACGTTACAATCGTATCGGTACCGAGCAAAAGACGAGAACAATAAAGAATAGCAAAGCCGATAAGCAAGGCAAAGAAATAAAGAGCAATTCGAGGGCGATTTTATTAAAGTTTAATTCGCACTAAAATATCTCATAAATTAATCTATTTTTAAATAAAGTAGATTTGACCTTCACAGGTCCTTCACGCGTCCACCCACGAAAATATCAAAACATCAGAATGTACCCTCGCGAAACCACTGATCTTATAAGTATCTGCATCTTTATATAATATTTTACAACAAGAATGACAGTTAAAATTCATCAATTTCATGGTTGTGTAAATAAATTCTTCCGCGGGGAGTACATATTTTCGTAAATAGCGAAAAAGTGGTCTATCGGGTAGATCGGTTGTTATAAAGAGGAACTACTTGAAAATTTACGAACGTAAGTCGCAGCGGAACTAACTTTTCTTTTTCTGTGGGTACATATATATTTAGTTAGCAATACTATTGTTCACTTACCAAAAAGTAGACATAAATTGAAAAATATCGCCAGAATCGGCATGGTCCGCGACATTGTTGATCGTTCTTATTTTAGAGTCTCGTATTCGGAGTATCCTTGATACGTGTATTTGGGAATTCCCTCGCAATACTTGAAACGATACTCGCACGATACTCCGTCAACAGTTGTAGCCGATATGGCAAGTGGAAGGTCAACGTATGTTCACGGCTGCAGAAGTGGGGACTTCGACAAAAGTCAGTGTCAAAGATCGACATTGATAAACGAAGACTCGCACAGTTTGGAACTCCGGATCTTTACATCTTCGGATAATTATCGGAAAGTTAATTTCTTTGTAACGGGTATCGAACGGGTACACATACTTTGCACCCTTCACGGTGCGATGCATTATGGTCAAGGCACTCGCTTTACGTAGGCAAAATTCAATTTTTCAAGTATTACAAAAATATTATTATTACGACAGGAAGGCAAAGAAATGAAAATTTCAACAAAAAATGACAATCTGCTTGAATGGGTAATAATAACTTTCGTTTATTATTAAGATTCGCAATTACATTGAATTCAGGAACTGTGACTAAATGTTGTGTTACTAGAAATGTATCTAGCAACATAGCAATACTTAAATATTGATAAAAATGTACGAAGTTGTGGAGAATTTGAAAAGAAAAAGAGAAACAAAAAACCATCTAGAATTAGAACAGAAGGCAATGCCGGTACTGTTTCGGCAGATGTAGAAGAAAATCCGCACACTTTCATTCGTGCAATTAGTGTTGACACTGGTATATACACTGTTTATACACTGGTATAAAGAGTTCATTTCATAGGATCACAAAAAAGAATTGTTATCATCCGTACAAAGCAAATAAAGTACAACATTTACACGATGATGATTCACAACGTCGCCTTCATTTTATATCTTGAGTAGTGATTTCATACGAATTCTAGTATCTTACAAATGGTGAATAATATCGAGCTAATAGCTGCTCGTTTATAATTTACGATAGCATTGTATAATAGAATTAAGACTTGCTAATTATAAAAACATGTGTATTTAATTGAGTTGTATATGAATTTACTAGGCCCACCTTCACCTTCTTGGTAAGATCCTTTCAATTATTAACCGAAAGACACAATTTTTGTTTTGGATTACCTTGTCATTCAGTAAAAAGTTCCTGTTCCTCCTTCGTATTTCTATCATTTATTATAGGTCTAAAGTTCTCGTGGATCTAGTTGCAAAATTTGTCGTTCCTCAGGGTCGAGGGCGTAAGAAATCTAGTTGTTGTTAACAATGTCGGTATTTCAGATCGTGATACACGAAACCCCATATGGTGATTGGTCTACTCCTCTACCTCATTTGTGGTAAGCACTCTCATTTTCTCTCTCAAGTACATATAGGATCAAGTACAGTTTATATTTTATTATGTGCCTTATACAAGTCAACTTATGGGTCAAATTAGCCCTAAAACTTTAATAAATACAAAAAATATCTGAGCTTCTAGATTTCGACATAAGGGGCGCTACAATCGCCATCTTCATCATCATATTGTGATATCACGGTAATGTTAGTACCAGAATATGTCTATAAGGCATATTGTCTGTTATTCATTTCACTCTATGTATGTCCGCTGATAGGCCAGTTCTGGCCTAATGCGTAATAAATAAAAAAAAACATCAGCTCTGTCGGTATCATTTGGCTAACAGTTTAAGCGTTCTTCCGCTGCGTGTAATGGCGCTATTTTCAGACTTTAAGACGAAGATGATTCCTACCGATTTCTGTGTTGTATCTTATGGAGAAAGCGGCATGAATTGTTTGCTGCTGCAGTAAATACACATTTTATTTATTTTTGAGATTGTTGCAAGTCTTTATTTTACTATATGGATCCCAAAAGATTTAATAAACAATCCTCGACACTCATAATATTCTTTTATTTAATGTTAACTGCGTTATCAACGCTCGTTGACGTGCGGGCAAACGCTCCCCGTGTTGCAAAATATACCTTCCAAAAACAATTAATCACTAATTAACTGGTTACAAATTCTATTCCAAAACGTTATAGAAAAATGCACAGGTGTTCATTGTAGGTTTCTAAATCACAAATGTGCACCATTTGTCCTTGGAAATTGCTAAAAATATTAAATATCGAGGGTCTATTTATCTGAACTGATTTTCCTTTTTCGGTTCATTTACATATTTATTCCAATAAAACAACCTGTTATACATGAATCTTGAGAATACAACAGTGTCGTTTCAGTTTGCTTTCGATCTACTTCTATTCAGATGTTTTCGAGACCGTACGAGCGCGTTCCGTTTGAAATAAATAATCAGCCAGGGCAGACAGATCTGTAATTAAATCGCAAGGTTGGATAAACCGTTAAAAACTGAGAGCCGTCGCAATATCCACCTTCCACGACGGCAATAAGTTCCCAGATGAAAGCAGATTACGGCAACGTTGATCACAACACGATGGGAAAGTACAATTGCACAAGTCGCATGCAGCCGCGGTTAAATCCGCGGGGTTGACAGGCATTATATCGGGCGGCGCGATCCAAGAGCAAACACCCCGTGGCAAGTCCCGATCGGCCTCCGATAAATGCGCATAAACGTCGCCACGGCTCTCGGGAACCATGTCCGCGGTCTTTTATCGCCTGGCGAGGGCTCGCAACAAACTTTTGGCTCCAACCGGCCAATTATTCCGCAACTTTATAAATATTCTTTAGCGTCGGGACGTTCAAGGTCGTACTAGTTAGGGACGGTCGCATGAAGATCGCATCTTAATGATAGCGTGCTGCTACGCCACACCGGGGCGAAAGACCCCGTTGCCTATCGATTTCCAAGGACAACAGAAAAGGGTGTCCACGAAATCGTGGTTTCGATGTGTCTTACACGTAACGAACGATTTCTTTCGGAGCCAGTAGGCCAGCCCAGAAGAAAAATAGTCCACCCCCCGTGTCGGTTAATCGCATTCTCTGGCCCGTGTCCTCGCGGAATGGCGGCGGTAGATATAATCAAGCGTGGAAAAGTTTCGAGATTCAATCTTTCGCGCGGTTCGATCGAAACCGAAGTTCCCAGTCCGGGAACGGGAGCCCCCGGTTCTGTTTTCCTCGGTGTCAGCCCCCTCACGCCCCTGCTGAATTCATTGCCCCAATTGGCTTCAATCATTCCGCACACTATACCACTACCCTTCACCTATGTCCGGCCTGCATATTACTTAATGACTTCGCCCGTTATCTCTCCGTTTCATTCGATTTTTGCGGTCACGCCAACCGCCACCCTTTTCAATCACAAATCGCCCTCCGCGTTTCTTCAATCTCATACCGTTATTGCGCCGAATATATCGCGGCTCCGAGAATAACTATTGTCCGACATTGAAAGCTCCGGAAATTGGAGGAACACCGATCTCTCGAAGCGACACACTACCCCGGGAACATTGGCAGCCATGGGCAACGTGTTCGAACTCGAATCAAGAAATTGCAAACCGATCGTTGTTCGATCCCAGAAAAAGTTACCGAGAGACAACCAACCACCGAAAATTGCATCGATCGTGGAGGGTACAAACGCTCTAGAAAGGAGAAGTGCAAGCACAAAGGGTGTTGAAATTGTTCTTTACGGAGGACGCAGATGTACTAGGTTTCTATTAATAATGTTAACTAGTTTCGCACCTTTGAGGAGAATGAAGGATAGCAACGAAAAGACAGAAAATTACCTCCGGTGGCGAACTACCCCCCAAAAATTTATATGATTTTGCCAGTGCCCCTACTAAAGGGTTAATACAAGATTGATACTTTTAGTTTAGCACCGAGGTGAGTAGTTACGAATTGAAACGAAAAGACAGCAAAGTACCTTCGGGAGGTAACTACCCCCAAAAAATCCATACGATTTCGCCAGTGCGCCTACTTAAAGGTTAATAGGATCTTTTAAGATTGATACTCTTACAAATAATTGAATAACAAGGAGAAGGATGAAAAATTGAGACCAGAAGATAGCAAGTTAGCTCCGAGGGGTGACGATACCCCGAAAGTGTCACCGGTTTTGAGCATCTTCGAAAAAGAAAATGAAGAGTTCGCAACGGGGGAGCAAAACGAGCGTCGATTTTCGCGCAATGCTAGCATCTGGACGATGGCAACCGGGGTAGGTCTACGCCGAAGGGAGCGAAGAAAAGGCGAGGGCGAAAGAGCGCAGGCCTCGAGCTCCGCACCGCGACGTGTTCGAAGCTGAGGAAGGAGAAACCTGGCCGAGGGTGGTCGGCTGGAGTCACGCAACGGCGAACCGAGTCCTGGGAGGCCAACGTCGGGGAACCGCCGATTGTTTCCGAAGCAAATCAGTCAGTCTGCAGAATGAAGTGTCCGGCGTGGCTCGTTCTCGCTCTCTTCCCGCAGTTGTTCGCCGGGATACCGGTGACGCGATCCCAGAAGACCCACGAGAAACAGAAACAGTCGCAGCCGCGGCACGGGCATCTCGAGGTCAAGATCCCGGATCAAGGAACGATCGTCGGCAAGGAGGTGCGACAATTTTCCTTTCACCATCTCCGAGCACACACATGCACGCACCATCGTTGTCGTCATTGATATCGCTTCTCCTCGGACACACACCCTCCCCCGTGGATATGGTTGCTATGCGATTCAACGAAACACCGTTTCGCGACTATGCGGTTACCCTGCGATTTCCCGCCGCGAACTCGACCCCTTTCGTTTCTACCTTTGACCGTGGGCCTCGGTTTTCGAACACGCTTCCCTCTCGGTGACCACAGACCTCTGCGCAAATCGAACGGACAATTGCCGAGATAGTGCGAAACGGCGCCATACAGAGTTTCTCTCGAAGATAGTTGACGTGTTTTGAAGAAAATTAAATTGATTTTTCACCTGTCGTTGCTGATCGTTACAAAACGCGGCAGGATATCCTGGACTGTGCCACTTCTCTGTGATGATATCGGTTTTCATTGGACTCTCACGATTTTACTAGGAGGTACACAAACTAAGGTGTATTACTTCATGAGAATGGCAACTTATTTGGATGCCTCACGGGTGCATTAAGAAATTTATTCGACTCGTTCCAATCGGTTCTTATAACTTCGACAAGTTTAACCCTTTGCACTCGAAGCTATTTTAACTCCAAAACGAAACATTTCTTCCGACCTAGAATATTTCCCTTCTATATATTTCTTTTCATGTTGCACATATGAAAATGGTGCAATTTACTCGTACAATACTGAAATGTTCAGTAATTTATTAAATACGAACAAGTTTGAATCATGTAAAAAATATTTTGAATAATGACACAGCCTTTTAGTGGCGCCTTACAGTCGCCATTCGAGTGCTAAAGGTTAAAATATCAAATCTGCTACCGGTCATCCGAGGGAATGATTTTGACGATTTGCTGAACAACGTTTGAACTTCGAGAAAGATTGGGAGCACCTGTTTTATTTTTACCGCGAGTTCCTAGTCGGTTAATGTTACCCTTACGTGAAAGTGTAAGCCGTCACAGTTTTGCTGCGTAAGACACAGCTCTATATGCGGCCGAGACGCATATATCACTGTCCCGGCACGAAAATCCGGCGGCGAGGGAGCCGTTCGAATAATTACGCGGACAAAACAGAAGAGCATGCGAACGAATCGTCTCGAATCAACCCGGCGCACGTGCTTCTATTATCAGTTGAACGTTCGCCGTGTTTCACCTATTATGAATTCTAATATTATAGATTCTCTGGTTATGGTTTCTCTGTCTCCTTCCTCCAGCGTTGGGACAAAAGAACCATTTTTTCCGAACCGTGCCACTTCGGTCTCATTTCAAAGTATAATCGCTCGGCTCCCTCGCCCTCTCGCATTTCCGCGAAATGATGCTGTTATGTGGAATTTAATACACCGATTACTTCCACACACACACAGTTTCGCTCATGACTTTCGTTCAATAATATCAAGAAATTACCATTTACCTCATTGCCGAGTTTTTCACAAACGACGGCCACGCCCCCGACACGACATGTTTCAAAACAATGTTCCGTCATTGTTGTGTCTCTCGGGAGGCGTTCGAGTCCCCGCAAATCGTGCGAATTCTATATTCTGTGTTCTGCAAATTCGATTTCACCAGTTTTCGAAATGAAGCACTGCTAAGCAATTTTCCTCCACGTTTCTATATGTTCATTCAGCGAACCGGTTCCGTAGAAATCGAAAATCGACGCTGGGCAATTACCTTTCCGTTCAGCCGGCAGCGATCGAGCACTTAAGAGCCCGGGATAGTCACGTGACTTTTTAATTAATAATTTCCATTCACAGCCTTCAGACACAGACTTAAGATCCGTCTTCGTCTTGATCCGACGGGTCTTAAATCTGTGACTAAACCTGTCACATTTTTTGCTTTGTATTATCGATATTATGATTTCTAACGCCAGAAGGGTGCTTCAAGTTCTCCGCTTTATTTCGCAGAGAATCAAGGGAAAATGTAGCTCAATTTGTAGCTGGAGATAATTTCTAGTGCGCGCTGCTCTCGATTTCACCCAGAAAACTCATCCAATGGCAGAAAAATGCTTGGATTCCACGGCATGCACATCGTCAATTTTTGGCCTACTTCGAACGCTTATATTACCAAATATCTGCATAATCTCGGCAGCTCCTGACCAGCGCGCACTAGATTGAACCTTTCTCTTTCGAATGAGCACTTTACCAGCGACAAAATATTCTTATTTAAGGACGAAAACTTGAAGCACGTAAAACCATTTTTTGACGGTAATGTAGTCACTCTACCTTATCGCGAATCTACCGAGACTTGACGGCGATATTTGAGACGGCTGAAATTAACAGAGATAAATAAATAAAATGAACAGAGATAAATAAATAAAACAATGGCAGTGAACTCCGAGCAGGTTCAAACGGAGTTCTGTCCGAGTAATGTATCTTTGATCGCCACGTGAAGCGGGCGGATCAACGATTCTTACCCGGCGCTTGCAGTGTTTCAAAGCCTGTGATTGCAGGTTGTTCAAAACCGATTACCCGCTAGCGTACGCTCGGCCAAATTATCGGGCCCGATCTCGCGCCGGAATTTCGCTCTCATTCAACCCTGAAAGTTCAGCGAGCACGCCGATTGCGAATACGAGATTTTGCGACTTTTGCGAGCACAGGTGCCACAGAAAAGGCCGCCGGCGATAATACAGTACCTGGGGATACCGTACGCGCAGCCACCAACCGGTAAATTACGCTTCTCCGCGCCGGTGACGGACCCGCTGCCATCCTGGAGCGGTGTCAAAAATGCGACGCAATTCGCGCCCTCGTGCCAGCAAGAGACCAACAGGCTGAAACTGCACGAGAAACTGTACCAGAGACTGCTGCCGCCCGATCAACCTGATCCAGGTGTCAGCGAGGATTGCCTGTATCTGAACATCTTCATGCATGACGGTAAGCTTAACGTAAACCTCGAAATATAGTAATCGTGATTGGGTCTCGATCGCTCGTGTCAGCGGGTTTATTCTGGAATAGGTATGGGCAATGGACCGGCTTGATTGCCCCTAGTGATATCGCTTTTGAGCTAAAGTTGGAGTAAATGTTTTGGTAAGTCATGGAAGATCTTGTTAGCTTTCAGTATACGTTGCTCTGAGTGGGCGTGGCTTCGTTGTTCTGGATATCAAATGGTTGAGGCATTCCCCTATAGGCCATTCTCACTTGTGACTTCGACGTTGACGTGATAGAAGCTCCCACTCTTTCTCTGTCTCTCTACGTGTAAAGGGGGCGTAGCTATTGTTGAGTAGGCGTGGCCTGTAGTGAGTGGGCGTGGGATTATAGCCCTCCTTAGTTCAAACTTTTACCCTACAAATCTAGCTTCGAATACGTGTATGAACCTCCACTGCGAATATTGCTGCCTTCGTTGAAATATTCCAGTCTCCGATCAGAATCCGCTATATACGTAATGGGCGTGGCTTCGTTGTTCTCCTTTTATAGACAGCCGGAATAGCGTCTCCAAAACTCTATCTTTTAAGACCATAATAGTGCTCAACTCTGATTATTCCTTTCCATAAAAATGTTCTTCGATCCCCGAAGAAGGTCCCCCGAATATTGTGGGCGTGGCTTGGCTGCTCTCGACGAACGGTGGGTCGGACCCAAGAGTAAATGCATCGTTGCAAACTGCTGTAGCTCCTAGCTAAGCTTGCGGCCAAGTGTTCTTATTTGGGAAGAAGTCAACAACGATGCATCGGTTTCCTCGAGCAAATAGTTGCGCTCATTAAGCAGTTAGCGTACTGGCGTCATTAGCAAGCCGGGGAACGCGACAATCGCGTTCGCCGGCGACGGAACGCGCCCGTCTGACACAAAGACCGGCTTCCCTCGTGTTTTTCGCCTGCGTTGATAGCACGCCCGATGAAAATCCTCGATAATCGTCACGACAACGTTTCTTCCGAGTAACACTTAAAGCCGCGGCGACACGCGATCTCGTCCGCTAATGATGATCAAGCCCAAGTCCCGCTTCCTTTCTTCCGTTTCTTCGATATATCACGGGTCAGCGCGCGGTGTGACGCGATCCTTATCGCGACGAGGAAAAGGCCGCGATTAGAAACGTCGTCGTACGTCGTTCGTAGAACGTTCGTTTCATTTCGTTCGCGCGGACGAAACGATAACGCGATCAAACAATTCCCTATGGCCGTGAATAATGAAGTAACGTGCACGATTCTCACGTGAATCGATCCCTCGTTGAAAAACGAATTGAAATTGTCTGAACAGTTTCCCTCTTGCGACGACTCCTCCGCGAAGAAATCGCCTTCGACGTCTGAAGGGCGCGCGGTTGCAAACGCCATTTTGTCCGGCGCAATATAGTCACTTCGTAGACGCTTTTCTCGAGAACGAAGGGTCGTAGAATGAAACTGCAAAGGAGAATTTCGTTTGTATTTGTAACGGAGAATCGACACGAGTGCGCAATTTCATTTCTAATGCGCACCTTCTACGAAAAACGTGGGTCGCGAAGGTTGATTGTGCGTGTACCTGCGACCATAGGTCATGGGAAATCGATCCCCACGCGCTCTACTCGCTAGGAATGGTCCTTAATTACGCTCGCCGATCACTCTACGATTAACGATAATTCCATATCCGCAGTAATTTCCTGCTCCAATTCCTCGATTGACAATAAACGCCGGCTCTGCGTGCCGGGTGTATGTAAATCTCTT
Organism: Halictus ligatus; assembly: GCA_028454255.1. NCBI lineage: Eukaryota > Metazoa > Arthropoda > Insecta > Hymenoptera > Halictidae > Halictus > Halictus ligatus. The sequence goes on from CM052129.1 coordinate 8,849,888, forward strand.
AGTTTAAGGATGTCGGTGAAGGACTGGGCTAATGGCGGCATTACGGGCATCATTTCGAACTAATTTTGGATGTCTCATGCTGTTGTCGTGAGTCATAAAAGTCCGCTCGAAGGTCTGCGGCTCGCCGGTTCCACGTTGACGCGAATCGATATCGGAACCTATGGAAGTTCGTCCGCATCTTTTGGATCGTTGTATCGCGATCCACCGTTCTCGATCGTTTCTTTCTTTTTTATTTTCTTCTTCGTTTTCTGCGCGTCGACGGAACCACATAATCGTTTCCCGGTGTGCCTGCAGAGTTTCTTCGTGTTAACGGAAGAAAAGTCGAGTGTGATCGACGTCGCACGATACTCCCGGGGATAAAAGTTTCACGTTATAATTTCAGGTGCTATAGGACGATCTTCGATGACCTTCGCCGGCTAGTTTTATCACGTGGCAATTTTTTGCCTAACGCTCGGATATGGGTCGACATCGGTGCTCACTCGAAATAGCAACCGCCGGCAATTATATCGAGACGATGGTATCGTCCAATGACGTACGATTAAAACGATTTTCTGACAGATATTTTGGAACAGTATAATGTTCACGGGGTTCTACTGTGATTAACTCGCCACCCTTTAGCCACGACGGGGTATAGCCGGCTTCCGGTGACCTTGACTGAAACGGGGATCTCTGCTCTTTCATCGTGACTGTGTTAAACAGTCGCTAGTCTAATCTGTTTTATCTTTATTGTAACTATACCGATTAGACCGAGTACAGAATACTTTTAACTTTTATATTTGTCCTGTTTAGGCTCTATTCGCCATGCTCTCTCACACGCATACATACGTAAAACCCATACTATCACAGTGCCGTCTCTATCAAAGTTCCCCGTGAGAACGAGATCTCGTACAGAAATAGCGATTCCGACGAAAAGGAAATGCACGAGAGTCAGGAATTAGTTTAACACCGGCACATTAGATTGGTTTTTTTTTTATCACGATTATACCGCAGGTTCTGTGGGGAACGTTTATTATGAGAATATCGCTTTATTTAGACCCCGCAGCGGAACAATCAAATTTCCATTTAATTTCAATTAACACCGGCGATGACTTAATAGTATTATAACTCTTGTAACGATCCTCGGAAAATGTTTGCACGAAGGATGCCGGAATAGTGCTTCACCTAATTTTCTTTCGCACGTTAAATCAACAATTTCTGCTTTGTTTGATAGTTCAGAGTGCAAAGAAATACAGTTTGGGTCACAAACAGAAAAATCAGAAAAATCGTGCAGCATCGCATAGAGGATTCGTCCATACACGACAAATTGTCGACATTTAAACTTAACAATTTACAACTGATAATTTAGTGGATCCTTTTTGGACACAGTGTAACGTCTTAAGCAACGTATTAATCGAATTGCAGAACTGTACTGTACTCGTGATATTCGAGATTCCTGTGTTCGAACGGGGATTGCGAGACAGTGTTCGAGAGAAAAGGGAGTCCCGTGTTTGTGTCACGTGCGAAGGGTCGGAAAACAGGAAAAGGGACATGCGAATCGGGAAATCGTGCCCGATCCCGGCGGCCGACACCCGGTCGATATAGAAACAGCCAAGGAGTAAGAGTAGCAGTAACTGGCGCACGTCGTGGCACGCGATCTTTTAGGGTCGGTCGAGATGTTAAGATACTGGTGAGGTCGGTCACGAAACCACCCCCTCTTCCAACCCCGTGGCACTTGCTTTCTTTCGCCTCAGAGTCCCGAATCTACTTCCCCAGGATTTTTCCACCAGCCCAGAACATCATCGTCCTCTGATTCTTCTTCACAGGAATTATACTGATTCCTAGTGGTGGAACTAGTCATTTTGATTCAGACTATTAGAGGTTCCCGCCGATTTCCTGACGATTATCTCGCGTGATCGATGTGTATCTCAGAAAATGGATCAACACGGGCCCGAGCAACCCCGATGGCTGTCTTTCAACCCCTCGCGATTAGATCCTTTCCGCAGATACAGTGATTAGGACTCCTTAGTCGCTGATAGTTTCCTAAAATAATAGAGACTTATTAGGTAACCGAAAAACAGAATTTTATTTAGGGTTAAAAGGAATTTGTAACTTACGTGTTTAGTAGTTGGGCTCTATAATTTTCGTCTGACTCGATGTTCTAGAGGAAGGGTTATTTACAGGGTCCATTTGAATTTGTGAGGTAGGGTCTCTCAGATTGCACAGGACGAATTGTAACGCTATGCTTAAGCAGAGACGCGGCCATAAGGAATTATTCAAAAAATTCATTTCTTTGGATTTCTAGTGTTAAAGAAACGACAGCTTAGCTCTAGTAGTTCCAAGAAAAATATAAAATCGGCTTTGTTTCTCCTAAAATATCAAGATATTACTAGCTACAAAAGAAACTTGCTAATCCAGGATTAATGAAGATGGTGAATCTACAGTTTCCCATGGGAAAAAGTGAGTTGATATGGACGCCTACATTTGTTTTCGTAGTTAGACATCGACAACAGAAAACTAGAACTGCGTTTCTCTCTGAAGGAAATTTATAAAGTACATATTCAGCAGATTTAGTTCGAAGTGTCCGCCACGAGTTGAAGGACTAATTGATCCTCGAATACCATGTTCCGACGCCTCTCGTGGAACTCTCCGGTTGATGTTCGATACTAAAATCGCATAAATCTCGGGGCTGAGTTCGGAAGAATGTGTGATTCCGACCCAGATCTCTCGGTGGGAGCTTGTTACACGGTCACCAAGAACGACAGGTAATAGCCCGAAACTATTTGTCAGCTGGAGGACCGCGGTTCCAGGAGAGATCGCTGATAAACCGCTAATAAATTGTCGCGGCGTGGGTGGATCCCGAGGAAGTTATTTCTGGAGGTCTCAGACACCATCGCCGACCGATAACGAAGGCCTCTATCTCACTGGCATCTAAAGCGTCCCACCGTGCAATGGCCTGAATCTCTCCTCGACCTTGGCACGCTTCAAAAACTGAGCAGCCCTGGTGACGCTGAACAATCCCCCGAAATTAATTATTCAAACGCCCCCGCAGCCACACACCCCCGTGAAACCTACTACGCCTTCTGGGCGAAATTGTTTCATCCCCCGCGAAAGTTCTTTTAATCCGCTTACTGCCCTGACTGGATTGATCACTGATCTACCGTGGTGGTCTGATTATGGGATTCCTGCTTCTCTCATTGATTCCATAGTTGAACCTTTGCTGATAGCGACTGTTCTAAAGTGTTCTCGATGATTGCTCCACTAGGTCTGTTTATATTAGTCTGCGGATTTTATGCATTTATGTACTATTTTCTATGTACAAATTTCAAAATCTATTACTATTACTATTTTGCTATATTCATCTTATAGAAATTATTAAAGAAAGAATGACTACTTTATCTGACTCCTATTTTCCACAATTTTTAGTTTGCATAAAGATCCACAGCCCAATAATTGTATTTCCGATTTTTTCGTGTTTGGTTTGAGAGTTGAATTTCTCCTGATGATGACGTCTTTAGTACTTACGGGCGTCCGAAATGTTCTTGTCTGCAAGATATATATATAAATTATTGAACATGTTTAATTGAATTCTTTCCTGTCGACGAGTTGATAGTTAGATAATATTCTTTTTACATTCTTGCTTCTTTCATGTTCTATTTCATCATTGCAACGGCAACTGGTGTTGTAGATCTTTCAAGAGATTCTTGAAGCTTCAAACAACCCTCTGACTGGTGGGACGCGTTGAAATAATTGGATTACTTATTTCTTGCTACTCGACGATTAGACAATAATCTGTTGATATTCTTACTTCTTTCATGTTTAATTCGACATTTCGCACACAAATGGTATACTAAGGACGCTTTCAGAACTTCGAGGCACCCTTTGCTCGATGATCGGACTGCAGATTTTATGCGTCTATAAATACTGTAAGAATATCGAATATTTTCTTGAAATTATTAAGCATAGAATAACATTTGATATTTGACGTCCGACAATGTTCATTGTGCATAAAGATCCGCACTCTGTTCGAGATTGATCTTCTTTCGAACATAAAGGACAATTTAATAATTGTTTCTTGACGAAGGCTCAACAACCAGATATGATCATTCGCTGGTTTTTAATTCTTCCGTGTATGGTTTCGACCATTGAATGTTCGTTTTCGGATCGGAGGCGTTCTCGAGGCTTCGAAGCGGATTGTCTTATAGCAAGCAAGGGATAACGCTATGCAAATAGTGTCGCGATCGATTCGCCGGTGCAACCGGAACCGGGGATGCAGGCTCATTTAGTGCGAACGCGAGTCCATGAATTCCTTGGGTTCCAGTGTCCGGTCACCTCTTCGGTGGCAGGTTTCTTTTTCATTGGACTGCGTGATCGATAGACTATTCTCATCTTACCGCCTTTCGGAAATCGGGTACACTGATTTTTCCATATATGTCGCCGAGGCCTGGATGATAAACGTCGCGGAATTATCCCCACTACCGCGGGGTATGCCCCGTGAAGGGCCGCGAAGCTCGAGAGGCCTCGGACGTCGAGGAGTGTAAACACAACACGGCTGGCGAGACCCGTGTTGTTGACATAATATATATCGAGAAAGAGACCACTGTACCTATAACAAATAATCGAGCGGGCCCAGAAAGACTTTTGAGCCTTGAACGTCTTGATAAATAAAATCGTTAGTCGTACAATTCGAGAGAATCTTTGTCGTAACCATCATAATTTTCCTACAGGATTTGAAGGGGAGGTCGATCGACCGGTGATGGTGTGGTTCCATGGGGGTGATTTCAACACCGGCACCCCTGCCATCTGGGACGCGAGCTTTTTCGTCCACAAACAAAAGGTATCTTGCACTTTCTTTCTGTTCAACAAAATAGTTTCCGGCTTTTGTCAGTCGAAAACAAAAACCGCGTCCTTTTGGAATTATTTTCCAAACGTTTCGAGACATTCTTACGCTGGTATTGCAGTGATGGCCGCATTTATAGCTGGAGCTTACTGAGTTTTAATAGAAGGCAGTTTAACCGCAAAATAATCTTTTCAATTTTAATTTTATCAAGCAAATTCCTATGAGTTCCCCGAACTTCGAGCAAACGGTCGACGTGTTAAATAACTTCTGATTTTCTGTTACTTTTATCGAGAATACCGGACATTGGCGTGTCAGTTGAGAGAAACGTTGGGAAAACGATTCCAGAAGCGTGGAAATCGCGATCCCAAGGGTGCTGACTCATCGTTACGATTCGGGCTCGTCCCGCGTCGGAAAAATCGCGGAGAGTGTTCCGACCTTCGCACACATTCTCGGAAAGAGTCGCCGATTCGGAATCGATGAAGCGAACGCGAGAAGTCGACAGAAAATCGAACGGGATTAGGGTGTTTCTTTGCGTGCCGGCTGGGGCCAAGGTAAATTCAACCTTTGGAATCGCATTACGGATCCATCCATGATGCATGCTTTATGCACGAGGGGTGGGGGGGGGGAGCAAATGTTAATGCATTTCTTCGTTTCACGGAAACAGATTCTTAACGCGAGCATCGTTAAAAAATCGCATACATAAAGAGGTAACGTCGTCCTCGTCGTCGTTCCGTTTCCTTGCGATTCCTAAAGAGTAAATCACGCTCGGGTGAAATAATTGCCTGTGTTTTTGTAAATGCTTTATTCTCGGTTGGAAACACTCCATTACTATAAATACGCTATCCGGAACAAGTAATTCGTAGCATGTTGGAAAATCTATTTGGTAGAACACATGGAATGACACCACGGGGTTCTCGAGTAAATACTAAATTCGACGCTCTCGACCGTTCTCGTTCGTTCGTGGTCGTAAGTGTACGGCGCGCGATTTTGTAATTCCTAAATTTCTTTTCTTTTCCTTTCGTTTAGGTTTCGTTCGGTTCTCGTTCGAGCTACTCGGACCATTTCCTAGACTAGTTGTCGAACGAGCTCTTCGGAACTCGTCGACGTTAACAATAACACTATCCAACACCCGTCTCGCAATCCGGCAATGCGTAGGGGGAGCTCCTGCGGAGCTCGATCCGCTGAACACGAGTCTGCGAACTGTTTTCCTCTGGCAGCCTAACTTTATAAAATATTCAATTTTAATGATGAAAATGTAGATATATAGATAAAATTCTGAAGAAAGTTTTCATTGAAAAGTAGCTAACATTTTATGATGATTCACTAAGTAATCCGCAATTTCGAATAAGTTCTAGTGTCTTTTCTGATGCATCGAATGTATCTGTTTTCCTTGTGAAACAAGATTAACCCAAAAAGATTATTAAATTACTAAACATCTGTGTTCAATAAACTGCTCAGCGTTCAAGCGCGGTGCGAGTGAATTATACTCAAATGGGACAAAATGAAAAAGGGTCATATGTAACGAAAACATTCTGAGCAATAGCTTATGAGGCTCCGGTGTACAATTGCAAAGCTGAAAAAGATGGAGAACAATGTCCAGATGCTCGTTGAGCGGGTCAGAGGTCGCACGAGTCCCGTGCGCGTTACCGGATCGCTTGGAGAATATGAAAAAACGATTGGACAGCGTGGTAAAAGAGAACCCGCCGCTCCCGATTCGGGGGATGTCTATCTTAAACGCTACGATTAACATCTACGCGACCGTGTGTTCTTCCAGGTGATAGTGGTCACGGTGGCCTATCGTCTGAACATCCTGGGCTACTTCACGACGACGGACGCGGAGGCGCCCGGGAACTACGGCATGTTGGACCAGGTCGCGGCGCTGGACTGGGTGCAGAAGAGGATCCACAAGTTCGGTGGGTCCGCGTCGAATGTGGTGATCTACGGGCACAGTTCCGGGGCGATCAGCGTGGGCCTGCACCTGATCAGTCCGATGAGCAAGGGCAAGTTCTCGAAGGCGATCGCGATGAGCGGGGACGCGGTGAGCTCTGTGGGTTCTCCTCGCGCGGAGCTGCCGGTGGTCGACATCATCGCGGAGAAGTTCGGCTGTTACCGGCGTCCGACCTCGGCGTTGATGGAGTGTCTTCGTCGCGTAGACGTGAAGATCCTGGTGCGGGAGTCCTCGAGTATCGAGACCTGGGGTCCGATCGTGGACGCAGAGACGAACAACGCGACGGATCCGTTTCTGCCGATGCATCCCCGAGACGTTCTGAGCGACGACCAGCTGAACAGCGGCCAGCTGAACAGTGTGCCCTTCGTGGCGGGTTACACGAACAACGAGCAGGCGCTCGCGTACATGGAGTCGCTGGGCAAAGGCAACCCCGACGGCAAGCTGTCCTCGAGCCGGTTCGAGATGCTGATCAACGACGAGTTCCTATCGGTGGTCTCGAACCTCGAGGACAACTCGACTTGCGAGACCAGGCCCGAGATGGTCGCCGACGCGGTCCTATTCTTTTACAAGCCTCATCCGCCCAGCAAGGACCAGGATGTCCTCCGGGACAGGTACCTGGACCTGCAAACCGAGAAGAACTTCGCAGCTGGCCTGACGCTCCTTGCCGGTCGGATCGCCAAGGAGAAGTCCGCGTTCGTCTACAGGTTCGATTACAGGCCCGAGACCAAGTACGCGACCAGCGACGTGCCGAAATGGGCCGGTGTGCCGCACATGTTCGAGCTGCCGTTCGTTTGGGCCCTGCCAAGCGTACGCGGCACCACCATCCAATGGAACTACGCGGACCAACATATGTCCGAAATGATGACCTCGATGATCGCCAACTTCGCCAGAACCGGGAACCCATCCATCAACACCGTCAAGTGGGAGCCGTATACCGAGGAGAAGCCTGGGATACTGATCATCGACAAGAACATCGACATGAGCGACGGCAGCAACGTCGACTACAAGGCCCTCGCGTTCTGGAACGAGTACTACCCCAGGCTCCTCGAGGAGGCCATGAACAACTGCTGCAACGTCACCAGCGCCGCTGCCGAGCCGGTGGCTGCTACCCCGAAGATCGCTATCGGTGGTATAGCGATCGCAGCGTTGAGCCACCTCGTTTGGTAGACGATGCCCGAGGAGTTTCATTTGTACAGGCTCGAGCGAGCCTTCTTGTTGGTCGACCGTTCGGGGTAGCTTGGTACTCGCGAGATTGTAAATAAAGCGTTGTAAACTGTTTCCTTAGAGATTGTTGAGAGATCCTAAGAACTGAACGGTGTTGGTACGTTATTTTCGAGTAATTGAAATTGTTGGTAGAAGAAGCACGCAGAGATTCTAACTTCTTCGTCTTACAACTGACTCGGAGAATTTTTATTTTACGCAAAGATCCGCAGTCTAGTAATAAACATATCGACTCCAGTTTTCTTTTAACACTTCCTGTGCCACGTCTCCCGAAAATGGGGATTATTTGTTCAGATTTGTAAATTAATTTTTCACGTTAATGCTTCGGGTGTTGCAAATGTAATTTAAATTTTCAGCATCGTAATCGTAACTGTTCTATTTGTATTTGGTTGAATAAATTAGTTTGATTGTATGTGATTATTTAGGCTGCTGAATGAGCATTGGAAGTGTTAAACTGTGTGCACTAAATTCTCTGGGAACAACTGTTACGGGGTCCAGTGTTTCTTTTGAAATGGGAGGGCATGACTTTCTGTTATCGCGTTAGTTCTAGTGGACCCGAAGAACATTTGCTTAAATTATGTTTGTTTATTGTGCATAGTTACAGAGTTGTGAGCGAATTGCTTCGAAAGGGGAACTCTAGAGTTTAGAGAAAAAAATGAAGTCGATATCTTCATTATATGTATTTTAAGAAAACAGATTGTAACACTTTATTTGGCACACCCTGTATATGTACACGAGTGGCACCATTGTGTGCTGCTGACATCTATTGTACACTACTCTCGGTTAGCTATTAGGTCATCCCCTAAGTTGTGCCGCCATTCAACAATATCGTTAAATGTAAAATAATAATACTTACATCTACCTTTAACCATTGGTGTATTGACTATCATTTTCAATTGCGCCCCTGTCGTCTATTGATCAATTTTTGGACTCCATTTTCGAAAAATTGTTAAGGTTTCCAATTAAAATAGTTCTGCCTCGATTGGACCTCTTCAACACTAGATTTACGCAGCACTAAATGTGATTACTTTACAATACTTTATGAACAAATCAAGAATGTATCTATCTAAACTTTTAGCAATTTTTTTGTATAGTATATACTCAAAGAAATAAATGTATTGAATAATTCTTTATGGATGCATCTTTACTATCACAATAATCGAAAATTAAAGGTATTCGAACAATAATTAGTTGTTGGTTGACCCAATCACGTTGACGCTCATTCTTCGAGCCTTTTCGAACAGTAAACATTTTTTCAAACATTTCAGATACTTCTTAATAGGTATAAACAAGATACGACCGTTTATGTACATGGAGTGCTATAGGCAACGACACGACTTATGGAATGACCTAATACTTTACAAGTTTAATCCTGCTTAGATAGTTCTATTTCCGTTCTCTATGGAACTTAGGAAGATCTCGGTGACTCCTCGCGCGTGGAAGAAGCCTGCCGATGATTAAACATTGTTAACAACGGAGATCGGGGGTAGGAGCCGCCGCAAATACAACCGAAACGCTCGATATCGCGAATAGATACAATTGGGATCGCCTGAGAGGTTTAAATACAGGATGGAACACTCAAAGGTTGATTTATAGCGATCCCTCCGTAGCGTCGCGCTTCTGGTCGCGCTAATTTCACCGAAACGTCGGTCGATCAAAGAGGAAATAGCTTCTTTATGGTCAAAACAGTTTGAGTACGCTCTAGACTTTCTGGAGGCGGATTTAGAATATATTTTCCATAACGTCGCGCTCGGAGTCCATCGGGAATGCACTGAATTGTCGGTCAATCGATGAAGAAATGACTGCGTTAGGAAGGAAACGATTTAAATACAGTCTAGAACGATCGTCAACCGATTTATAGAATTTCTTCCGTAGCGTTGCGCTTCGTTACGGAGGAAACGTGAATTCCAGCCGATTCAAACCATTCATTCCGTCATTGGGGTACAGTGACAAGGGAATGGGGGACGTATGGTGTAGAAGCAAGGAGGACAACCACCAGCCTGGGCTTTTCGTTCTTATTTTTTCCATAAATTGTTAATTTTTTTTTGTTAACATTCACTGAGAGATTTTTTATTATTTGCTTTAATACGGAGAGATATAGAAAAAACATATATTGTTCGAGAAACAAACGGTTGATATAACTTATGAATATTTTGATGCTTTGATAATAATTAATAATAATAATAATAATAGTAATAATAATCATCGTGTGTGTGTGTGTGTGTACCGTCTATGTATAATTATTATATTATATATATAAGAGAGATGTGCGCGGCGGGCGATGCATGGGGGCTGGTGGCCTGCGCACGCGCACGTCCAAACATTTTCTTTTTGCTTTTTCCATCCTTTTCTCCTAAATATATTTATATATTTATATATATATATTTATATATATACTATCATTAATTAATCAGATTCTTCTTCTTCTTTCCTTCTCTTCCTCGTTCTCTCGTCTTCTGCCGCCACATCTCTTCTTCTCCATCGACTCCATCTCATCTCCATCATTTTCCATCCTCGTCATCCCCATCTTCATCATCACCATCATCATCTCCATCACCTCCATCATCATCATCATCCTCATCATCCTCATCATCCTCATCATCATCATTATCATCATCATCATTATCATCATTATCATAATCATTTACTTGTTTGTTTCTTGTTTAATGCAAAACGCCTACAATGATAACCGACGCCACGGGGTCTCGTTAACACTAAAAACTCTTTGTGCGCCTGTCTTTGCGCGTGCACACGAGCCACCCCGGGACCAACGTATATACAACATTATTAGTTTTTCCTCGCTGTTCCTCCGCCCTCCTCCCAGTACTCTCTCTCTCTCTCTCTCCCTCCCTCTTTCTCTTTCCCTGTCGTTCTGTTTCTCACAGGTCCTCGCGTCATTGTCACCTTCTTTTCCGGGTGTTCTACGACTGTGTACTCCCCGTGTCCGTGCCACGCTGTGTCTGCCTCTATTTACTTATGATTCCGTTCAGCCCCCCTCCTTGTCGCTAGTGTTTGCTCGGTAGTCGCATGGAACCCCTCTGTTGTCCTTCTCCACGTATATCCGGCTCTCTGACTCGTTTCCTTTCTTCTCCTTCCCGTCCTTTCCGCTTTCCTTTCTTTCTTCCTTTCTTCTTCCTTGTCCACGCAGGAGAGTATGGGCGCTTCTGCTACGTCCCCTACTTTACAGGAGTAGGCACAGCGATTTCTTTTTCTGCTTCATCTTCTTCTCTGGCGACTTTTTGTTGATTTGCCGAACCAGGTCGTAGAAGATCTGCAAGCAACCGTTTAAACAGTGGTCATTAACGATGTTTCCGGTTTTTAAGCTGAGGGGACTGGTTTGGAGAACTGGGTTAGTAGATTGTTAGGGGAGAAGAGGCTTTGGTTATTGACAGGAGGGGTGGGGAACACAAGGGTTTCATCCCCTGGATCACAATCTTGGCTGTTGGGAGAGGTACAACGATTCTTTTTGTTCTGTTGGAGAGACTAATCTCTTGCCATTGATCTGTTGGCAGTTTTAATACAAGATGATGTCTTTAGAGGTGGGTGCAGAAAAGGCTATGAAAAATTACCTAATGGATTGTAAATAGACTGTGGAACTTTAGGCATTTATAACTTTAACGCTGGAACGACCGAGCAATAAATGTGACTGACGTACATCCCTTTATAACAGTGACAAGACTGTGGCCATTCAGACTTCATACAACTTTTATTGCAATATGTGCTTGAATGAAGGGATCTCATTAAAGAATTTCATGTTTACAATTTCAGTAATTGTAAAAGAAAAAATTAGGAACCAGTCATTTTGACTGCTCCGGTCGTTCTAGTGTTACTAACATTTACTTTAGAAGTTCCAGAATCTCTGAAATGCCGCTAAAAAAGGGAATCTCCCCAAAAGTTCTCCCGCACAGTCTAATTACAATCAACGTCGAAGCTAGTCACCACCGCTGATTCCTGATCAACACCCCGTTCCATAGAATGGTCTTCGAGAGTCTCCGGGAAAAGTCGAGAGGTTTCGAGCGTGGCTACATTATAAATTAATTTTATTATGATCCCGGGTTTTTTGCAGGGATGGTTTCTATTCTCTCGGCGCGGCAGACAACGGCGTCTATCGATTTCAGCGACTGCGATTGTCTCCCGAACGACCGTTAAAGTGGACCTCTAATTGCGGCCGATGAAACTTTCAATTTTTCTCTCTTTGTGCCTCTCTATTCGGTGCACCTGCAGAACAGCAACCTACCCACCTAATGATTTTTCGGTTACGTTGTATATCTCAATATTTCGAGAAAAACGAAAAATAGTTGCGCCGAAATCATGGCGCCGTTATACCGACGTAATGCCACGGGACCTTTAAGCTCGCCCGATCCCCGTGTCTAAACAATACTGACACCAATACTAACGCGTGGGCTACCATAGTCGCGCAAGTATAGACAGACTTCGTTGTAGCGGTAGCGATATTATTTCGCGAATATCTCGGAAACAAAACGTTGTTCTGCGACATATCCAAAAATCATTGAAACGGTAGGGTAAGCAGCTGTTCTACGATGTCGGCCCGTGTTCCAATTTGATAGCTGGATAGCGTTTTCGTCGAACGACCACGAGACAAGTAATTAAATGCAGAGAGTACGGACGGGATATGCTCGAAGAGAAGAGAGAAGAGAGGGGTCTCATTCAGAAGCATTTTCCTGTATTCTGCGAGCGAAGAACGCGTCCTTTCACGAATGAAACGTCCTTGCAGAGAGGTAAATATTTTCGACCGGCAACAGGGCAGCCTCAAAACGGCAATTCGAGCAAACAATTTCCTATAGAATCTACGCGGATACTGGAATCTACACCGGCAAACTTCGAGCCGCGGCTCCGCAAACCGGAAATTGTGCTGCTCGTATCGAAAAAAATTCTCTTTTCATTTATACATTCTATTCTCCGTAATGCCATCGGCAAAGCGGCACGCCGATGAAATATTAACCTCGCAACTGGGTCATCGGTGGATCGTGGATTTTATGCGAATTTCAATTTTCGCCAATCATTGTCCCACAGTTCCTTCGACATGTACGTGTTCGATGTTGTTAACACTAAACCTACCGCCGGTCAAAATAACCGGTTCTAGATTTTGTATTATACAATTACTGAAATTATAAAGATGATTTCGTGGAAATGATTAAATGAATATATTTAGTAGAGCCTGTATTATAATGTGAAAATAAATTCAATCTCGTCATTTTTATAAGACAACATGTATTAGTTACTTTTAAGGCTCGGTAGGACTAGTGTTAAACAACACGAGCATGTGCAAACAATTCCGTTCCTCATTTCAGGAAGACGTGTCTCTGAAAGTGCTGACAAACTATGTTGAATTTGCACTATGCGTATCGAAAACGAAACTTTTCGTATCATCATGCAAAATAAAAATTTGCCCACTGCAATACTCGTCCACGTTCAGTAAATCTTTGTCTTGACTATTTATCGAATCGTGTTGAGTGCTGATTGGTATCAACCGAGAAGGTTCGGGCTCTTCGCCGAGCGATCAATTGCTCGCGAAGATGACGAAGCTAATGACTCCGACGTTTCCAAGTAGCATGTAAGTAGTCATCCACGAGCTGCGTGCCGAACGTGTTGCACGCTAGAAGCTGAGAGAATCCTGCGCACGGCCCGGAGTGTGTAGCTCCCACACTTAGGCGATTGCATTCCCACATTCAATTAGAATATCTCGGCCTTCGTAACGGTCTTGAACTCCCACACGTCACACTAATTGTCAACCAACAATGGCCTCCTGAACAGACTACTGTTATTTGGTAACAGCACGCCACCGCGGTTTTTACAAGCTCGGTATCAGCGAATGCCTCGCGGGATAAATCATCTGGGACTTTTCTAGGTTTCGTGTTCTACATGTTCTTCTTTCGGAATTCAGCCCCCTTTGCAACGCGATCTTGGTGCGAAAATTAAAGTACACTGACACTTTCATTTTCCGCGAGTCTCTGAATCGTTTTACCACTTTGGAGACTCTTTGTGAACGTTCTACGTGAGCTTCCTGCAGCTACAAAGGAGATTCAAATGATTTTTTAATTGAACATTGCTAAGCTGTAGGATAAGGGACCCAATTACTCCGGGGTTACCAATTACCGTGCCTATATTAATTATACTTATTTTTAACGCATAATGAAATCAGTTAATATGTTAGATATCTCTTCTTTAATATTCACTACGCTTTAAAAATAATTAATACAGGCACAGTAATTGGTACCTCCCCAGTAATTTTATTCCTTACCCTATCTATCTCTAGAAAATTGTATGAACTCTTAACACTAAACCTAACAAGAACTAATTTGTTCCAGACTTATTATGACATGTGGTTGATATGTATAATTTTAGTAATTGTAAAATAAAAAATCTGAAACCGGTAATTTAACCGGTGACAGTAGATTTGACGTTAAGTGACACAAATTGATGTACAGCTTCTACAATTAATTTGGAAAAACCATTAGAATATTTCGCATCGAACGACACAATGGACGTAATAAAATTAAAGAAGACTGTATCCTGAAGAAAATGTATCTATATCCGAAGAAAACAACGAGCAGATCTTCGGATGGCGGATTGAAAGGAACAGGATCGTGATTTCAATCTTCTGTTTCGGGGCAAGGGTCTGGTCAGACAAAGGGGCAAAGCGACCTCTACTCACATCGATAACATTAATTTTCGCTTTGGCAGAGGTCTCCATAAACGCACAGTTAAATTGTCGGGCAAGGTTGACGCCCTGCTCTTTGCCCACTACTCTCTCCTCCTCTAAGTCGCACTTGTTGCCCACCAACACCATCGGCACGTCATCTGTGTCCTTCACTCGCAGGATCTGTTCCCTGAGGTCCTGCAGGTCGTTGAACGTTGACTGCGCCGTTATCGAGTACACTAAGATGAAGCCCTGCCCGTTCTTCATATAAAGGTCCCTCATGGCTGTGAATTGTTCCTGGACAGACGAACCACCCCCCGTTAGCATCCTCGTCACACAAACATTCAAGATCGAGCCAATTCGATCAAGATGATCCAAAAGATTCAAGACCCCAGAGACTTCAAAAGAGTCGGAAAATTGCGAAACTTCGTATGCGAATAGAATCATCTATAATACATAGAAACTCAAGAGTTCCCGGTGGAGGTAAAATAATAAAACGAACTACAGTTATATGCATAGTTACAGATGAGTTGTTTCACTCGGGCAGAAAAGCATCCCCTAGAATTAATTTACAATATTTCGAGCGGCGATGGGGTTGAAGTTTTTCAATAAAAAAATAAATAAAAGATATCTTGGCATCGCGAACGAGTTGTTTTAAATGCGACAGGAAGTTTCGCAATTTTCCGATTCATCCTAAATTATTTTGAAATGTTTCCAGCGACGATGGTTTCTTTAGCGTTAGGACAAATAAATGAGCAAAAATTGTAATTGAAAATATAATTGAGAATCATCGGACGTGGTTGTGTATTTGTGTCGCTGGTTAGAGAATGGTGGTTATGAAGAAGAAAAGAAAAATGAGCGTGCGTAAAACTCACCGTTCCGGCTGTGTCTAGGATTTCTAACATACATTGTTGACCGTCGACCTCGACCTGTTTCCGGTAACTGTCCTCGATCGTCGGGTCGTACTTCTCGACGAAGATTCCTTGAACGAACTGGACAGTGAGTGCGGACTTGCCTACACCTCCACTGCCCAACACCACTATTTTATATTCACGCATTTCCTTGCCCTAATTGTCTGTGCGCCTGTGGTCACAGCCGAAGAAGGGTCACCGAATCCGCCACGTTTTGCTCCCCTTTGCCTGCAGTTGAACGGACCTGAAAACCGGACCACCAACTTCTTACACTCGTAATTCTTCCACGGACGATTTATCGCCATTTCCGTGATTTCCGCGCAACCATAAACCAAAATATCCGACGATCTACGAGCGCGAACACGTAAACCCCGCCTCCTCCGAGCTCTGATACATTAAATTATGTGCACACTGCTTAATAGACGCATTAACTACCGCAACCGAAGTAATTTATTTAATCAAATAAAACCTACAGATTCATCGTAGTTTATCTCTGCTTCCTTGCATTTTATCTTGGAGACGAATTAATCTCCAAACGACATATAAGTAATTGCACGATCGATGTACGCGTTAAGCGATAGATAGCGTGCTAAATGAACGTTCAAAAAATCATTAGGCGGAAAGAGAAAGTTGGGAACCGCTGCCCTAGACTGTTTTTCGTTCCCTTATCTATCTACCAGGAAATTACTCAATCTAATTCTATCGTAATATCGGTGCCAGTATAAATTAGACCACATTTACGCACTATGCGGTACTGCTTCGAATCAACTTTATGATAGTTCAGATTTGAACTATTCGTGCTATATTTCGTCCACTGTACCAAATTATTAGGTGTATTAATTAGTAAGGTAAATTAACTCGCAGTCCTTTCTGCGCGAATTTGTTGACCAGTTGCAAGATCTATTGTCGAAAATAGTTTCCACCACTTTGTATACATTTACTCTGTCCTACAAACATTTAATAAATTTTGTGGACAAAAGATTTGAATTTAAGGCGAACTTGCAACCGATTAATTTCGAGGATCACGTATTAATTAGTACACCGAATGAACGGGAAAGTCTGTAAAATTCTGTAAAATTCCAACTTCGCAGTTTCACTCTTCGCAACGAGTTTTCTTGCTTCGTTTCGCTGTCACAGAGAAATGACGTGGCTTGCGTCATCGAGCGTCGATCATAGTTCGCTGGAAGACGTAATATTACGTCAGCGGCTATAAATTATCGAAAAAAAAGCCGAGTTAACAAGGAATTTCCGGCCGCGATTCCATTCGATTCTCGAAATCGAAAGATTCAATTCGGTTCGAGAGGATTTCGAATGGGCTCCTTTGGCTCGGCGTCCGAAATTGAAATCACGAGATTTCATTCATAACGATCGGGAAAACGGGCACCGAGAGAGAGCCCCCCCCCCCCTCCCTCTCATCCCCACTCTCTCTCTTCACAGAACAGTTTTTTCCCCGCGCCTTCATTGTCCTCGGCTGGAAAACTTTTTCCGCTGAACCTTTGTTTGCAAATGAAGGATGGCTATGCCCGAGGGTTCACCCAGTTTTCACCCCCCCCTCCCACCACCTTTTTATTTTCCGAGAGAACCGTGAAACAATAAAACACGTCACGCGTTTCCGGTTCCATTTCCGAAATGGATGATAACAATTTTCGCCGGGTCGCCTCCTCCTGTTGAATTATTCCAACGAGATCAAAACATGGCTCCAAAAATCCTGTGGGTGGTCTTGAAACAGGAGAATCTTCTGTTTTGAATAACTATTTGGAAGATCCGAAATGTTCAGACAGTATCTGCTCTGATTACGATGTTTGCCACGATTCCATAATTTTTTCGATTTTATATATCGGTGCCGAACAGGTTCTAAGATCAATTCCATCTTCCCGTAATTGGTATTACCAATTAATACGCCTCGCAGTGTGTCGTCCAATGGAAAAAAGTCAGAAAATCAAAGTGTAAGATCTGTAAATTTGCAGTAGTAAGTTTCTAGGTAGTTTCTAAAACTACCTTCAATTTTAACTGAAGGAATAAATTTATTATTAAAGGTGAGGCTGAAACTTCAATTTTAAATTCCACGCATTTTTTCAAACCTGAGTCGCTCGCAAGCTATTTGATTTTTTAATTTGATTTTCAGTGGGTGTATTTAGTATAAGACCTTCCAACTGAAAAACATTTTTTTTTTCAAATAATCGTAATTTGTCCTAATTCTTTATCTGTTTTTAAATATTCATTATGCTTTAGAAAATAAGACTGAAAATATTGTTTTGTCGTAGCAGTTATTTCGAATAAATGTTCTTCATAAATGCTTTAATTAGAATCTTTGTAGAAAAGTTTCGAAACCATTATCTTCGCAAATGTTTCGTGCCCAGGGCAAGAGGCACGTCGCAATTTGAAATTCACGTTCCCGGAGAGGCTGCCAGCGATTTTATGGGATTCTATGGTTTCAGAGAGCCGTACGGGATTCGTGGAAACGCGATCGCGAGATAGGAAAATCCGCTTTTCAAGTTTCTTCGCTCGTTCCCTGTTTAACTAGCGCACTGCGCCTGCCTCGTGCACGCAATGCGCCATTTGTCTTAAAAACTAGACAAACTTGCCGGATTGCGGCACCGAGATCTAATAGAATGATAATCGCACCCGACACACCTGGTGTCTCGAAAGTCCACATCATAATCTTCCCTTAAAATCGATCGATATATCACACAAACCAATTCATTTAACGTTCGACCGAAATTCTTTCGAAATTTCTTCGAGTAACTTTGCAACCTCCTAGAACCGAACTTGAAAAACAACCTAAATGCACGCTCTCGAAAATAAGCTTCGTTAATTAATTAATTATCCAGAGAAAATTAAAAACTGTCTCTTCGCTCGAATAAAAACTTTCAAAGTGTCTCCACCGTATTATCTTTCTCCTTAGAAGTATTTCTGATTAAACGATTATCTTGTCAGGAAATCAAAAGGAAATCGAATCCTTTGAACTTTTCCGATTGGTGGTAGTAGACAAGAATTTGAATTAATGTTTCTCTTGGGGACAGCAGGTGCAAGACACTCCGAAAATAATTGCAAAGAAATAAATGTGAACGCGACGGAATTTTGCGAACGAGAGAAAAAGAGGGGAAGAGAGAATTCGCCACGAGTGCACCGAGTACGGGAAAACAAGGCGCGGCCGACGATTGGCCGGCGGTACCATCATGGCGACGAGTCGCGTCCAATCCGCGGCCACGGATTTCTTTTCACCAATTCGTCATTGATTTTAGGTTTATGAATGGAACCGCTTACGCTACCGCATCCTTTTCAAGATACTACTACGGCCATCGGGCCACGACTTAAAGAGAATCTCTCACCTTGCGCTGCACGAGTTTCGATTTCTGCTACCTGACCGATCAATTGACAACAAACAAACAATCGTATCGGCGAGAACAAAAATAAAAAGATGCCAGTTTATTCGCAGTACAGTTCAGACCCAATCCAATAATTTTCAGTAATTTCTAATGTCAGGAAAATTCATTTTTGATAGCAGGAAAAAAATCACGAGGCAATCGGAAGATCCCGAAGAATTGAAATCTTTTTAATCGTCTACGCAGGAAAAGTCACGAGATAATCTGATAATGCCAAAGAACAGTAATCTTTCAAGTTCCTCTTTAATGCTGGAATTACCTTTATTACCTTTAGCCATCTTGAATCTCACAAGAAAAATCACAAAGTAATGTAAAGTTTCCAAAGGCTACATTGTAAAAATTGCACACGCAAGATCACAGAGAAAAAGGTTCCAAAGAGACGTTTAAATTATTGTTTCATGTCGAGAAAATCCTGAGAAAATTCCTATGAAACAGGATAGGATTCAAAGCCGCTCAAAGGTTCGATAATTAGGAACGGTACACGTAATCTTCGTGTAGCTCGAATCGGAACAGTAGAATAAATTTTACATTAATTGAAAATGATCGGACAATGGAGATAATATCATAAATTGATGGCATTACTTATTCATGAAAGAGAATCGCGTAGACCAGAGAGAGGGGGGAGAGACAGACAGAGAGAAGATACTGAGGAGATCGTGTCTTTGTTGACCCGGCAGCTAGAATTTCGTTTTCCATTCCGTGAGCTTAATTCATTCGAATCGTCCTGTGTTCAAGGGCCCCGGCCCGCTTGTTACCCTATTCTATTTCAATTGTCCCAGTTACTTAATCAATTCATCTAGGAAATATATTTTGCTCCGTAAATAGATGAAGTTTGTTCGATTCTTCCTCGCAGTTTCCCTTCTTAACTGGTCGTCTCTTTATCAATCTCCATTTTATTCTTATCTATTCCACTAAAACAGATGAACACTCTGATTCACTTTATAATCAATTAGTACCGTTTTAGGAACACTGTAAATATTAGTGTTCAAAATATCCTAAAAAGTATAATTTTTTTTACAACCCTGCAATAAAATGACGGCTTCCGTACCTTCCGGTGATCATATTCGTCATTGCATACTTTTTGAAGAAGGTTTTCTGGTAGTGATTATGATCTCTCAGACAGGCCTCGATCATATAATAAATTAAGAAATAAAAACTTGAATTTATTACAAAGTTTGTTTTAGAATTCAAAATAATTGATTACTTATGGCTCCCCCTAATATTTTTCTTCAGGATGAACATTTAACCCTTTGCACTCGAAGCTATTTTATCTCCAAAACGAAACATTTCTTCCGACCCAGAATATTGCGTTTCTATATATATATATATTTTCATGTTATACATACGAAAATGGTACAACTTACTCGAACAATACTAAAATGTTTAGTAATTTATTAAATACAAACAAATTTAATAATGTAAAAAATATTTTGAATAAAGACACAGCAATTTTTAGTAGTGCCTTACAGTCACCATTCGAGTGCGAAGGGTTGAAAATTATAAAAATTATTCCCTCTCGAGATGCTCAATCTATTCGCTCCTCCAAATTAGGCTATTCGTGCCTATCTGGGTAGAACAATGTACGAAGTTCGGAGCGTCTTAAATTGCTATGGAAGCTGCAGCGGAGAATTTCGATGACCTCGCGCGAAAACGAAAGGGATCGAGAGACGGCGGCTTGATAACGAGTCAAGTGACACGGAACGGGGGGTGTGTTTTCGGTCGGGCCACCCTTCTACTCGCGACCACGCGCAGCCAATCGAGGGGTTAAGCGTTTCCAAGCTCTCTCCCTTGGCTGGTAGGGTTGGAGCCTCGAGTGTCGGAGTAGCTACGATCTGCGAAGGAAGACGGTCTACGAGAGTTCAACGATTCCATTTGCACCCACGCCGGGAGGGTGGCGAGAATCGCGGGGGTGGCTCGATTATATTGAAGAACAGCGCGAGGACTTGCAATCCGACATTCGGAGGACGTGGGAAGCCTCTTCCAACCCTCTCGATCCTGATCTTCGTACCTCAATCCTCGCGGTATTTTCCCCGATTTTTTCCACCCCCAAAATTCCTAGATATTAACCACTAACCCGAGTAGTTCAATTTCACGGGTGGCTGCTGAAAATTTTTAAATACTTTTATATACCTTTATAACTTTGCGTCGTCTTTGGCTCAAAATATTCTAAAATGTCAAAACATCGCGAATTTGTTTTAATTTTCAGAATTTTAATATAAACAGCAATTCATTTTACTCCACGGCGAATACGCTCGTGTCGCCCACAGCTAACTGGTTAAGATTATTATTAATTGCCCTTTAAATCAACGCGCTCACCTTAATTTATGTGGGATTTTCGCTTTAACCGTTTGCGGAATGTTTTGTAACATTAAACATATTCGTCGCAGCAGATGTTTGGGAACCTGAAGGTTGGAATAGGATTGCATCCGCGCTATCTAACCAAAACAACGCATCCCGTAAACCGAGGGCCGTTTCCCTTTGATCTACGGGCGAACGGTGGATCGTGTTTGCCTGCGTTCTTCGTTCGCCCGCTCCATCGCGTTTAATTAAACGCATCAGTGTCAAGACGCCCACTCGAGACAATCGCAGCCACCGAATGCGCTGGCATGCATCCGCGAAGACTCCCCGCCCCCGGACTTTATCGATCGGTTTCCATCCAACGCGGCGCGCCCGAAACTTCGGAAAATCAGTTTCCCATTGTTCATTCGATTGTTGATCCGTTCAAATTTTTACTCGGCAATTAAATTTTACACAACGCCGCGAATTTACTACTCGAAAATTAGAAACTGGACGAAATGTTTCTCATACAAATTTCGACTCAGGGGAGTGTCCCCTAGAAACTTCAAACTTCAAGAACGTGCTCGGTTTCATTGGGAAAATATCATCTCCTCCGGTCTGTACCTTTTCACTATAGTTTCTCGGGCCCCCAACGCGAGGTATCCCCAAGACTGGAACCCAAGTACTTGTCCGCGCCCCCTTTGCCCCTCGGATCTCGAACTCGGGCGACACGGGTCGTTCGATCGCTCCATTTTTCTCCGTTTACGCTCTAGTCTGCATCTCGGGACGTGTACCGATGATGCGAGGAAAAAGGAAGCGAAACCGTGAACGCTTTATATTTATAGCTCGGTTTATTCGATCGTGAAACGCGCGGGGGGTCGGTGGGGGGATCTTCTCGACGAGGGGGGTTCGACAAAAGGAGGGAGGCGAGGGTTAACCGTCGTCTGTCGAATTTCTCGACGTTTTAATTCCCGCGCGGGCGGAGCTACGAAATTCGGCCGGGGAAACGGACGGCTAGAATGTGGCATCGTGTAGTTGTCGTGTACCCCCTTCTCTACCCTCCCCCTCCCCTCCGCCGCATAACTAGGTCACCGGTCGAACACGTTCATCCCCTCTGCGGACGTATGCGGATACCGATATATTTCCCGGCCCCCCTCTTGCCCAGCCCCCGCACACCCCCGCCCCTATGTACAGTCAGGGAAAAGTTTTTTGGACGTTGTCCAAGAGGGTTCGATCGCCGGCCGTCGAAACTCGTCGACTTGTTGCTGATGCGCGAGTCGCGATCCATTTTGACAACCCCTTCGAACCACCCCCGAGATCGATTCTCTTTCTCTTGACGCCGGAGGCTGCTAACTGCCCTATCCAACCCCCGAATCCGGTAGGAAATATATTTTATTGAGATGGCGAGGTTGTCTTGAAGGATTTCTTGGATTGTAGCGGACCCCTCCCACCGGGCAGTTGTGGAGCGACCAATCACAGACCCAAGAGGCGTGTCCAGCATCATCGAGTCTTTCTGTGTTCGGAATGTTACCTTCGAGAAACACTTCCCAAACAATTGAGTGTTGGCACAGCTGACCCAGAGAATATAAATGTGAGTTTAACGACGCCTGTCAGACAGGAAACTTTTCAACCCCTGTGTGTCAGGGAAAGTAGTTTGCAGGGAACAGTTTGAGCGTTAAGGGGTTGGAAACAGATTGTCGGATGGAAGACGAACGAGCACGGCCGACTTGGAGCCCGTTCGTTTCTGCTTGTTTGCCGGGTGTGTGGACGCTGCTCGACAAGAAGAGGAGGATCATCAGCGCGCCGTCTACTTCCGGGGAAAAAGTTCCGCGATCTTGTTCGCGGAAGCACGTCAGGTGGCAAAGTCTCAATTTGTCGCCGGGCCGTGAGACCGTTCTCTCACGCGTTATTCCGATAATAAAATAATGGCGCGGTTCCCGTGAAAATAATTGGTCAACGGTGTTTCGAAACTATTTACGATATTCCGAACGCGGCTATTTTAAGTTCCGCCGAGCAATTAGCGTCGCTCCGAAACTAATTACGGGGTTCCAATAAAAACCGCCTGTGTTTTAATTGAACAGGTCCGTGAAAGAAACCCAGAAAATTATCAATCCCGAATTTTTGGACAGTCTCTTTTGTCGCGTTCCGCATCAAATAATTTCCTTCCCCTCGTTCTCTCTCTCTCTCTCTCTCTCTCTCGCTCTCTTGTGCTTTTTCTCTCTCGAATCGATTGAGGAGGGAGGAGCGCCGATGTTTTTTCGACCGGGTTTCGGGGGCGAATCTAACGGGGAGAAACAATAGTTCGCCGAGCAATTAGCGCGCGGCCTTTCCTTTGCATTATTCTCGAAACCAATTAACGGTTCATTGATTCGGGAACCGCGCATTATGAGCTTTTAAAGCCCGGCCAAGGTCCGATACTCTCGATATACGGGAAAATTGCGCGGCGGCCGCCGCTATGAAACCGACCATTATCGATGGAAGGCGAAATACTTGACTGGAAAAGCCGGCTCGCACGGAAAATTCGCGGAAAATCTGGTTGCACCCGCTCGAAAGATATCCCTCGAAAGAACTGGATTGTTCAGGTCTTTAAAAAAAAATCCCGTGAGACCCTGGACGTCGGAACATACCTCAAAATATTGGCTTTTCTATACTACCGGCTGATACAAAAATCAAATGCAATTCACAAATTTATCTCTTACTCGCCTGATTCATAAATTAATTTGATCGCGACACCATGGAAAACTTTCTGACGATAACACCCGGTAGATGTCAATAGAATTTGGTTTGCTCAATAGTTTCTAGTAAAAATTGATTTCTAAATGTAGGGCACGAACTTTTGCACCGACCTAATGCAAATATTTTCGCAATAGTTACGAGAGTGTCCAGTTGGCCGACAATCATTTACCTCTACCGCGTCCGTTCGGCTAATTGCAGCATCGATATTTCCTGAATTAAACATTATCAAAGCTGACATTCGATTAACAAGAAAGCCACATAACGCGATTACAATCCTGCATATATAATAATTTGGTGCTCCAGAATTAATTAATGTACATTTGTGGCCACAAACATAATTGAAAGCATTAGCCTCGCTAAATTCGTTAAAAAAGAAACTCATATGAACCTGCTTCTGTTGCGATTTACAATAACAAAAATGCGCGAACAGGATGAACAAGGTATATTTCCACGGGCACGGAATAGCGTTGATTTTCAAAGTACCGCAAAAATTTCTTTGTAATGCAGAGATTTCCAAGCGATAATGCAAAGTTCTCACACGAGTTCCGAAACAGGAAAATTCGCTGTTGAGGGACCGTGGCTGTGCTTTTCCTGCGTCCGTGGCACCCCGTTAAGTGGACGAAGGAGGGGAGAGGTAGGGGGTGGTCCTCGAGGAAATAAAGCTGTTCTGTCGCGACTCTTTTCTCGGTGACCGTCGAAACGGGGCCGACTTTTCCCGCAGCGATAAAACGCGAAGAAGGGAAAAGTAACGCGAGGATACACGGCCGCCGAGTGCACCGGAGAAGGGGTTGAAAGGGGTTCAAGGGGGTGGCAATTCAGGGACGCTGCGATTCGACCTTGCCGGCCGATGAGTTACGGAAAGTCCTATTCAAAGTCCGACGACGCCCATCAGTCGATTCTCCTTAACACTAAACCTACCGCGGCCGGTCAAATTGACCTTTTCGAACTTCTGCGTACAATTTCGAACATACAACATTGCCTTTTCTTAAAGTATGTGTACAATGTGTTTTTCAGTATTTATTTCTCGTTTTATTTTTTTTTTCCCCCAAGAAATATATATATATCTTGTCTTACCTACCGCGGACGGTCAATTTGACCGCATGGGATAATATGGTATTTACTCTTCTAAACCTCAACAATCAGTATGAAAGAAAGGCTATTCTCAATCATGGCATGGTCAACTCAAAATAAATGAGCCGCCTTATTGAATGAGTCGCTATCAAGTTACGCACGTGCCTGGTTGATGATACTGTTTCATGACAAATGGACGACACAGTACAAATTTTGTAAATCGAGGATAGAGCATCACAGTATTTTCTGTATAATTAAAATTATATGAAAATAAATTTGTATCGTCATTTTATGGAAGTTGTTCATCTAGTAATTCATTCAGCAACAAATTAACTATTATCTACGTTTAATTATATTAACCCTTAATACTCGAATGGTGACTGTAAAGCACTACTTAAAATTGCTGTATCATTATTCAAAATATGTTTTACCTTATTAAATTCGTTTGCATTTAATAAATTACTAAACATTTCAGTATTGCGCGAGTAAATTGTACTATTTTCGTATGTATAACATGAAAAATATATGCATAGAAGGGAAATATTCTAGATCGCAAGAAATATTTCGTTTTGGAGTTAGAATAGTTTCGAGCGCAAATGGTTAACAATAACTTTTTGTAAGGACCGGTCATTTTGACCACACACGGTAGGAACAGGTATACAAGATGTGTAGGTAGGTTTAGTGTTAAAAATCTTTCTAGCTTCCAAAACCATTTCTTACGCTGTTGATTATTTTCCACTGTTTCATGGAACATGAAAGATTTTATGTTCAAAGCTCCGCAGCACAACGCAGAAAAATCGTAGATCAATCTCCAAGGTCTTGTTGCAAAGGGGAAGCTTCAGTCTTCAAATTCGTGGTGTATTCATTCACCAAAAAAATGAGCCATGGATCGCTAAAGTAGAGGTTTCCCAACATTAAAACGAGTGCAATCGAAGAACTCAATTTCGACGTGACTGTAAAAGAACAAATTTTTTCGATGGTTACTGTTATAGTTAGATAGTGACTGTTTGTTGCCCCGAACGATTAGAAAATCTAAGTGGCAGTCGTGTTCAAATCGAGCTGACCGTTTGTTGGCCTGAGCTGTTAAATTGTAACCACAATTAATAATTCAATTGTAATCGTTTAAAGTTTTTCGAAAGAGGGAATTCAGCGTGTAGCACAGCACTTCCTGCGGTCAAAGACGATCGCGAAGGTTCTGGTCGAGGCCGAGGATCCACGGATCGTCCCCGCGGCCGTCACAAGTGTCCCGCACAATGACACAGACGCAGAAATCATTTGGAGATGAAAAATGGACGGCGGCGGAGAGAGGAAAAAAGGGGAGAAGGAGGAAGAGCACTCCTCGCCTCGGTGTTGCCTAGTAGCAGAGCGCCTCGCGCGCCGAGTCCCTGTGACACAGTTTCGCACAATAGAGTATAGTCTGCCGCTTTTACCGAGGCTCCC
Organism: Halictus ligatus; assembly: GCA_028454255.1. Taxonomy (NCBI): domain Eukaryota; kingdom Metazoa; phylum Arthropoda; class Insecta; order Hymenoptera; family Halictidae; genus Halictus; species Halictus ligatus. The sequence continues at coordinate 8,876,355 of CM052129.1, forward strand.
GTGGCATTCTTTTTCATTCTTAAAGGCCGGCCTCGCGTTCATTTTTAATTGTCGACGCTCTCGGAACCGGCCGCGCGACACACACCACCGATATCGCGGATTAATTCGACGGAGAATCCAATTTCTTTGACGGTCAGGGACGTTGATCTTGCCACCCCTCTGCTTGGAAACCGCCGGTGAAAGGGTTGCAACACTCGGACAGGATGCAATTTACACGTACCCTCTCTCAGACATTCAATTAGTCCGCTAAATTAAGTCTTTTTACGAAGTCATGGTACAAACGGGTGGTGATTCCACGTACAAAAACAGGTTAGGAAGAAGGAATAACATTTTTTGCTTAACGTCCCGTTTTCGATAAAAATGAGCTTTCTTCGAAAACTGTTATTTCGTACCACGGGAAGAACGTGGACGAGAAATTCTAACGATTTTGACCAATTTCCCGCGGACAGTTAACGGAAAAAGGAGACAGTCGAGAGAATTCGATTACACTCCATTGATAAATGCACTCCTCCCGGAAAGACAAATTTTCCTTCCGTTTTTCATCCGTGTCGCCATGGCCGCGCCATTTCGGCTGGGGAAGAAATCATTTAATCCCGAAAGTAATTTCTATCGCAACGTGGGGCTCGAAATTACTATTCGCATTACAACCCGGCTCCAATTTTATTCACTCAACTGACTCAGCATTTTCTTTTTTCCGCGCGGAGAAATTGCTGTTGCTAAACGCTTGCGGAAGTTCTTTTTCGCGCTGAGATATCTCTGATTTACCTTTTCCCTGGCGGTTGGCCAAAAACAAACACCTGAACGATGCAATTCTCAAATATCGTCAAATTTAACAACAAACTCTTACAATACCTCTTCCATTCGATGTATAAGAATAAATTTATTATACCTGTCTGAATCTGTATGGAAAACTTAGTCGAAAATGTGCGATGACATTTTTTTGTAAACAGCCAAGTTTTCGAGAAAATCGATTTTGAAAACGTTTCCGTGACAAATTTTCAATCGGACGCAGCAAATGTTTGAGTAAAATTTGTTCGTTTGAAATGTTATCGGACGTTTTTGATTCAGTTTTTTCTTTTAATGCAGAATGACACGGCATTCGAGTCCCTTTGGGCGAACGCTTCGTTTTCCGGTAAGGGCTCGACAAAGCGCGAGACACGTGCGGTAAAAGTTTACCTGTCCCGTGAAAGGATGCGTCGACGTCGCGAAAAGCCGATAGTTCTGTCATTAATTCTGCTTCGTTAGGAGTTCGAGCACGCTCCCCGCATTCGTGCGTGCGAGAGGGACTCGAATTAATTCTGTTTTCGAGGAGAAGTGCGCTGCAGTGCAGCCAATTGCATCCTCGTGTGTCTCGCGGCCCTGTTCCTTCCGATTTGCGCTGAGGTGCATCCTTCGCCGGTAATTAACATAAATGATCGGGAGGTATCTGGAAAACTTGTTCCACCCTCGCAACAAACTATAAACCATGATCTGGGACTTGTATAGCACAATCTTGATGCTTTTGCAAGAAGTGGAAATGGCCAGCCACGCTCAGACACTGCATCCTACTTCGAACACGATTTTCTCGAAAAGTAAGCCTTGCAAGGACGACTTTATTTGACACTTTTGGTTCATTTTTTTTTTGTGGAGAATAACACCGAGTTGAAAAATTTGTTGTAATAATTGCAAATATAGAGAGAGAGAGAGAGAGAGAGAGAGAGAGAGAGAGAGAGAGAGAGAGAGAGAGCGAAGTGTGTGTATTAAAATTTTCTGTTCAAAATCGACGACCCAAGGGCCGACCCAATATCTTTCGCGTGAAATTCGCCGGCAAATGATTTTGAATTGCAAAAAGAAGGAAACTATGTCAAGGCAGCCATGGAATTAGGGTCGCCTCGCGTGGAACGTCCTCTACACAGGAGTCACGGTGTGAAACGTGTCCATCGGACAGAATTCGACACCGGCGATGATCGCGTAAATGGATTTTTCCGTCGAACGGTTTCCCTTTTATCGGTCCGCTTCGCTTCGGAGGATTTCCACGGGTCTCTCTCTCTCTCTATCTCTCTCTTTCTCTCCCTCGCCTCGTCAACAACGTTATAAAACGCGAAAATCCAACGGTGACGAGAGACGAGAGGGGGTCGGAAACCTTCGAAGTAACCGGGAACCTGAAAGAGATGCACGCGACGGCGTAACTTTTGCCGTGAAAAGCAAACGGCACGGGAAAATGTTTGCCGAACAAGCTCGATTGCACTCCGATCTCGCCCTCTCTCCACGTCTCCCAATCTTTTTCTCTTGCATTTTTATTGGCTCGTTCCGCGCGAAATATTTTTACAAAGGAACGCGAGACGTTTAACTACTCGTTCCTCTTTTTCTTTGTTTTTCTTTTCTTTTTTTATAAGTAATTTATTCCCGAGGAAATTTCTTCTCTAAGAAATAGAAAATAATCTAATCTAACCTTTTCCTCTTGCATTTTTATTCGCTCCGAGTAAAACATTTTCACAAAGAAACCCGAGACGTTTCGCTGGTCGGCTCTCCTTTCTACGAATTAATTTATTCCTCCTTTGAGAATCGAAAAATAAAACCAATAATCGTAACGGTTTCTAGTTCAAACAGTTGTTTACGCATACAACACATCGTTCTCTTAGGTTCGCGAATTTGAACTCGGAATCAACCAAACGACAGAGAAAAAATAGTGTATCCAGGGCGAAAACTTCTAGCTCATCCCCTTACCGCTGTAACTTATCCCTGTCAGGTTATCCTTATCCCTGCCACCTCTTTTTATCTTTAATCATAGTCGCACGCGTGGAAAACAATTTATAAACGACACGCTGTTATATTGTCTCGATTTTTCGAGAATGAAAGGAAAGGATTTTATGAAAGTGGTATTTTTCAGACGCATCCTCCTTGGAGCAGACTAATCGAATCTGAGGGTGAACATTTAACGAATAAATTTAAAGAAAAAATTCACAACCCTCCTCCAATCATCTTATTTGTATCCTCATAAAACATAGTACAGAAAAAGCTTGAATAAAAAGTTAATACATAGCAGCATCTTTGATCCTTTAAGGGGGCCGGCTGGTCGACTCTGTGTAACCACACACATACATGAAATCCATATACGTATATGAACTTGCAAGGGTCAAAATCTTGACAAATTGACGCTTCAATATTGCAATGAGCAGTTTAAAAATGGTCACTTGTGTTTCCTAAAAGTCCAATCTAAGTCTGTATGGAGGCCAAATTGCGAATTTCTACCTCATCGTCGAGTAATTTGTAATATTCGGCAGAAATCTCGCTTTCTGAAGCAAGAATGACGTCACAAGATGGCGGAACGCCTCACGACTGGCAGTATGCTGCTTAATGCCCCCTTAATAATTTTAGCAAGTCGAGATTAATATACATACTCTACGATTCTGTGATCATTCAACTGTTTTTTGCCACCGATTTTTGCGAGGGGCGCGAAATTTCATAGTCTAGTTATCACCATCGACAGAAAGGGTTGTTCTCCTTTTTGGCGAGGTGCTCTAACGAAATTCTGTGCGGGGGCGGCGAATCCGCCCTCAGGAAATCCAGGAAAACGTTATCGGCGAACCGCCGCAGAAGTGTTCGCGAGTCGAGTACCACCCCCGTTCAAGCTCGCACCCTCTCTCTGTTAATTATCGCCTATCCGCACCCCCTGAAGGGAGAGGAACGAGAAAAACGAACGGCACAAAGCCGTCAAGAGATCCGACGTTCAAACTTTTCAGACGAGTCGCGGCTGAACGATCTCCCGAGGCCTCTCTCTCTCTCTCTCTCTCTCTCTCTCTCTCTCTCTCTCT
>CM052129.1:8880248-9167052 GCA_028454255.1 Halictus ligatus
AAAATAATAAGCACTTTGAACTCGAGCTGCCACGCGCGGTAAATGTACGTGTATGGATTAATTGGGACGTTAGATTTGATGTCGATCCCCGACAATTCACCGTTTCTTCATAACTTTATTCTCTGTAAATCGAGCCGGACGCCGCACTAAAGAGATCTCGTTGCACAGGATGGAAATTGGGAAGTTTGCCGGTGATCCTGTTAGCCTTAAACTTTCCCTGCTTGCATCCTAATCTCTGTAATTGAGTCTCCCGTTCGCTAAATCGACTAACTCCTTGCAAATAAATGGAAAATTCCATAGAATGTAATACAGTCGTTTTTGAAAGTTCTTTTCAGTTCTTGTGTAACAGTAGCGCGGCATGCTCTCGGTGTTCATGTGGGGAACATTCGTTTAAACGGAAAAGTTAAGCAATTATTTTTACAGCGGAATGTGACACAGCTCGATCGAGGACCTTGATGCAAAAACCGCGGCAGTCCAGATTTTTAAAAAATTGTTTAATTCTTGCTTCAAACAATCAGCAATACGTACTTGCCGAATCTTTGCATCGAGGCCCATCAGAGAATTTTGTATTCAGGTGTCCCGTTCAGTGAAGGGAGTGAGTCCTTCAGATTTCCTGGCCCGGTCGCACGAAAATAGCCGGAGAATAGATGGTCAGATAGATTACGGCCGAGATCCTGGGCGGAAGATACTGCCGAACAGACCGGAAGTAACTTTTCTAGTGTATCTCGGGCTTTCTTCCCGTGTCCGAGAATGCGCCGTATTCACCTCGGCCCGCCAAACGTCTCCGGGATCGCCCTAAATCAACGCGTAATCATCCCGTGGACGACGCGAGGCGATTCCGCGTGGAAACGTGAGTCGAAAATGTAGAATGAACTATTTTCGTACGTGGCTCCGTTTTCGAGATAATCGATGTCTACCGAGCAAGTAGAAACGGCGAGCCGTGCTCAGACACAGAGAACTATAAGCCAGATTATTTCGGGAATGGTGCCTCGTATTGAACAACTTTTAGAGACACTTTCGGTGCACTTTTTAAAACGTAATCGTCCCATGTGTGTTAATTCGCGGTTACAGCGAACGAAAACGCGTCCACGATCTGAGCGTATCGATCGAAATTGCAATAATTGTGCAATCAGCGAAAAGTTTGAGCAAGAGCGGAGAATGTTTGGCGAGGATCAGCGACGGGCAAATGTTTGGACTTCTTACCCTCGTATTCGATCAAATTTTCATTCAGCTTCCGCAATCCGTCGACAAAGATGGACGCGACAGACGAGAAGGTCCGATAGTAAAATATAATTCGAAAGCGGGTCTATTTAATCAAGAAAATTGGCAGACGACTGCACCAGGTCGTGCGTCAGTTTGATTTTATTTCAGATTGTGGGGCCAGCAAATCTGTGAACCTTTTAGCTGAAAACAGTTCCCTATCATCTTTCAGAAACTTCTTCAATTTTTTCTCAAATTCTTAACGAATAGTTATCTCATTTAAGGGCTCGGGATAGTCACGTGACTTTTTCATTAATAATTTCCATTCACAGCCTTCAGACACAGACTTGAGATCCGTCTCGGTCTTAAGTCTGTGACTAAACTTGTCGCATTTTTTGCTGTATATTATCGATATTATGAAGTCTGACGTCAGAAATGTGCTTCAAGTTTTTCGGTTTATTTCTCAGAGAATCAAGACAAAATATAGCTCAATTTGTAGCTGGAGATATTTTCTAGTGCGCGCTGCTCTCGATTTCATCCAGAAAACTCATCCAATAGCATAAACACGCTTGGATTCCACGGTATGCACATCGTCAATTTGTGGCCTAATTCTAACGGTTATATTACCAAATATCCGCATAATCTCGCCAGCTGAGTACCAGCGCGCGCTAGATTGAACCTTCCTCTTTCGAATGAGCACTTTACCAGCGACAAAATATTCTTATATGAGGACGAAAAGTTGAGGCACGTAAAACCATTTTTTGACGGTAATGTAGTCACTCTACCTTATCGGGAATCTACGAAGACCGGTCCCCTAATTGTATCACAGTATCGATATTATTAACTACACTGTATTTACATTGATTATGATAACATTTTCGCTATCTCAATTTGATTTTTACGCCTTCGTGCGCGTCCATAATTGAAGATTTTTTTGTTGGTTTCGAAACTGTCCGGAGCCTCGTCCAGGTCACGAATGTTGTTATTAACAAAGCGAATCGAAAGGATCCGGTGAAGCGAACACGGTGGAAGGGATCCTCGCAGAAATTGTATCACGCGCTGATAAGCGTCCCGGATAGCAAGTTCACAGGATATGAAGTAATGCCTGATAACGAGAACGAGCGACACAAATCGGGCGTAACGCGCGGCGAGCGAGCCAGATTCGTTTCCAGCTAGTTTTATTGGCCGAACTTGCCGCTTATTCCGTCCAATCACGCGAGCGACGCTCAAAACGGAGCCACATTCCTTCTGGGGATCGGACAATTAACACATTGACCGAGATACCGACCGCATAATTATTCTTAAAAGCTATCCGCCAACGAACAAACCCGCTGCACACTATTTTATGCATTCCTGAATCTCTACTTTTCTTTCGTTCATTCCATTTTATCGAATTCTAACCGTCGAAAGTGTAACAATTTAAATAGTCACGCTACGCTTTCAATTTTCTAAATTCATCAGCTGAGAAACAGCAAATATGAATTTACTTGGGATTATGATATTTTGGATTTTCAAGATTCGACGTGTTATCGATCGGTATGCACAGAATATTTTTTTCTCGAAATGTGGAACTTCAAAAAATTCAATTTTGGCCAGGAGAAACGAGTTTCCAACCTACTGCGCGGAGGTAAATTAAACCGGCTGCCTGCCAGCAATCCGCGAAACGTCAAAGGAACGCGACACGGGGTCGTCGACGGTGCGTTTCTCCCTTGCCCCCCGTCGTTCCCGAATCAACTGGGTCAATCCGTGTCCCCGAAGCACGAGGAACACAACCGGATACCGGAAACTGCCGTCTCCAGTCGGAAACCGCGGCGCTATTTAAGACTTTCCGTGCCGAAGAAACCGGAATCAACGGTGGTAATCGATGTTCGCCCGTTTCGTTAACGGGAAGCGCGAGCTCTTTGAGAAAGGAGGCTGCTGAAGCCTATGGAAGACGTCAGGGTCTCGAAGGATGAGCTGCGAGAACATTTGGAACTCCTGAAGGGTTGCAACAGTCTGTGAGAAGCGGCCCAAGTTCTTGAAGATCACCGGAAGTCGTCAAGAATCGTTGAAGCTTGTGCGAGGGGAGCTAGAAGGGATCCTTCAGGGTGCTGGGGTTTATCAAAAATCGTTGGCCATCCTTTCAGCTAATTTAGAATTGTGAAAATTCGCTAAAAATCATTGGCATCGTCTAAGGACTCTCAAGGCTACTTTAGGGTTCCCAGAGTTCATCGAAAACCATTAGGCATACTTTAAGGGCTATCTAAGCTCCTTTTGGATTGCTAGAATTCGCTAAAAATCATTGAGTATCCTCCAAGGACTCTCAAGGCTCCTTTAGAGTTACTGGAATTCATCCAAAATCATTGGGCACCTTTCAAAGACTCTCTAAACTCAGGGTTGCTAATGTGCGTGGAAAATCATCAGGCATCCGTTAAGAACTCCCATAGCTCCTTCAGAGTTGCTCGATCCTATTGTGGATCTCTAGAAGCCTCTAAAAACTTCTGTAAAGTCTTCCAACTTGAATAACAACTTGGATCAACTCGGGACCAATCATAACTATTTCAGGACCACGAAAGTCCTTTCAGTAGTCAACAGAGCTAATCAGAACTTACTGGAGATCGTCGAAGACTACTGGAGGTCCTTGGAGGATCATCAGGCATTTAGAAAAATCAGTGTACATCCCCCGAGGCTCTTCCAGGATTATCCAAGCTACTTGAAGACCTAGCCGAGGTCCTCAAACCTCATCCAAAAGCCTGAGGATCTACCGAAGATCTTGAAGGGCTATTCAAGAAGCCTGGATGTCAACAGCGAGGAATTGGCCGGGCAAGTAGTCGAAGATGTTGAAGAAAACGAGAGGAAAAATCGCAGTTAAACGATGAGCGTTGATATTGCAGATTCAAAAGGACACCGACACAGTGTTCCGTGGTGGTTCATCTGCTCTCGATCCTCTTCTCTCGGGGTCCTGCTACTTTCGATGCGCGCAGGGCGTCGGCTAAACATAATCTGACAAAGTCTCCGCTCCGGCGAGAACGCAGAGCGAGAACGACGGAAGAGCTCGCTATTATTATTGACTTTTTCATCTCGGCGGTAATTAAGAACGCTGTCAGTGGTCCATTAAAGCATTACGAGCCGTCTCGCCTCTGTTTAAGAAGCAAGTTTCAGGGCATCGCAGCCTCTCAACCTCCGGAACGCTGCTAACAATGTCGACAGCCTCCGGTCTCACGGCTGCTACGTCGATTATCGCGAGGGAAAAGTCGCTGCACAATCGATGCAACGTAGCAGTCCCGAGAGATCATGGGCCTCCATTTCGTTCTTACATTAACACCAAACCTACCGACACTTCTTGCATACCTGTTCCGACCGTGCGTGATCAAAATGACCGATCCCGTAGATAGTAGTCAATTTGTTGCTGAACGAATCAGTAGATGAAAAACTTCCATAAAAAGACGATACAAATTTATTTTTCTTGATAGCGACTCTATTTTGAGTTGGCTATACCACGATTGAGAATAGCCTTTCTTTCATACCGATTGTTTAGGTTTAGGAGCGCAAATACCATATTGCCCGATGCGGTCAAATTGACCGGCCGCGGGTAGGACAAGATACATATATTTCTTGGAAAAAGAAAACTAAAACGAGAAATAAATACTGAAATTTAGATTGTACATGTACTTTAAGAAAAGTCGTAAAGATAAATAGCGATGTGATAATGTTTGAAAAGGTCAATTGGACCGTGCCGTGGTAAGTTTAGCGTTAAGTTCGGTAATAAGTTGTACAAAGTACAAAGAAAGAGCGGCGTCGTTCTCGCGTAAAGCTCATCCGACTTACGCGTCCGTTATTTTGATCTTTACGATATCTCTCCGGTGTTTTCTTTTTAATTAAGAGATTCGTAGGTATTTATTTTCGTTCGAGGCACGGGTGAATTCAATGAGCGAGGCCGATAGTGCTCCGCGTTTGGATTTGAAAATTATAAATACACCGGATCGATCGGCCGTTGCAAAAGGCGTTCTTTTACACTTATTTCGGTCGGCGGATCAGTGTCAACGAATGCTGATTCGACCTGATTCCGGCTGTTCATCCAGCTCCGGATATTTTCAGAATTCGCGATTTGGTCGCTTCCGATCCTCCAGGTCTATAGCACACCTTCGAGCTTTGGATGTTCGACAAGCTTATTTATTGCTTCGGCTATTTGCAAATATTCTTCTGCCTCTCTGCTTCGCTTCGGAAAAATTCAACGAACCGATCGCAGCGTGATCTCATTAATCTCACGCTGAAACGCGTAGAAAGCGATAAAACTGCGAACTAATTTTAATCTGTAATTTCACAAAAAAAAAAAAATATATATAAAACTTCATTTTACTCTTCGGTTCGAATACTTCTCCGATTCAAAGAAGCTTCCAGGGACGTTGAAGAGCTGAACACGCGTGTCATTCGAGGTGGATGAGCACGTCGCGCCGGGTGGTATGCGGTTGGTAACAACGAGGTCTCGCCGTAAAAAAAAAAATAGATTAGGCGTGGGTGGATTTTTCAAATCCGCCGGTGACTGCATTAAATCTGCCTACGTACCCAGCCGCGCTCAATCTTATTTTAAGTCGGAGGCGTCGACACCGAGTTTTCTAGCCGGGATTTGCATCCGAGAGGATATTCCAGAGATCCTCCGAAGGTAATGTTTAACATTCCACCTCCTTTGCCGGGACAACAGGCTCTGAATATTCATCCGATAATCATTCGACGGCAATCGATTCTCTCGTTCGAGTACAATGACGTCGAATGTAATTACTAATCTACCTTTTTCTCCTCCGTCGGCTCTCTCTCTTCGGGAATCTTGAACTTAATTGCGGCATAACTGGGTCGATTTTGCCCAACAGCGACTGCTATTTATCTATTTACGTGGTGACGGTACGAAAGAACGTGTCACATTTTATGTTATTTTTTCTTGCGATATAAGTGTTTATTAGGTTTCTCCATTTATATTTTTCCGAGCTACACCCGCGATTTTAAAGAGCGACCGCGTCTGCTATTGGAAGTTTTTGGAAGGACGAAAGGGCTTTCCAGAGCAATTAGAAGGGCGAGTTCGTTGTTCAGGAGTTTCAAGAAGCCCTCTGTAATAATCCTCGTCGGATACATCGATTCTCCACAGACCGGTGTACCCGTTTAACTGGGTTAAGTGTGTACAAACAGTTTTCCGCAGGCAGGATCCGCGGCAGACGTTAATCGCGGGCTAATGTGTTCCCGCAAGAGGGTCCGAGGGTAGTCTCCGGCCAATAAGGGGCGAAAACCGTCCGCCCACGACCCCGTAAGCTTTGTGTACCCTTTTTTCGCGGTAGCTGTTTCTCCGGGCACTTGAAATTTCTGCGCGTTGCGTCCCGCGAACGAGGAGGCGAAAAAATACGTTTCTTGAATAAAGGACCCTTCAGACTTCTGACCTCCGGCTCGGAAGAGGAGCCCCCCGACTATCTCTCTATACTCTATGCGAACGCGACAACATTTTGCCCCTTTGAAAAAATACGCTATAATTCTCGAGAGGGCTCTCCGAACGAGTCCCGCGCACACAATTCTAAAGCACATTCTCAGGTGTCTCGAGAACTCGAGTGTCTTAACAGAATTTCTTCAGTGGACCCTCCACAGCCACGACGAGTCAATGGTCGACGAGCATAACTGGATCACCGGGCCCTTTGACAATATTCCCCGTCAAACCAGATCGCAAAAACTTGACGCGTTGCCTACGGTTCTCGTTAACCTATATCCAAGTGGTCCGAACATATGATAATCGCTGGACTTGATGCATTTAGAAATATTCTTCCATTATTCAGGACATATTGGAATTATTTTAAAAAGTATATTCCTGGAACCTCTGTTCTCCGCTGCGGATTTAGAAAACCTTGATTCGCAGAACAGTCCAATGTATTTTCTAATATTTTCTTGTGTTCAAACGGATGCTCGGGATCAGCTCGCGAACGACTTAAATGGTTTCTTGCGAAGCTTCTCCCGATGGTAATTTGATAGTGCTGACGTCCATTGACAAACCACTTGTGTCCTCGGTGAAGTCTCATTCTGAAGTTGTTAATGTGATCCATACAAGATTTCAATGTACTTTGCACCTTCCATAGTCAATAACATCTCTCGTCATTCCAGCTATCGAGAATGACGATTAAGTAGAATAGCCTGCGATACAGATTGAGTGTCAGACATGTCTACTTCTACTTGATCTTAACTAGGCAAGAGCAACCACAGTATAATACAAAATACCCCCATATAAGCGGCATGGCACTTTCACTTGCTGGCTCCAATGCCGCGTATATGGCAGCAAAAATAAAAAAAGAATAAAATATAAATATTATATTCTCTGACTATCACCTTTTCAGATCTTCGGAGCATTATTTAAGGAATAAAACATTCACTTCTGTAGAAAATAGTTCATAGAGTCATATTTGGCTTCACAAACCCTGGATTTCTATAAGAGGGGGATTGAAAATTTTGCATTTTGCAGGAAACATGGCAAACTGTCCTTCATAATGATGGAGTAATAGAATAAATTAAGAAAGAAAAACTTGAATTTACTGCAAAGTTTGTTTTAAATTTCAAAATAATTGATTACTTATGGGTCCTCCTAATACTTCCAGAGCGTTAACGGTTAACACTAAACCCTCCTATAACGTGAAGCAAAAATTGCGATTTGTAGCAACATTCGTTTAATTTGATTCGATTTGTACCAATTCCGAGTATAACGTTGTCTCTAATTTCAAGCATTGTCAGATAAATTATTTTTGATCGTTCGTTCAGTTTAGTAAATAATTGAAGAATCGCACGAAGTCTCGGCACATTTTCTTTAAAACCGTAATACTGATTTCGTTGTCTGAAAAATTCGCACGGTACGGATCGCGTCGTAGTTCCAAAGTAACCAGAAGACCGTGTCAGGTCTCCGTGGCACGTCGTTCCCCGTATTATGACGCCACGAATTAGGAGTAAGCTGATTCTCCGGGGCGTTTAATCATCGCTGAACCAGCTAACCATGAATTCCTTGCGCTCTCTCTCTCTCTCTCTCTCTCTCTCTCTCTCTCTCTCTCTCTCTCTCGTTTCCCCGTCGAGTCTCACTCGAACGGAGAAAAGAGAACGCGAGAGCCTCTGGCCGGTCGACGAGGTTCGAAAGTTTTTATTTCGTCGATGGATTTCTAGCAACAGCATACGCGGCGGCGGTCGCGTTTCTCGGATCCGAAAACGTGGCGAATTAGCCGGCCGTGATTCGGCCGGATAAAACCGTTTACGAGCGAGATAATATCGACTTCTCGCGCAATTATATGCAGTCTATTAGTCACTAGTGAAAGGAACTAGAACGCGGGAGAGAAACTGCGTTAACAGGGACGCGCTCGCGCGCAGATGTGTTTACAGTCCTCGGTCCGCGAAACTCCCGAGCCCGTCTCGCGAACAATATTCCCTCTGCGGTTCTTATAATTTCATTACCCCGTTCGTCGACGGATTTTCCCCAACGTGTTCTTTTTTTTTTCTTTCTTCGCCCGAAGAACATTTCTATCCCGACCACCACACCGCCCGGGAAACGGCTTTTCCATTAGGCTCGCCATTACTTTTCCAGATGTAGCTGCGAGGTAACTCGTTACGCGGAGCTGCAGAAAAATTATACCGAGTGATTACTCGTGCAGAAATGATTGATAGAGGTGTCCGGAAAATTTCAAGTCGGTGCGTTTATTAGTTTTTGTTCGTTTCTAAAGAACCCGTATGGTTGTTAGCTTAGCTTCACAGGCTCCAATGAATTTGACTGTTTATTTAAACGTTTATTAGAACGAATGGTGAAAACGAGAACTATACCTCGTACAAGACTGCGCTGGAAATGTAGAATACCTTTTTTCCAGGTTTCCAGAAAATTAGTGTCGAACTTCAACAGCGTCCGGGTATGGCTGGCCGTTTCCACTTATTGTTAGCGCTGGCTTTTCGAACTCGGTTTTCTCGAAAACCGAGCCTCGAATGAAAAACCTTGGCTTGACGTTTCCGGTGCAGTTTTCCGCGGAGAATCGTCCCGTGTGGTTTTCATACCGCTCGGTGCAGTCGATTGTTTAACAATTCACTTTTAATGTTACCGAGTTCGCATGTTTCATTGTGGAATTCTTTCCCAGAAGATTGAAAGAGCGTTTCTTCCAAGGTGAACTGTGAGATTTGCAAAAGGCAAGCGTTAATCGGAGATTGACGCTCATTACGCGAAGGAATAAGAAGGCATTCAAGCATTCATTGATCGGGCCTGATTGCACAGGAAGTGAATCGCCAACGTAAGGCCGGCCGCGTGCATCTGGGGCGCGCACATTACGCGTCCTCCTCATAAACGATCATTTCAGGCTGCTTATTAGCGGCTGACCTCCTTATGCAATTCCGATTCATTTAAATGTTCCACGGAGAACGTGTCGCCACCGCGATACTAATTAATGAAACGCTCCTTGGCCAACTCGATCGCCAGCGTCTGTTTGCCCTTTCGATCGGAAACGAGAAAATATCAAACATTATCGTTCTTTTATCGTTATACTAACCTGCGCAAACTGTGTCTCAACCCTCATCAATTCTTCTTGCTAACTTTATATAGCCTCTTGTGGTTCTCTTCGTTTTATTAGTTGCGAAACACTAGGATAAATTTACTTCGAACTTGTTTCGCCCGCGCTTTCTAATTTTCTAAAAATTTGTGCGATGTTAATTTACTTCTCTGGCATATTGATCCCGTTATTTTATAACAAGGCATAAATTGGAAAGTTTCGAGAAAATCAACTCGAAAAAATTCCTTACTTTTTCCAATCCCAAAGATGAAATTTGTGGTACCAATGGGCAAATTAAATTAAAAAAAAAGCGAGGGATCGAGGGAGAAGAATCGTTTCTCGACGCGTCGAAAAGTTAGGTTTGCGGAATCACAGTATCGACGGGGAAGTATCAATTCGAGGGCTTCCGTCGAGCGTACCGGTGCGTGGAAACAGGCCCTAATTAGCGGCCGTCATTGTCACGGACGGAAGACGCGCCCATCGGAGATTTTTCGAGCGAGGATCCCGCGCCGAGACACCGCATTCGGCGGATATAATTAACGTCTAATTAACATCGCGACGTAATAGTCGCGCCCTAAGCGGGTCCAAAGTAATCTTAATTAGAATACGGAGTCCGTGCCCGTCCGTTCACTCACCGGCGCGATAGTATACGGTATTAATTAACGAATAAACTAGACGATTAGAGCTACGATCAATGATTTTCAATTTCTAGACCATGAGAGAATTAATTAATCGTTTCGGACGATGCATCAATTGGAACAAATAGGAGTTAAATAGAAACCATTCTGTTTCCAATGAACCTAGTAAAACAGAAATTACTCATCGGTACTCTTAGATTGTTTCAATTTTTTTCTCCATTTGGCGTCTATTCATTTTTGTCAGAGATGCGTAAAATCCGCAGTCCACTTGTACCCTTCTTGGCGCAAGATGGCGACGCATCGAGCCCCTAATAATTTCTAATTCAGCCAATAAACCGTGATGGATCTACTGTCTGACAAGCTCGATTTACCCCGCCCACTTGATTCATCGACAGAATTTTCTTTTCCGCCGGCCCACTTTTTTTCTTCTCCTTCCGTAAACACAGAGGAGGAACGGTAATTTTTTTATTGCCCGGGGAACGAGAGTTTCGCGTATTTTGCGATACAGTTCGAAGAAGTCCGGGAGAATCTTTGCTCTACGGGTTTTATGTGCTCTCTGGAAAAAATGTGATAGTCTCCTCCTCCTCCTCTTCCTCCCCCGCGTTTCATTTCGTAACAAATGAGGCGGAACGTAACAAGCGCCTCGTACGAGGTCCAATATTTTGTTACATAAAACGGCACTTCCACCGAGCCGCGCCACAATAACAAGAGTTTTTCCAATGGCGCAATGAAAACGCTTCTGCCCCTCCCCCGACGACGCTTTTCCCAGGGTGGAAAAACTGACCGAAATCTTATTGGGTCGATGCAGAAATAATTGCAATTATTTTCCCATCGTCCCGGAGCGCGGGACGAGTGACCATTAGGCCATTCCTCGGGCAAAAATGAACGTAAAGCGTAAAGCTTTCGATTCGAGATTTCGATTCGAGATTTACTTTTCCGGGGAATCGATTTTCTTGAAAACTCACAAAGGATAAAAATTCTATACACTTTCTGTTCAGTTTTTTACGTGGAAGAGCTCAATGTCTGTTTGTACACTATTCGTGGGTGCGTACTTTTTGAGGTGTGAATTAAAGTGTTAATGCCGAAAACAATTTCTTTAATAATACAAGAATAAAAGAAGGAAAAGTTTAGCATAAACAGACTGCAGAAAGGGGCGTTACAGGAAAACTGATTTCTTCTCCTAATTATTTCAATAGGTTGCAAACAATATGCCAGTCATACTAAATTCATCGGATTTTTCTTCTGTTTTATTTGACCTACTCATAAAATCCACAGTCATAACAATAATTTGTGTAACCCTCTTACACCTCGTAGATCCGTAACAACATTAGGTCTATTTAACAGATTGTAGTCAAAATTGTCAAGTTCGTTGTCGATCGTGCAGGTGTCTCTTAGTGAAAGTGTTAATGACCGTTACCATTTTCCGAAGGAATTCGATCCGCGAATAGTTGCAGAAGCACCGACAAAGGACGGGATTAATTAAATCCGATCTGCGACATGATCGCCTCCCGATAGTTCACTCGATGCTAAATCGATAGGGCCTACCGGCGACCGCATCAAGCTTTGCATTATCAAAATTGCTGCCGCTATAGCTTGCCCGATATTGTGATCGCGTGGTTCCCATCGTGCATATTACGCCGGCCGTCTAGAGGCTCCTTAATGAATACGGTGAACCGAGGAATTTCGAAATCCGGCTCGACCTTTAATCCCGAACCTCCTTAAACTTCCACGAGCCGATAAACTTGAAAACTTCTGAATGGCCTTCGATTCCCTCCCAGCAGAAAGTCTCCGAAAATTATTTCTACCCCCGTGCACCCTTACAGCCGACGTCCCGATCTTCGAGAACCCCGAAACTTTAACCGGGGGCCAATTTTCCGAAAGATTTGACGCCTTGGGAACGGTCGCGGCGGCTAAACGCGAGTTATAAAAATTCGCGTAAAGAAAAACTGAAAGAATTCACCGTGCCGCTAATCTTCGCAACGCGGACAGATCGAAGAATTAGTCGCGGAGGAAAATTTCTCGAAGCCGGAAGAGTTTCGCGAAACTCTCGAGCGACGAGCGCAGTTTACTATTTGAACAACTTTCGTTCGCGGTGCGACGTTTGATAGGCGAACGGAGCTGCCCCGATAACCGCGGGAAAACTGCATCGGCAGTCTCGATAAGATACGTCGATTTGCACAGCATTCGCTCGTTCGTACAGGATTACGCTCGTCGACGCGGGCAAATAAAAGAAAAAGGAAGAAGAAGAGAAAAACAACCGCGATTTCGAACGGCACCGAGCGAGCCAGCGAAATCCTTGTTCTCGGAGCGCGACCGGCGAGAAAGGAGAGTCGAAACTAATCGCAAGAGGTTTATCTCCCCCACCGATGACCGCAAACCAAAGTGAACGTTGTAAAAATACTTATCCGCGTTCTCTCCTCGAGAAACGGCGGCGGCCGCGCACGCGTTATCAACGCGTTTCCTGGCCAGAAGCCGTCGAAGGTCATGAATCATCGCGAAACTAATGAGTTTAATCCGTTTAAGACCAAGAGCCCAGGCAAAACGTGAACAACGGGGGAGAGAAAAAAAAGAGACATGAAACAAAGAGACACGCGGGAGGCCTCGCGCGCAAAGGGACCAAGGGAACGACACACCGGTGTGTCCGCCATAAGGTTCACGAACCTCGTGACTCATTTCGCGTCACGCAATGACACCGAGAGCCGTGCAAGCCCCGCAATTTTCTTCGCTTGCCGTGGTAACGCGTCCGCGCGCGCACAGACCAGCATGCTGGGGACAAAATTCGAACTCATTATTATTCAATTGTTCAGTTATGTTATCAATCTTCAAACAAACTATGTAACCGCGAACATTAATTCCTGGAAAAAATTCATAGACTGGCGAAAATCGAGTAGACATCAAAACCTAATTTCTATAAAATCAGCTTAACCCTCTGTGGGCCGAATTTTGTACCGTTGGTATCTGTCCACAGACAACTTGCATTTACTTTAATATTTCAAGTTGATGGCGCTGCGAACCGTCATCAATGTTGTTATTCACGATCTCGGAGACATTATATAATTAAGACGTATACGTCATCTTGCGAAAGGACCAAAATTATTTGGTAAAATATCGATATATTAGCATGTGACCTGAAAGTTACACGAGCCCATAGAGGGTTAATTAACTCAATATGCCTTGTTGCTTGTTGACTTGTACAATTTTAGTTTCCGAAATTGCTTTCTCTCTTTAGAAAGTAATTTCAATGAAAATCCCTACGAGATTTAGTTGAACAGTCGATTTCCCAGAAAACTTATTCCGAGTTGTTTGTTTGGTCCTTCAACAAAAATGGAAATATCCTTCCCGAAATCGGTAAAATTTATTTAACCGTCGCCGTGTATGGTCAGAAGTGAGTAATATTTTCAGTAACCCTACATACATTTTTCGATTTTCGCCCCGAAGCCCCATAATTTAAACGGCGCGCCGTGCGTCGCGGCGTTTGCTTCCAAGAACCGACGACGATATCGGTTCCCCCCCTCTTCTGTCCGTGTATTCCTCTGTTTTCATGTTTTTCAATCCGACTTTCCGAGTTCCCGAGGCGAGAAGCGACACGATAACCCCGGAACCGGATGATTTCGCGTCCCGATGCACCGCCACCTCGTTCCCGAGTCTCGTCCGGTCATCGATAACGACCAGATTCGTTAAAACACCCGTGGAACTGTGCTGCCAGCGTGGAAATGATTCCTGACCGGCCGGAAACCAGCCGGCAGCATCGTCATCGTGTTAGGTGTGCCAAACATGCCCGGTGGCTTTTGATTCAATCGGTCGTAGATTCGGTTTAAATTACACCTTCTTCTCGCTCTCGGTGGCGTCTTAAAGAGCCGACCTTCGGTTTTAAAAAGACCCTCTTGCGTGCAATCGATATCTCTCCGCCTTAAAAAGTTATCGGTAAAATTCGACAGCTCGGTCGTTGGGTCCGCCGTGAACCGAGCGAAGAAAGCAAACGACCTAGAATTGATAGAGGCGAGCAACGAAATAGTAAATACTACAACATGATGGTGAATATTTGCGAACGTGATCTTGTGTAGTTTCGTTGTGGACAACGAAAACTCGGTTCGACGAATTTCTTTGCTAATATTTCGCCTACCACCGATCGAACTTGGACAAAGTACATAAGAATGGCACTAGAGAAAATTGTCCACTCTCCGTGGCTCGAGCTGTGCCTGATCGATACGGCTACACGGTGTAAAGCATGGAACTTCTGGGAACTGATTCGACGATTCTCCAGTTTTAAGAGTGCCATCTTCTTCGACTGTGAATTAAGGAAAGTAGAGGGAAGTTTGCTCGATGCACTTAATCAACGGCGCTTGAGAATGACAGAAGATTTTGGTGCCAATTTCGACTTGGTGATCGAGAGACGCAGCTTCGAGGAAGGAAGAGAGTACGGTCGTGACATAAGTGAATGAAAGAGCGTAGCAGTCGCCAAAACAGTCGGTGCACTTGCCAACGACACGGTTCCAAGAACGAGTCCAATGACTCGTCTATCGCGCCGGTTCAGGGAACGCTGTGAGAAACACTTCCCATTGTTTTTTTTTTATCTGTTGAGACAGTAAGATGACCCCACATATTGAAATAGTCTTAAAAGCTCGTTAAAAGTACGAATCGTCGGGAAACCCTGCCCCTCGGGAGCTAAATGGGAGGGGCTTAGCGGAGTGGGCGTTAACCGGAGGAAGGGAATGGGAAGGTAACGCTCTCGGGCCCTGAGGAGCTCACGCTTCCTTCTACGTCGTGATCATTACTTTCAGACAGCAATTAGTCCCTTAATCACAGAACAAACACAAATCTGTCGACAAGAGCACAGTAAGATGACCCCACATATTGAAATAGTCTTAAAAGCTCGTTAAAAGTACGAATCGTTGGGAAACCCTGCCCCTCGGGAGCTAAATGGGAGGGTCTTAGCGGAGTGGGCGTTAACCGGAGGAAGGGAAGGGGAAGGTAACGCTCTTGGACCCTGAGGGCGCTCCCTTCTACTTCGTGATCATTTATTTTAGACAGCAATTAGTCCCTTAATCTCGGAACAAACACAAATCTGTCGACAAGAGCACGAGTTCATGAAAATGCGTGCCTCCAAGCGGCAAAGTGGGAGGAGTCTGGCACAGGAGGGGCCAGTTGATGAAAGGGAAGGGGCACGCTACGCCCAGTGACCTTGCGAGGCTAATTCCCGCGGTTGCTGCCTAATTAGCAGGCTGTTCCGACCGAGATCTAGGCGCAACGCGGTATCAGATTTCTCTGGCGAGACAGATCGATACCCGTCCCGGTGTGTCATCGCCGCGCGGACCGTAACGAGGAAATCGCGTATAGATTTTAACCGGCGCGCTGTGTTCTGTACGCCGGTGTCGGGTTCGCAGTCGCGGGAGCCCGGTATCGTTTTCGAAGCTGAATCACGGCTGGTTAAAGGCGTCGTCGCGGACTATAATTTCAATGGGGGGAAGGAGAGGGGGCGCCCGCCACCATACGTCTCGTTCGATAACCTGATTCGAGGGTAGCGGAAACAGGTGAAAACGATCCGCGTCGCCCCACGAAGATATTACAAGCGACGCGCGACCGGGGACGAGAGGAATCTGTCATTATCACCGTCATTTATCAAAACCAGAAGACGAATTAACGGCAGATGGAAATTAGAGGCGATGTGGTAACGATCGTTTAAACCCCGAAGAATCGCGCCGAAGAACCGCCGTGCTCTCAGGCTTGAAACAAAGGAAGACGAATTGTTTAACGATCCTCCCCGACGAGGGATCTCGCATTAGAAGAACTCGAGGGTGGAGTGTGGTGCGACGGGCTGGTCTTAAGGGAGTATTCTGGTTTTTCATCTTTGAAAAATCGATTTTTTGCATCTTCTTCGAGTACAAGCATTGTACAGAAGACATGCGCAAAACGACACAATACACAACTTCATTTAAATGTTTGCGATCAGTGTAGGGCTGGAATGTGTTTTTATAAAAAAAATATACAACTTACGTAATTTTGTTTGTTTTTACTTGAGAAAATCACATGGGTGCTTCAAATACCGATAAATACCTACAAAAGGTTCGACACAGTTGTGCTGAAAAAAAATTCTTAAAAATTCGCCGTGCGGTTTTCGGGGGGGGGGGGATCGGTGGATTTTCGAGCTCAGATCGGGCCAACGGTGTAATCGAGCCACAGTCGACCGGGGCTAGTCAGAAGCTATCGATTACAGAGCATAACGCGTGCGTCTATGTCAACCCTTTTAGCGGCGACGTATCACTCTTTGAAATATACGGTGGAACAGTTGCGCGGCCGCTTCCGTGACCGTCTAAACGGCCTTAATTTACCGTCCTTCGGCCGGATCCGTACAAAGAAAGGCCTGATTCTGATACGGAAGGAATGCAATTTCGGATTTCAATGGATCTTCTTTCGACCGCCTTTGTTCCGCCCACCGGTGCTCCGATCTGCATTCTTTCTTTTTAATCGAGCACGAGGAATCGCCGAGGCAAACTCGACCGGGCACTTGAAATTCGCGCGCGCTCCATCGATTAACAAGTCCTCGGAAATAGGATAGAATAGGATAGAATGGTAGGCGGGTCCGGAACGATTGAATCATGGGAACGACAATGTCAGCCGATTAAAATACGCAAAAATAATAGCTGAGCAATGCGGACATGACGCGACACGACGCGGCGCGGCGCGACGAGGCGAGGCACGCCGGCGTTGCGTCATTTCTCGTAAAACAATCGTCACAAATGATTGCATTAGTTCGTGAGTCATTCCCGTTTCGCTGAGCGAAGGTAACAGTAATTTCGCACGAAACTGTCGGCGCCGAAGCGCTAATGAACGCCGTCTTCGCTCGGGCAAACAGTTCCAAAAATCTGCACCGAACTTTGCCGCAAAATTATCATTAACCCATCCATAACCGTTCGCTATTTTCGTCCGACTCGATATTGTAGAGTTTAGAGTAATGGGTGAATTCTTTACAGGATCTACTATAGTAAATTATTTAAGAGATTTCGTAAAATATAAGATTGACTGCTATGTTTCTCTAAAAATACCAAAACATTGCTATCCAGAGGAAAAAATTTGTTAACCCTGCAGGACGATGGGTTAATCAGTACATACAATTTCGATTTTTCGTAAAATTCGTAAATAATTTTGAAATATTCCCACGGCGTACAGATGCTGGATCCGAGGGGATAATTAGAATCAATTATTACTCGATGACTCCGACGTTTCGACGATCGATTTCTGCTTGAAAGAAACGAATTCTGGAACTGCGGAAGACCTCGTAGGCCAGTCATCGTAGCCATATAACGAGTTCGAAAGCCGGCGCGTTTCTTTTTCGCCTGGATTTCGAAAAACTTGATGCGATAACGCAGCACCGTAAACCGTTCAACGTGATCTGGTTCGAATCGCGCGGCGCGGCGCCAATGACGATGGCCAAGCAAAAATCCGACATTTCCACGCTGTATGTATTTTTGGTGGTGACGCTCTCGATCCGATCCGCGGGACAACAAAGTATGAACGCGAGGCGCGCGGACACCGGGGAAAAAGAATTCCACGAACGATCGGCCCGTAAACGCGCAACCGTCGCAAGCTATCGATACAGTATATCGCGCGCAAACACGTACATACGAAATGCAAACAAGCAAATAAGGAACTCGTCGCGAGAGGATGCGGCTGTGATAAACGAGCACTGAAAGCGACTCAATTCGCTCAACGTTTCGCAATTTTATAATAGTGTGCGATTCTTTGCAGAGAACTTGCAATCTTAGGGTACCCGAAAAGTTAAAAATTAATTTCGAAGATCCTGAAACATACTCGTATGATTAAAAAATTTTCGAATCACCAAAACTTGATTCCACCCAACTGCAGCAAACATTCCCGATTAACCTGCAATGTTGGGGTCAAAGTTAAAATGCAAAATTAGATTGGAAGGTCATGAAGAAACGCTATACTCGAATGGTTACAAATTTTTGGAATCCCTAAACTTGAGGCCACCCGACTGCAGCAAACATTCGAGATCTTGGAAGCTTGTAATTTCGGGGTAAAACTTAAAATGCAAAATTAGATTGGAAGGTCACGAAAAAGCACCATACGCGTGTGATTATAAATTTTTGGAATCCCCAAAACTTGATTCCACCCTACTACAGCAGCAAATTTTCAGGAGCCCGGCCTGGCCCGACCCGACCACGACTTTGGATACCTCAAATTTTGAGAACTCCCACAGCCATAGCAATTTCGATAATCGTGAAACAGAAAATGTGAAACCGATCATTTTCACAACTTTGAATCGCAAACGATCATTCAACGCGTTCCCAACGCCTAAATGTCCCATTTGACCCGTTCACAAGGTAAAGCCATTACTGACTTTCGAGTTTTTCGGCATTTCGTTGCCAAAGGGGTTGATGGATAACGTGTTCGGGCGGCGGAAAAAATTGAAAGAACTTTTGAAACGGAATGTAGGTTCGCTGTATCAATTTCCTCTACTCTTCATTTTGCGGGGTTAATCGACTCGGCAAAAGAGCGGCCCATATATGGGTCACGGGAATTATAAATAAAAAGTTGCAAAATCAAGCGGACAGCCGTTTCATCCCGGCGGGTTTTCTTTTTCAAGATGAATCTGCAATTTCTTTCGAGGTCTCCTGTAATTGGAATTTCTTCTGAATCGACGTGAAACCGGGATCCAGAGAGAGTTCACGGGTCACGCGACTCGACGCAGCAGTTTTCGGCAGAGCTATTCAACGGCGACAATAATTAACCACGCTTCCATCACCGACACCGATCGGTGTCAACGATAAATTCGCGCGGCGGCTTGCCAACGGAAGGCCGGTGCCGTTCACGAAAAAAAACGGAAACGTGTATGGCACGTCCGATGGACGTTCCATCATCCAATTAGGATATTTCCTGTGGTTGCGACCACTATCGCTGGATTTGCTAGGTTGGAGACCCTGCAAGCAGAGCTGGTATGCGAATGAAATCCTAGTTTCCGCATTTTTTACTATATTGTTTATTCATTTGCGACAAAAATGGCGAAGATGGATTGCCTGATAATCCTTTCAAAAGGGAGGAACTCTGGATGAACTCTGTGATAAATTGTACTACAATTTTATTCGCAGTTCAATAAGAAATTGTCTCGAGAAATATAATGCGATAGCTTCTAATAAGATTACTGTGTAAAAGAAAATTATATGGCTTCGTTTAGATACAACACGTAGAAGAGCCTATTAAAAACTTTCCTCGGCGGAGTCTGGGTCTACCTGGACCCAGAGTATTAATTATTCAATCTCTGCTGACTGAATGAAATGAATAGTACGCTAACATGCAGAAAGATCCGTAAAAGGTAAATGGATTTTTAAAAAATTAACAAAACTACAAACGGTAACGAGGAATAGATTTCTATTTGACTCACGTTTTTCGCAAGAAAATTTTTATTTTCCATGCAGATACGCAGTCCAATTATTAGTTCCGCTAGCCAAAGGAAGCTCGATTGAATATTTTACGAGCCACGCCGTTCAGACCTTTTCTACGAATTTCGTGGCGTTATTACTCGACGCGACGACTATTAGCGAAGCTCTAGACTATAATTAGGACCCCAGAACGTTTTTCATGCGAGCAACACGTTGCCCCGTGTGTTATGATAGAACAGCAGTGAACTCGGGAGTAGCAGGCGTTTTCCGTGCAACGGAACGTTTGTTACGGGTCTGGATTTGGAACGGGGTCCGAAAATAAACGTTTGACACGGTCGCACGAAGGATCTGATTGAAAGTATGATTAACCCGAACGATTATTAGCAAGAACTGAAATCCCTGATTATCGACGTTATCTCTGAACCGAAAAACAACGGTTGCGGGGCGGATAGGGGAACAGAAATGGGAACCGCAACAGAAATAGTTGTAAGCCACAGTTATTCGGGGTAAAGGTTGTTGAAGAACCGAAATCGATGTTATAGCAGTTTTCAAGCCCTGCTGGGTAGATTAGGACGCCGGTCGATCCCCTGCAAGAATATTTCCGGACGCTCTAGAGAGAGAGAGGAGAGAGAGAGAGAGAGAGAAGGATGATCCCCCGTGGTGGGGCTCTAAACGCGAGAGAAACAAATATTCGAGGCACAAGCGTTGCACGTTTGCCGGGTTTCTTTCTTCTCGAGTCACTTCCTGCGTCGCGGTGACTCACGTGAATCACACCGGCCAGTCAGGAAGACGAAACGGGGAAAGTGTTCGAAAAACCGCAGTCTGCGCAAACAATCGTTCTCCTTGCGAATCCAACTTAAAAAATCCTACAATCCAAAACTAGTCTTGCAACGTTCCAAAACAACGTTCCCCTACAACGAAAGCGAACCTTACCCACGGGGAACAAACGTTTCTGACAACCGCACAAGTGGCTACGATTGGATCCATTCAGGCCTTCATTTATGAATTTTTGCTGAACGTATTTCCAGGTAGGGTAATTGTTCCGATAGACAGCCCGTTAAACCCACTAGTCAGCCATATTAGGGACTGTTATTGTTAACATTCTACTTCATAAACGTCCTGTGTGGACACTACACATTTGGGACAAGGGTTGATCAGTGTCCTGATTCAAATATAAAGGGTTTGTTA
Organism: Halictus ligatus; assembly: GCA_028454255.1. Taxonomy (NCBI): domain Eukaryota; kingdom Metazoa; phylum Arthropoda; class Insecta; order Hymenoptera; family Halictidae; genus Halictus; species Halictus ligatus. The sequence continues at coordinate 8,901,186 of CM052129.1, forward strand.
GTAACTCTTATTTGGAACCAACTTATTAAGGCTGGCTACTGGACAGGGACCCAGATAAGGGACAGTTATTAGTAGACTGCGGATTGTTATGCAAAATAAAAATCTTCTAAGTCAATTATAAGGGGCGGAATAATTTTAACTGAAAATAATGTATCGATCAATGTATTCGCAGTTTGACCACTCGTCTATTTTTGACAGAAATAAAATCCGCAGGCTATTGTTTAGAAATGGGAGAATCTAGTCAGAATTAAAAACGATCTGAAGTGCTTTCTGTACTGAACAATTTAAATCGTTGAAAATCACTTGGAAACAGGAGAGGATAATAGACCATTGTAATTGAGGTTTTACTATTAGGGGCTTAGTTTGTGCCAGGGCAAACAATCTCCATGAGATTGTCATTTATGTATAGCCGGCTTTGTGAGCTAATTAAGGTCTGAAGTCTTCAATCATAATAAAGCAATCATCGGTACTAGCCCTCGTAGGTATAATAGACCAGACAACGGAGATTGGGTGCCTGAAAAATGCTGCTATATTTCTAGATCAGTTACAATGTAATAAAGTTCAGCCTGTTTCCTGAGTGCTCGTGTTGCTCACGCAACATAGTATGTACGTACCATATAAACTGCCTGTATCGGAAGACAGTGTTATGATAAGCAACGTGAATTTAATGTCCTTACTGAATAATAAATACAGGAAAGTGTCATTGAGATTTCATTCACCTTACACTGTATCATTATATTCTCCAGCTTCAAGAACAATATTTCTAAAACGAAAATTAACGTTTGCAGAGTCTAGTTAGCACGCCAATGTGAATACGCATAAATCAGTGTATTCGTAATGCATGCAATTAAAAGGAACAAGCTGAGATTTCTTAGAAAAGGTACAGACTGTTCGGCTAATCAGGAACGATAAGCCAACAGTATTTGTCTGTAGAGAGTTGCGTACAAGATAACAAATTGTATAACGATTACAATCAAACCGATAGATTATAAATCCGAATTAATCGTGGAAAGTTTAATTAAACCGATCCACAAACACGATTAACCAAAGTGGACAGGCTCGGCGATTAAACTGTTCATTTAATTGTTAAACAAATTTACGATTAACAATTAAAACACCCTTCATCGCTGAACAAATATTTAAGCGCTACATCGAACTCATACTCCAGGGTAAGGGACGCATATTTTGCCTGTAATAATTAAATGTATTTTTAAAGCATAATGAATATTAAAAAAAGATATTAAATAATCAGGTAATATAAATGTTATATATCTCTCATGTAATATTCATTATGCTTTAAAAATAAGTATAATTAATATAGGCACTGTAATTGGCAAACCCACAGTAATCGGGTCCCTTAACCTATTACAATCAAACGAACGAATTAAAAATCACAAATGCTCGGCTCTGTCGAACACATTAACCTTTGTGTTCTATTTTGACAACAACCTCCGTGTTTCGCGTTATCAGCAAACGCTGACACGACCACGCTTTTCGAACGAGCATCAATAAACAACGTGCAAAAACAACATGAAATATTCGCCAACGAATAAAATCGTGCGTACGGCCGTGGTATGTGTCAGCAGGTTTTCGCGCGAACAAGCACCGACTTTATCTAAGCCGTCCGATAAGTCGATCTGTCGAGATAATCGAACCTAACCTGTACGGGTGACCAGACCTCGAAAGCGAGGCGAGCATTTGACACGAGAAACCGGCGCGCGAACGCGGGACGGTGTACACAGGGACGATCGTTCTGTCGTTCAAGATCGAATATGTCCAAACAAACGTGATCAGCGGGGGACAGCTGTGAGGCATTGTTCGATAGAGAAGAGAGTGTAGACTCGGGCACCGCCTGAGAAAAACGCGCGGGCGGCCACCGTGCATGATTTCCGGCGGCGTTTGCCTGGCGTGCCACGCCACAAAGAGAGCTCACTCGCACACGCGGGGAGTTGGATGGAGTGTATCTTTTTTTAGCAGTCGCGTATCCCTATAGAGACACGAGAATCTCGTACGACGACGACGGGATGGGATCTGTGTGTCTCCCCTTACCTCGAGCGTCTTCGAAATGTTCCCCGAATCCGTTCGGCGTCCTCGGTGTGTCTATCGGTATCCTCTTCCCTAACGGCGCTCCGTGTCGCACTATTTCCGTCTCTCCCTTTCTTCCTCGCGCACTCCTTCGTTCACTATCCGTGAACGAACGTGTCCCCCGGTCTCTCTTTCTATCTCTCTCTCTCTTTCTCTCGCTCACTCTCTTTCTCTCTGTCTCGCGACTCTCTGTCCCTGCCTGTCCTTCTCTATTCCTTTCTCTCTCTCTCTCTTTCGTCGTCCTTGTCCACGGGCCACCGTATCCCCAATCTACCCAGAGATTCGACGGCCGATTACTCGTTTCCTACTTCTCTGTTCTCGGTTCGTCGTCCCGTCGTCGGCTTGTCGGACACATCGGGAGCAGCCCAGGGGAGGAGGTCCGCGGAAAGAGGTTTTTCGCGTCTACGGGAACCGGGGGGAACCGAGAGAATCCACCACGAACGTGTCACTGGCCGAGAGAGAAATTCCGCACTAGACGAGAGTCTCGCGCGGCGCGCCGCGGGTGCACCGAAGCTCTCTCTCCTCGGGGCACGGTCCGCCTCCTTAGCGAGACCTCGGAGAGACCCAACAGATCTTTTATTACTCACTGGCCGAACGAAATCCAGCCGATATCACTCCACAAAACCGGAACACGGAACCTCGGCAACCCCGGGAAACGGTTCTCGAATACGCTGGGACGATCCACGGGTACGTTATCCCTCGATATTCGCAGCACTCTCGCGAAAAACCAGCACCACACCAGCCCACGATTCTACCGTTATCTAGGGCGATGCCTCTCTGCTGCTCGCCGCTTTGCCCTCTACCCGTGACTACGCGACTCACAGGCAAGCAGATGGCGCGCACGTTTCGGCCGCGCCGCGTGGCTCCCCACCGCGCATGCTCGTCGCGCGCCAAATTCGAATTGACCGCCGCTCCCGCAAGAATTTTGCACTCGTTATTTCTGTGGTTGTAAGGAAGAACGCCGCAGGTCGTATACTTTCACTTTCGAGATATTCCCGTTTAAAGTTGTCATCACTAATTCCTTGTACTAGTAACGTTTCCTTGCTACATTAGTTTTTTGAGCCTATCGAATTTGTTTTCATGACGTTTTTCTGGTAAATACGTAAATCCTATATTACAAAGCTCAATTAATGCATACAGTTTGAATTTTTTGAAATTTTAACATACGGCGTTTTTCCTTGTAGCCACAGATTTTATCAATGGAATTCGACCACGTGATTGAAAAGAATCGACCATTAAGCCTTTGTACACAAAGCTATTTCACCTCCGGACATTTTATCTGATAATTTTCGTTACATACGGCCTTTTTCATTTTGCCTATATGAAATAATGTATATTTACTCGTATCACATTCGAGCGTTTAGCAACTTATTAAACGCAAAGACATTTAGCAATGTGGAAATTGTTTCTGAGGAGACAGTCGAGTGCAAAGGATTAAATATCGTGATTGATTTAATTGTTCGCTAACTGCTAGCTGTAAACGTCGGTCGGTCTTTTATAGCGTTTAAAGTGTGTTTACATAAAAAGTTTACAAATAAAATCGCCCTTACTACAATTTCGTGTGCAGTGTCTCAGTTATTTCAACAAACTTTATGGTTTGCATTCTATGGTTTGCTATGGTTTACATTCTATGAATAGAAATAATCTGTAATTGAAAAATACGAAAATCATCGGCGGGAACTTTCAATACGAATATCCTATAGCTGTCAATCGATTACAAACGTTTCAATTAATTCTTACGGCAAAATTATTTGAATAACGACCCATAACGTTCCTCCTTCACTCTACGCGTCGACATTATATTACAATTTCACATATTTATTGAAAAAACCTTGATTTGCCAACAAGTAATTTGAATAAGTGCGCCAAACGAACTGAAATGGCGCTGCGAGCTATCCGTAGATAATCATGATATGAGAAAGCACTATATGCTATTCCATTTTAGGAAGTGGTTTTACTATCTATGGTATCCTTATGGTGCAAGTCAATACAGCATATGTTACAGTTAATTCTCGAGGTGGAATTTTCGGTCGCAATTACCATGATATAAATGGGACTTTCACTCGACCATACCGGGTCGACCATGCACCAATTCAGTTCGACTGTGTGCCATAATTATGTATATAATCGGCTAGAAGATATGTGCTCTCGATGCAGGGAACGCATCTTCTTCGGTCCAGTGACCGAAGAATTTTTGGCGAACGAGGAAACGTGCTGTTAGTCACCGATTGATTTAGTTTAGCAAAACTATGTGAGAACCGAGTGTCTTATATCATCGATCTCTCCTGTTCATGTGAATAATATTTACCGATTAACGTTACGCGACATGTGGCGGTAGCTCCAAAAAAAAAAAAGATAAAACGGGCACCGCAGTGCATTTTTTGCACTGATATCATCAAAATTTGATAGGAAATGATAATCGGAGAAATATACGCGATATTCGAAATGGAAATTTGGAAAAGCATTAAATTCAAACATATACTTGCTTGTACTTTGATTATATTTAGCATTTCCTGTTTGTTAAGTATTGTTACAATAAGCATAGGTAAGATTCAGTGTTATTTGTTATTTGTGTTTGAATGTAAAAATTATGCAGAGAACGTATTAAAGGAGCTATGTAATTTCAGACGATTGCAAATGTGAAATACCTGTACAACAGAGCCACTACAATAATAATAAACAAGCGAACAACGGTGATGGTGATAGGAGCCATGGGAAATCATGGCATCGTTTGGCTATACTGGTGCCATTCAGAGATCGTTTCGAGGAACTGCTAATATTTGCTCCACATATGAAAGAGTTTTTAGATAAACAAAATGTAGATTATCATATATTTATACTCAACCAGGTAGTCTTTCTTTTTGTATTGCTAGAACTATGTTGAAGACAACTGTTCAATCTAAATAATAATGCTTTATATTCTTTTAGGTTGACAGGTTTAGATTTAATAGGGCCTCCCTCATAAATGCAGGCTTTCTCGAAGTTAACAAGGACTTCGACTATGTAGCTATGCATGATGTAGATTTACTACCTGTAAACGACGAATTGTTATACTCTTTCCCCATCAAGGGGCCTTACCATGTAGCTTCACCAGAATTACATCCTAGATATCATTATCCAACGTTTGTTGGAGGCATATTACTTATTAAAAGGTCTCTATAACACTTCACATATTAGGTCAACACAAAAGTTCGTGCTCAATTTTTTGCTGTATTTGAATACGAAATCGGGCACAAACTTTTACACTGACCTAATAGAATAAAAATCAAATTGACGGATGAATAATAAAACTCTTTTGCAGAGAACATTTTATACAAGTAAATGGAATGTCTAATAAATACTGGGGATGGGGTCTCGAGGATGACGAGTTCTATGTTAGATTAAAAGAAGCTGGTTTAACAGTCACAAGACCGAAAAATGTATCTACTGGAACACACAATACGTTCAAGTAAGATAAACCATCTACGTGACTCGTGTATCGTTAATGTATATAATCACATCATTGCACTACGAAAATAACAATTGTTACAGTCATATACACGATAGGAATCACAGGAAACGAGACATGACCAAGTGCTATAATCAACGGGAAGTTACTCGGAAGCGGGATCGCCAGACTGGCTTAAACAATGTCTCGTATAAGTTATTAAAAACAATTAAAATGACGATCGAGGACACTCCATTAACCGTCCTTAATATCTCTCTGATGTGTAATAAGCTAAGTACACCATGGTGCGAGTGTGATAAGGTAATGGGTTCGAAAGACGCGAAATCGAAGGAGAAGAAAAAGGTCAATAATAACAAGTCTGCCACTGGATTGTAACTTGTACCGACGGAATATGTATGAAAAAATATATATGTATATAATTCAATGTATTTACTTCATAGTTCTTATTATCTATCGCTCTACGTACGCTAAAAAATCCAGAAGAAATTTGTAGCAGACCTGTTCGAGACAATTAGTCGATTATACAGAGAGTCCTACCCAATGGAGCACCAATATAATTTGGTTTGCAAACACTTCGAGTCATCAAAAACATGCGGGAGATCTAGGTGGGACACCCTGTACATTAATACACTAGTGTACAATAACTCGATACCATAATTTACTGTCTGGTGATTTTCTTTTTTTTTATATTACACATTTAATAATGTTTATACATATATTTACATTTTCAGCGACAGCATGAGATGGTATTGTACAATAAATATAATTAAGTGCACAATGGGTATTGTACAATGATAGAAGGAGACCTATCTAAATATTCATGATTTTTTCTATTTCCTAGTTCTAAAATGGTAAAAAAGACGGCTATTCTTAAACTATAGTACCATGGCTACATAACTGCATTCAACTGCAGAATGAAATGTTCTCTCAGTTCGTTTGTACTAAAATCGTCACCGTCATTATTCTCCTCGAAAATGTCTTGCACCGTTCCTGTTACAGTTTCTGCCCCATCTAATTCACTAGTTTTTGCAGTCGAGTCAGGAACTTGTGCATCCTTCCCGACTGCTTCAGATTCATCGTTTGGTATATCCTCCGCCTTGATGCTCAGCTTTGGAGCAGAGCTTTTTACTTTTTCACCATCGCTTTTATGTTGATCCATGGCGTCTTCGTTGAGAACTCCTTTTCGTAGAGCTGGCAATGGTGGTAGAGGGAACCCATAAGAAAGTAGCTTGTCGTAGCCGCTCCTTCCACAATTCTTTCTAATATCCGCTGCCATAACTAAAGCCTTCTCCGTGAATTCTTGTCTGGAACTGTCGATCAACATTTCATTAAACTTGGTCATCTTCTCGTCTAAAAGTTTTCTTCTTCTCATTATAGTCTGCATGTTCAACATTTTCCTCCTGTACGTATTCGTGTTCTTCTCTGCCCTCTCCAGGTACTTGGAAGCCTTCTCCAGCTTCCAATTAAGCTCCTTTATTCGATTATCCTTCTGCCTGATCTGCCCCTCGAGCTTCCTCTTCTGCTGCGACTCCAGTGTCACAGTTTTCATAAGTTTCTTGTTCACCTCCTCGAAATAATTCACCCTGTTCGACAAATCCTCTATCAACCTCTGTTTCGACTCTAAAACCTTTTTCGTGAGAGTTGGAGATTGCGCATTGCTCGATCTCGTAAGGATTCTAGAACTCGAATCGGCCTCTTTATTCTGAACGTCCTGACCGAGATTCTTATTCCTTATATCGTTCTCGATCTCTTTGTAAATGATCAGTTGGTCGATCAACTTTCCGATCACATTTTCCTGAATCTGAATTCTCTCCAAAAGTTCCTCGCAATCGGAGGCAACACATTTATCGTTCTTTTCTTGAGGAACCTGAACGGTAGGTGTGGAATTCTGTGATAGGAACTTAATCGGAGTTTTGTTTTCTTCCTCGGAACAGGTGTGCCTGAAACTCGAGGACTGACCTTTTTTAGGACTTTGTGCAAAATCGAAAGATAAGGATTCTCTTACTTCGTAAGGTGAATGCTCTGCGATTGACTCGTTTTTACTTACAGGTATATAGTCCTCCTTTCTTATGGGGCTACTTAAATCGCTGTACACTGCGTCTGTAAGATTTTTCTGCGACATCACTGTTATTACAGATGTAACGAACGCGTTGTTCTCCTCATTTTTGTACAGAGGACAAGTTTGTGTTTCTAATGTGTTAGACGACAATTCCTCGATAATTTCGCTTACATCGTCAGGATCTCCAGTTACTTTTATAACAAATCTGGTAGTTTCTATATCCATATCGTTTGTCTTACTCATATTCTTAATTTGTCTTGAGAACGCGGACGATTCGTTTCTTGTGTCTGTGTCCGACAAATCGCTATTGCTTGATGAGTTAATCTCCCCATCGGACGTGCTCCTAATTGATTTTTTTATTGACTTCATTATCTCTTCCCTGGTTCTCTTCTTCCGTTTCATGGCAGCTCTTATATTTGGTATAACGTGTACTTCATCTTTAGTGAAGTTTTCTTCGATGTCTTCGTTGAACACTTTCTTCTCGTCTTTAATTGTAACTTCTTTGTTAGCGTTCTCGTTCAATTTACTCGCTTTCGGTATCGTTTGAGATACTTTCTCGTCCTCGCTTTCTATACCAAAAATTATTTCGACGTTTTCTTCTTTCTCCGTGAGCGTGTGCTCAGCTTTGCTTTTGGATGGAAAACTGGGGCTCTTGTTAACGGATACATCGGCCTTATGCTCGTCATTATTGAGGTCACAGCATAGGTGTATTATTTCCACTTCTTCGTCTTCTTTCTGGCTCTTATTCTTTTGCATGTTCTTATAGTTCTCATCTTCAGTGGAACCGCCGCCGTCGCAAATCTGTTTTAACTTCTCCTCGATCTCGTCGTAACTATCCCCGAATGTGTTATGATCCATAACTTCGAGCTTTACCTCTTTCTTCACTATGGTGTTAGGTGATGTAGACAAAGAGTCATTATCATTTACTTTTGTCTTAATATTATTCTCCTTTACAGCATCCATGATATCCGTAAGATTGTCCTCAGTAATCATGATTGTGCTTTTCTTATTATTTTCAGTACTGATATTTTTCTTTTTCTCTTCCTTATCTCCTACAGGTTTGGAAATATACTTCAACTTACTTTCAATAGACTGTACAGACGATTCACCAGCATCTTGTGAATCGGAGTCCTTCTCTTCAAAATGTCCCGTGGATGAATGTTCAGTATCAGCTTCCATGTATTCCACGCTACATTCGCTTTGAGACAAGTTCTCCTTTTTAATATTAATGATCCTGGTCTTCTTTTTCGGTGATTTCCTGGTGGACGTTACTGTGAATATAGAAGGGAGAGCGTTCTTCCTCAATCTAATCCTTCCAGTCTGTGTGATGCACCATTCCTGGGGCTCGAAATGTACGTGACAGAGAAATGAGTTATTCGAAGGTTCCCAATCAGCTCTGGCCACTCGTTCTTGCCAAATTTTCCTTAGTTTCGGATCACGTGGAAAACATTTCATAATATACCCCTTCTCGCTACGATTATTGCAGCCAATCGCTGCACAGCCTGGCATATTTATACATCCAGAAGCTATATTGGAATCTGCAAATGAATTCCAGATAATATCAGTGTTCTCAGGAATCTAACCCTACTTAAAAGCAAGCGCATTCCTGAACGATGCAAAAAAGAAACGAATGCAATCAAAAATCAACTTGAAGAAAAAAAAACTCCATTTAAAATAATAATTTATAACCCCATGACGAACGTACCTGTACCAGCGTAACGAAAACTAAATATATACAGTAGAAAAATGAACAAAATATTCCGTATGTATGTATGTCGCAAAAAAAAACAAAAAGAAACAATGCAAGCTTAATGCAATACAGAAGCGTATTTGGCAGTATTTTTTTCGTGTAAATCGAACCTTTGTTGCTGCGCCCATACGGCTGTTCGTGAGTTAAAAAAAGATCGGTACCGATTAACGAACTGTATGCAAAACATTGTAAAAACTGTGCTTGTGCAACCTGTGCGATATGTTGCACGCGCGCGTTCTACCAGCCAATTATTTGAACCGCTCCTCGAATACTTTGCTCGATTGTCGAACAAAAGGAAACAATATCTTTCGCACACCGTTGATCTCGTCCAATCGACAGCGTGCGACGTGAAAGAAGCCGAAACTCGCTCACCTCTCAGCCATCGGCTTTTTTTGGAGTCCGTTCTCGCAAATTGGTGCTCCGAAATTTCCGTGTACGTTACTCATCGACGATGGTTCATATATTCCCTTAACAAACTTCTCGCAACCATCGAATCTCATAAATATTCCAGAACTCCGAAACACACGACCAAGTACAATTTACCCCGTCACTGACAATAGACACGCGTTTCGAGATCAATTTCGAGTTCTCTGCGTAATCGACTTATCTATTTCGGTATAATATGGCCGCCCTCCAGGGATGAGCATAGGTTAACTTTTCAATTTTTTAATCACTCCTCGTTAAGTGTTTCTTGTTAACATTATCGTTCCCACTTGTTATTCGGGTCGTGCTAATGCTATTGCCTTGAATGTTGTTCACAAACGAACCTTGCGTACTGTTCTTAATAATGTAAGTCCTGTATAGTTTATACAGGGTGTCCCGTTTAATCCAAACATGTACAGGATGTACTATTTGACTTGACCGCGAAGAAAATGTGTGACATTTATTAGCATTAATATGTTGGTTTTGTTATTTTTTACAACTACAATATATATGTTAAGATATTTTAAACACCCTCCACATTATACAAAATATTCATTCTGTACATAGCCTAGAAAATATGAAACTAAGAGTCGACTGGATGCCCCAATTTTATTATTAGATCTTTTAAGAATAAATTGAATGATTTTAATCGATGTTTTGTAATGTCTAATCTATTCTTTATGAGGTTTAATGGGCTAATATTTAAATTACTCACGTTGTAGATAATGGCGAGTACGCAATAAACGACCATGTTTAAGTCTCGTTCTCTCCTGCGATTAAAAATGGTCCTGTGAGCACAGTAGATTGCGAGAGCAGCATATGTAGCTCACATCTTGACGTTTGAATCACAAATAAATATGGTACCGAGCAGCATGTAGCTTCGTACATACTCGATATGTCTGTCATAAATTCGGCCTACATTATGAGAATATCGCTCGTTCAAAATTTCCTTTGTAAAAAGTGAAGAACGAATCGATTGCAATATATTTTAACAGAAATGACATCGTTAAGCAACGTACTGAAAGCCATAGAGGCTCTAAAAACAACTCAAGAATCGAACGTTTTTCTGTCAGATTCGAGCGCAAGGTACACCAAATTTTTCTTCACTAATTTCTCCTCTAACAACAATTGAAACCGTCGATAATTCTCCCATTTTTTATTAAAGGAAAGACAAGATAGCATGTTGCGTGACCATAGCAGAAGGGATGTGTTCACCAAGTGTCAAATCGGCAGCCAAATTTCCTACGGTTCTTAGTCTTTCAATTGAAACATTATTGTTGCTGTGCAATGATGATGAATCCAATGTCAGAATGATAGCGGATGAAACTCTGAACAAAATCATACGGGTATGACTCATGTTCGTAGTTTATGTTGCTCAACAACAGCCAGTAGAAATTTTAATACCTTTGTTGTCCGCTAGGCAATGACCGACAGCAATATTGTGAAAGTTCAAATAGAACTATACAATGAAATTAAAAAGAATGGACCAGCTAGGACTTTAAGAGCTGCCCTCTGGAGATTCGGGCTTCTCAGTCACATGATACGCTCTACGAGAGGGAAAGCATACGTGTCTAATTTAATACCCTGTATAGTAGCTATTGCTCACCGATCTGAGGAAGCTGTAATCGAAACGTTGTCTCAGTCGTTAGTTTTAATTATGAAAGCTTTGGGGCCATTTATGACAGACAATGATGTTAAGGTAATGCAAAACAGTAAATGTCCCTTCTCCGTAACTCCAAACTGATCCGCATTTACATTTTACAGACTCTACTGAAGGCATTCTTCGAAAACGTGTCTTCGGTGCAAGCAGTATTTCGCAGGGCAGCTGCAAACATGATTCTAGCGACATGCTTGAATTGCAGGAAGCCGCAATACTTTCTGAATTACGTATTAAAGCATCTTTTAGGTATTGTGGTGCCTACGAGCGAGGATGTGGGCGGTGTAGCTACAATTATCGGCATATTTGGTTGCGTGAGAATCATTTTACCGCATGTGTGCAACCCTGCAGAGCTTCAAGATGACGAGACCACGCAATTAGATAGCATGTTACAGATCTATGAACTGTGTTTGCACTACGCGAAATGGCATTCCGATCATAACGTTATAAACGCCGCTTTAGAAACATTGACGCAACTTTTGAAGTCGCCACCAAGAGCTCTAGTATCTTTATTACTATCGAATCAAGGTATAACGAGTAGTAGAATAGCGCTGAACCAAAACGATGCGATGTTGTCCCTGAGTCAAATGAGTATCTCGAGCACTAACACAACTTGCGGGCAAAATTTGGAGTCCACTTTGAATTTGCTCGATTCGGAACTGCCGGAGATACATCCAAAGATAGAAAAGTGGATACTGGACTCTGAGGCTGCACCTACGTCGGTGCAAAATGCACAAACTCAGAAGGACTGTGCTACCGATATTATAGAAATGAAAGGGAAAGAGCTAGACAGCTATAGTAGCCTGAAAATAGGTGTTATAAACCGTAAGAGACTTTCAGTAATTCCAAGTGCCCATTTCTGCAGTATTCTTTATGATATACATTTCAGATGAGGCTGTAGAGGAGGGTAGCGATGTTGGTAGCGAAATAGGAAAGCCAGAGAAAGTTTTTTCACTCGCACAGAATGAAACGAAAGAGTACGATTGCTCGGAGGACATTCCGTCGTCTATTTCTTCGCCCAAGAAGCTCTCCTTGGATTTTTCGTTGCGGGAGACGGACATCGGGACGTTCACGGATCCCGATGTGCCTCTGAAATTTTGCTGTCGCTATCTGGCGTCCTCTTTCCTGTTAACCGGTACCGCTGGTCACGTGATGCCGGACAAGTACTTTCGTGTGAGCGTGAAATCGCTCGCCCTAAACTGCCTTGCGTCTATTCTGAAACTATGTCCGAATCTGTTGTTGATGCCTGTCACCAAAGAACCGAGTCATTCCGAGAACGAGCAAACGATAACGGACATCTTACTATTTGCTAATCATCCAGATCCTCAGATTAGGGGCAATATCTCGATGATCATCGGCACCTTCTTAAAGGCCGTGTTCACGCAACACGGCGGGTCTTTCAAACGTTTTGAGATGGAGATTGCTAAAATGAAAATGCATGGGAGCGTGTCCTTAGAGAATTTAGTCAAGTTGCTTCTGGAGGTAAAACACTTGAGACCTTTTTGGATATGTTTATTTTATGATGTCTGATTAATGATTTTTAAAATAGGGATTAGAAGATGATTCTGCGACGACTTGTCGGCAAACGTTGATCGCGCTCAGTCGGTGTCTGCCAGAGTTGTTAGAGTCCGTCGACAATCATTACGGGGTTACCATCTTGACTGCGTTACCTCAGCTAGTAAAGAATCCATATTTTTTGGTGAAAGTGAAATTAGTAGAACTATTGAGCGAGATATCGTACGTTACCGTAGAGCACATAACTGGCGGATCGATGTTCCAAGAACATTTCATGAACGTCATCGTGACGCTGTTAGGCGATCAGGACCAGAGGATCAGACACGCCGCATCCGACGCTATAGTGAAGTAAGATTTTCCTTCTAACAGAGATTCCTGTTTGCCCGAACTGGCCCGGTATACGAAATCATTTGATTCCTTGCCTGAAATTCATTTTTCCAGGAGTATTCCACTGCTATACTTTCAACAGCCTCAGGAGGATGTAATCACGAGGAAAGCTGTACAGTACACGGAACAATTTCTGAGCGCTGTGAGCGCAAGCAGCTTAGAGCTGTCGTCCTGCCAAGAGAAACAGAAGTTGTTCGTGAAGACGACGATCCAGCCGTTCGCGTCTTTAAACTTTCGCAATGGGGCACAGTATCATCCGAACGTAGAGTACTCTCTGTCCATTGTAGTGAACATGTTGGCAGAGATCCTCGGTGTACAGTCATCCAAGTACTTAGTGTATGGTTGCTGCGAGGCTCTGTTCCACTTAAGCGACGTGTACACCGTCACAGTCTATATTAGAGGATGGGATTGTATACTGCCGAAGACGTTGCTGAAGAAGTCTCACAAGAAGAACGGCAGCCGGTTGGACATCAGCGAATCGAGTTTTACGAGCGACATGATGCCGTCTTCTGTCAGCTATGGTCTCCTGTCTTTAGCTCTTCCATTGCTCTCGTCCTCGCCCATTAGTCTAGACTTGTCCACGCACAGACACTTGATTCTACTCGCTGGCAATCTGGCCTCAGGGCTAGCATTTTGTAATTTCAAACCACATGATCCTTCTAAAAGCTCGGGTACCATCAAAGATAAGCAGATAGAGCTCTTACTGACGCATGTGACCAGAGTGTTGAACATCTACGTTCACATTATCGACGACGTGCAAATTGCTCAACCGAGCGCCAAGACGACGCTCACAACGTTGACGTCCACGCAAACCTTGTCCCCAAAGAAGAAGATTATGGGCGAGCAGAAGTCGAAGGAAAAAGGGGAACGGTTCGGTGGCTTGAGATTCGGGAAAGAACAGATGGGCGCCTTTGCCTCTGTGCCCCATTACATGAAGATGTACAACATCCTGAAGGCTGCGCACTCCAACTACCTGGTCACTTTGGAACCCGATGCCAGCGAGATGTACTTGTCGCTGTTGAACGCGGTGCTGGATGTTCTTTCTCAGATCCTTGAAATAGTCTCGTACAACGAGGGTGCTCAGATCACGGAGGAGATACTGTATTATTTACAAACTACCGTAGTTCTTTCGCCAACTGCCACTGTCCAGTGTGTGCAGCAGCTGCTCAAGTGCCTTTGCAGCACGAACGTCTACGCACAGTGGAACGAATCCGAGGGCCAGAGGAACATAGACAGAATCGCTATACTAAGGGACGATATCAAAGGGTTCTACAATCATTGCTTCCAGAATCCCGCCCGGCAAATGGCGGACACCATTAAATCGATGGGAAACAACTGCAGAGGTGAAAATGAACTAGATACAGGTTGGGTTGGGCTGTTGCGCAGAGAGGGAGACAGAAAGTTCTCCTCGATCTTCAAGAACCTGTCCCGCTCGACGGACCAGAAGACCTCCATAGCCTCGTTCATTCGCCTATTCGAGCCCATGGTGATAAAGTCTTTGAAACAATACACGGTGACGAGCAGCGTGCCACTGCAATGTCAAGTCTTGATGTTGCTCAGCCAGCTAGTACAGCTAAGAGTGAACTATTGTCTGCTGGACTCCGAGAGGATATTCATAGGGTTTGTGCTGAAGCAGTTCGAATACATCGAGGAGGGTCACGTGCAGCATACGGAGAACATTCTGCCGAAGATCTTCAACTTCTTGGTGCACTTGTCCTACGAGAAGAACCATTCGAAGACGATCATAGGAGTTCCAAAGATCATTCAATTGTGTGACGGATTGATGGCGAGCGGGCAACCAGCTCTCACTCATTGCATACCAGCTTTAGCGCCAGTCGTGGAGGACGTGTTTCTAATCAGGAACGCGAGTTCGAACCCGGTCGAGCAGAGAGAACTGGAGACGACAAGGGAAGTATTGATCTCGATGCTTTTACGTCTTGCGGAGTACTATCAGATCATCGAACTGTTGGCGTTGTGCCTGACAGAGTCTAGGTTCAGCGGCGACGGGAACGGCGAGGAGAAGTGGAGAAGATGGTCCAGGCTGACGATGGACACAGTATTGCCTATGCTAACCGCTGGCAGAGTTCGGATAGAATCGGAGAGGGCACACGTGGCTCTGGTGAAGCTGTTCGCTGCGATTTCGCCCACGGTCTTCAGGCCAGTTGATCCTCTGCTAAAAGTCTTGCTGGTTGCGCCGGAAGAGACCCTAGACGCTTCCACGGTGAAGTTGAAGCGATGGCTGGGAATGATCAACGTGGTTCTACTATCGCTGATTTCATGCGCGAAAGAAGAATCGATGCTGGCACGATTATCCGATTTGAACACGAACATGACGGACCTGATGCAGTCATTTCTTTTGCCGGAGACCTGTCGGACGGTCGACCCTCTGCACGTTTTAGGGATTCAGTCCTCCGACGTTCCTCCCGAGAGGGTGCTCGCCAGGTTCATCTTCAAGGTGATCAGCTGGGTCGGCTCCAAGGTGTACAGTTTCCTAGGCCTGATCGATCACAAGGCCAGCGACTCGTTCGTCCCGTTCGCCGAGTCTTTGGACAGCGATCGTTACTTGCTCCAGCAGTTCGCGTTCTTCCTGCAGCTATGCATCCACATGTTCGAGTCCGGCAGCCACTGCAAAGTAGCCAACGCCACCATGCAGATGATCCAAGGTCGCAGTATACCCGACGAAGAGAAGTTGCCGATAGCAGATCTAAATCATCTGATGCTTAGCATCGGGAACAGGTGTCCGATTCTGACGTGCCAGTGGGCATACTTAATGACCCTCCTAGGCTACAACGAGATGTCCTTCTGGTCGAAGGTGTTAGGCACGCATCAGCAGCCTCTCGTCGAAGAGAGGAAGATCGAGCGACCCAGCAACATCAATATCCACATCATCAGGAAAGGCGGCAACATCCTCTTCTGCGACTACGTGTGCGAGAACCTGAACGACGCGGAACCGTTGACGTGGCTGCTGGTCAATCATACTGAAGACACAGTGAACAACGCTATCGAGAGTCCTGTCAGAGACCTACTGACTGCAGCTGTCCACAGGAACCCGGCTGCAAGTGGATTGCTGGTACAAGCCATCGCTACCAAGTGCACAAACCTGTCGCAGCCCAGCTTTGTCAAGCGTCTTCTGCAGTGCATGGAGGGTGCCCATCACTCGCAGAGTGGAGCGGTGTTGATGACCTTGATCCCGAGGTTCCTGTCAACTAAGTTTCTCGCGCTGTCCCGAATGGCGGCGAAGATAGCCAGCAGAAGAGTGGAGATCTTGTTGACCACCGGTGCCGCGGACGTAACGAACCAGTTGGCGAAGGACGATTTCATCAAGATCATGGACACGCTGCAGGCGACTAAGCTGGCTAAGAAGCACGGGCCTCTGATCAGTTTGCTGAACAAGCTGGGCGTACAATTCTACGATTTGTCTCCGTTAGAGCTGGACCAATGCAGACCGTTCAATCCGTCTACGGTGAAGAGCATCCAACTGGACCGCGGCTGGTTCCTGTCGCAGGTGAAGCTGCGTTGCTGCAATTCCTACGCTGGCTACAGTCCTTCCGAAGCAGCCCAGTTGTTGAAAGACTTGGACTTCGACGACTGTCTGGACATCCTCTCCTGCAAGGAGTTCAATATCTCGATCCTGAAGCCGTGTATAGTACTCGGCGTCCGCACGACTATCGAGAGGTGCCAAAGGGTGGAACTGGATGCAGGGCAAAACCAGAAAGACCTGCAGTTCGAGGCAAGTCCGTTGTACAAAGCGGCGAAGCAGTGTCTGTTGGAACACGTGCGCAGCGTCACCGAGCTGATGCCGAAGCCGCACCACATCTACAATCCCCGACAACCGAGTGGACACTCGAAGGGCCTCAAGTACGCGGCTCGATTGGACGAATTGTTATCCGAGTTGGTGTACTGGGACGTGCTGTTCATGCTGATCCCGGCCGTGAAGATGTTCGTGAAGACCCTGCCGCAGTTGGCCAGGTACAACTTGTCGAAGACGGAGCTGAAGTCGGAGGAGGACCTGGCCAAGTTCTCGGTGTTGTGTCTGGAGGTGACGCACTGGATGATTCACGGGGACCAGAAGAAGCTGAGGAAGCTGAGGCCGAGGGACATGGAGCTCGCTCTGAGCTGCGCCTCCGAGGTCTTGAAACAGCCTGGGCCGAGCAAGATCGTCGGAGATAGTGCGAGGTACACGTGGGTTTGTACCGCCGCGGCTTCCCTGACGAGAGTCGTCGAGCACCTGCTAACGACGATCGACTCTTTGCCGGTTATAGATGCTCGTGCTTTACAGCCGGCCCTCGAGGACGAGGACACCAAAGAGTTCGCGCAAGCGTGCATCAAAATGGCGGCGCTGGTCGCCTGGCTGGAACAGTACCGGAAGGAGGGAGTCTCGAAGAGCATTCCGCGATACCTATTCGACACGGTCGAGGACTTGATAGTGAGCGTGAGCAGGCAGCCGCTGGTTAACTCGTACATCTTGACGCCGCCGTTAGTCTGGAGGCAGCATTGGGACGTGGTCGGCGGAGGATCGACCAAATGCTACTTCCCGTTGATGTCCTCCGAGTCGAATCTGCTGCTGGAGGTGGAGATTCTCGAGCAGTTTATTTACAGGATCAATCTGCTGGGTTGGATCTCCCGGCTGCAGTTCGAGGAGATCTGGATGGCTCTTCTGGGCGTGTTGAACCTCTCGCAGAACGAGGCTGTCGTCTCCGACGAGATTCCCACGCTGATACAAGCGAGCAGTCTTGCCGTGCAAGCGATCACCAGACTGCTGTTGCAGACCCTGTACCTTCCGTACCCTGGCAACCCCGGGGCTAGCACTCTGATACATCATCCAAGGGACCCTCAACTCGCAGTTACCAAAGTCAGCTCCCAGAAGCTGTTCGCGATCCAGGACATGCTCGCCTGGAGGTACGAGTGCACGAACGACTCAGAGAACACTGGAGGATTGAGGATGGATCACGTGTTCCATCGTGGGAACGTGGAGAGGACATCTAACTCGAACAACTACTCGTATAGTCAGCTATCCGTGCCCTATCTGTGGGCCCTGTGCAATTTGTACGAGGATAAATTGAACGTCTCCGTTCTGAACTTGAAGAACAGAAGGAACGACGCGCTGATGTCTTCGTCGTTGGACCTGGACTCTTGTCTGCGATTCCTGGTGGAGCTCTACACGTCCTGGACATCTCCCCAGTTCAATACACCTGTGCAGCTGCTGACGGAAACTGTTAAGTCTATCCTAGCGATTTCTGAGCTGTTCGTGGAGAGGAGCCAGTACCAGTGGATGCTAGACACCTTGCTGGAGATCGCGAAAGTCCACCCCACGGAGAACGTGATTCTGCATCAGTATCTGATCGTGTCCGTCTGTAAGGCTGCCGCTGTCTTAACACCGTTGGTGCGTTCTTCGAGATTGTTTCTCATGTCTTTGAAGGGGTATAGCCGGATAAGTCAAATGTTCTGTCGAACCAAATTAATTTTTGATCATTTCATTTGATAGAGTCCCTAAAGAAAACCCTCTGTGGTTAGTTTGAAGTCGGTATCTCTAGAGTAGTTATAGGGTGAACACGTTTTAATGGAATTATGCTCTACTTCTTCTATTATGCCTAACAAAAAATTCATGAAAATTCTACCTAACAGCACAACACGACTGTGAATTCTTTCCGAATTTTTGACTGCAAAATGAAATTTTAAGAAACTCCAGAAACTTAAAATTACTGATTTCGTATCGAATGGTGTGAAAAAAGATCAATTTGGTTTGGAGACACATTTCATCCAGCTATACCCTTTCTATGACTGTCTTCTTTATCTTACATTCCAGGACTTCGAGACGCTGGACAAAGTGAAGCGTTTAGTAGACATTAATCTGAAGTCTGGTTTCCTGCCAGCAAGGGTAGCCGCTCTTCATGGATCTCTGTACCTGTTACAAAGCGCTGTACTGACAAATTGCGAGGAAACGATGAACATCATACATCCTCCGGCGATAGAGTACATCCAGAAACATCTGGACGCGCAGGATTCGAACAGGTAAATGATCAGACCATTGGCTTTTTAATGGAGAGCTTCAAATGCTGACTTGGACATTGGCTTTAGCGTATTGAGTCAAAGCGAGGAGCATCAGGGTGTGATGTGGGCTCTGGTGTTCTTCCTGTTGGAGCATGCGGAGGATACACCACCGGATGCAGAAGCCCCAGCCGTTTTAGAACTGGTTTTAACCCTGTTGACCTCCCAGAACATCTCCTCCAGCTTACACCAGACTCTCCTGCAGGTGTGCTGACCTCAATTCAAGCTATTGCTATTAACCCTTTAAGGACGAGTGTCGTCATATTTGCGACGTCAGGTCCATATATAAAGTTGCAAACGAATAATTTAATTGTTGCAGTAACAAAAGATCAGTATGAATTCTTTTCCCAGAAATTAAAACTTTGATACACAATTTTGCTTTCTGAGTAAAATATTTCCAATATTTTAAATGGGTCCGTAATGAGTTAATCCCCAATTACCCAGCAATTTTTATACTTTTGGGCGTGTTGATTACCAGAGAAAATTGTTGCGTTAAAGACATTGCTACTTGTGACTAACGAAAGGTTTGAATCAACAGGGCTTGGAGCGTTTGGTGATCACCAAGAGCGTGTTAGGCAAAGTAGCTGAACAAATTGTCAAGGTAGCTATAGATCGGTTGAGGCAGCCCAGCCCCATGCTCTCGTTACCAGCCTTGCAGCTGCTGCTGACCTGCATGTACACGGAAGCGGCTGATAGGCTGAATCAACCGGAAGTTGAGGAGCCGTTACCGGACCTGGAGCCGGAAGCTTTGGTGCGCTCTATAGAACGCACCTCTGCGATTTTCGACAAAATCAGGAAGGGACACACCATGGAGGTGGAGCTGCTCTGCGCGGTTCTGTCCGCCGTTCTAGGGGACTTCTTCCCGCCGTCCGAAATCCTCACTAAAGTTATAGGGGAATTCCTGTCCCCGCAGCAGCCTCACCCGAGATTACTGTCTGCCGTTGTATTCAAAGTTTGTATCTTACTGAACAGTTTTGTGTTTGTTACGCTTAACATGCTAACTACTCTATCATTCGTATTTGATTTGAAAAATTACGAAAAAATTCGTGAAGATTCTACTTAGTAGCACACGCCACTGTGTATTTTGTCAGAATTTTCTACTGCAAAATCGATTTTTAAAAAATTCCAGAAACTTACAGTTGCTGATTTTATATTGAAATTATCAGATGACCGGGTTTACATTATTGATGTAACTAAACCATGAAGAGGTGTGCTAAGGAATTTATTGTATTGCCGCAGGTCTGTGAGAGAGCCTGCACCTGTGCCCAGATGGAGCTACTCCAGGACTGGGTGGTATTCAGTCTGCCAAACTTTATCCAGAGCCTGCCAGTGACAATGTCGACCTGGTGTCTGTCCTGTTTCTTCATTAGCTCGTCCACGAATCGTTGGCTTAGAGCCATGTATCCTTTCGCAATCGGAAGTGTCGCCTAATTTATTAATTTCTCTCTTCCTTAACGCGCTGTTCAGATTCCCGTACGTCCAATCGAGAATAGGAAAATACGA
Source organism: Halictus ligatus (assembly GCA_028454255.1). Taxonomy (NCBI): domain Eukaryota; kingdom Metazoa; phylum Arthropoda; class Insecta; order Hymenoptera; family Halictidae; genus Halictus; species Halictus ligatus. Next base: position 8,922,061 of record CM052129.1, read on the forward strand.
GTACGAGGATAAGAAGATACTCTGCATTGCTGCTTCGGATTTCTATCACAAGGTACATGATCATTCGGTGTAACGTGTAACCATCATTTTTATTAATCATTTCTCTTATTCTCTAGCTGACCAAGGATACACAGAGAAAAGCGTTCGTGGAAACGTTCGAGGCAGCAGCGAAGGAGCCGGGGGCTCCGTTCGGCGACATATTAGCGTCGTTTTAGCTAGTCCTGTTAATTGTCTCGGTGCGCGCGCGAGCTCGAAATCAAAATATATCGGAAGAATATTTGTGAGAGACTGTGGACTGCTGCATGGTCTACTTGTAAATTGATGTACAATCATGGTGCGGTCGCGACGTGTCGCATGTGTACAGTTGTATGTATGTGATGATATTTATTTTACATCGTGTTCTCTCTGTCCTGAAAGAGGCGACTTGTTTTCAAATAAACGATATTTTTTAAGCAACCCTGCGAAACCTAAACTTTGAAGAGAATTTTCTTCTTTCTCTGTTTCGCTCGCCTCGCGTAAAAGTATGCGTGCACCGTCGCATAGTAGACTACTTCCACGAAGGACAACACGCTGGCGCCCAGAAGCAGCCCTGCAGCTCCCCCAACACTGCCTGAGGCGTAAACACTCTTCATTTGATAATTCATTAGTGCCTGAAACAAAAACTTACTTAGAAAGTCGCTGAAGCCGTACAGTATGGATCGGACCAGAAGTATAGTTGGAAAGTCGATGACGACGGTGACGGATGATTGAGTGGTGGGAACGTTCCTGAAACAGTCGAACAGTCTTGTTAATCACTATTAATACTTTAGCTACCGGAAGGCCTTTTAATAACTGAGCTTAACCGAACTACAATAACGTCGTTGGATCAAGATTTTTAAAAGCCGTCAATTATTTATCTTTGAAAGACTAGTTTCATAATAAGATACAGAAAGTCTAATACAGTTCGCTTGGTTTGGAGTCCGTGATTAAGTAGGTGATCCTATTGCACTGAGGGATGCAGTTGCAATGTTCTGGCACGTTGGACCACAGGAAAAGCTTGTTCACGATGTCCCCGATGCAACGCAGTTGTTTCGCGTTGCAAATCTCAATTCCATCTGGAAGCGAATCGACCTTTCAATATCAACAACCCCGCCACCTAAAACTCTTATCAACGATGTATATACCCATGGGTCTGGCAAAGTGCGGTCGGCACTTGCAATGGTGTAGGATTTTCCGCATCCTGCACTCGATTATGCACATGTGGTACGTGTAGATCGGCCAGGTTTTCAGGCCACCGTCACTGGAGAACTTGCAGCCTCTTTGATGCACATGCAGCGCCTGCACGTGCGACTTCGTCTTGATCACGAACATCGACACGATCGGACGTTGCAACAATTTCGGCTTCGTCCATTTTACGGGCTGGTTGAACGACATGGTCTCGCTGGGATCTATCAAGGCGTACTAACGAGGAAAGTTCGAAAAATAGATTTTCTAGAGTATCTACAATCGTAAATTACAGCTAGCCTGCGGATCTTTATGCAATATAAAAATTGTCTGCATCGATTGCACTTACTCGTTCCCTTACTCGTTTCGATGGACGAAATAATATATTGACATTTTTAAATTTGGTTAATCTTCCTACAATGTAAAATTTTACCGTAAATGCACAAAATCCGCAGTCTAGTTATAGCAAAGATGGAAACGTCACTAGCGCGTCGTTCTTTGTGGTATACGTTTCCGTCGACCGGTCGTCGTTGTAGTTGAAGATCGGCACGTGCTCTGGTTCCGGAACGACGGTCCAATTGTTGCTCATCCAGTACCTAGTAATTATGACAAATGAAAAGTAAACGGATAAAATAGCGAAACTAGAGGAATACGTGTATCGTACTCACTCATAGGTGGAGTAGACTGCGACCGAGTTCCTGTTTACCGAACACAAGCCTCTCTCAGTGATGATTACAGTCTCGTAAGGGTCGGGCTGTTTCAAGGCCAAATGGGGAATGTCTCTCCGTATCTCGTGGAGGATCTTCAGCCACTTTTCCGGTGGCACCAGATCGAAATCCGGCGTCTCGTGCATGTTCTGGTAGTTTACGTTCGCCAGGAAGGTGAAGAACTTCTCTGCCTCCGGTGTGTACTCGATACTGTTGCTGCGAAGATACTAACATGTTTTTTCTTTTCTCATTGCTGTTAAGCATTAGACCGCGGATATTTATGCGAAACAAAAATAGTCTACATCTGTCCCGAGAAGCAGCGGCCATTCTTCAATTCTTTGAATGCGTTAAATCCGCAGTCTACTGATTGCTCCGTTAACTTGATGGAGATTAAGGTCTTTACTTATTGAACGCTTCTGCAAACTTGCTCTTCTCTATGTTCGGCACAGGACAGATGAACACGGCCGGCTTCAACACCTCGAAGTGGTCGCGGTCGATGTCTATACCGATCACGGTGGCACCGTATTGAAAGCGAAACCAAAATGTGATCGACAGAAACACCAGCATCATCAGCGCGATGCCCACAAACATCATAGCCAGATATCTGAACACATCTTGTACACATCAGGAAGAAGTTCATGCAGTCTCCTACTTAGTCTATTTCCTACTATAACACTCAATCTTTCAAAAAAAAATTCAATCTTTTCTATGATACTATAACACTTCGAGTGCCAATCCAACAACCTCACAAAGTTCCCTACAGTAGGAGTGATTTATTGAATAAAAAAGAAATTGAAAAGTTAAGATGTATGAGAATATTGTTTCAACCTTCTTGCATTTTTCAGATACCAACCAAATTTGTTAACTCGATACAATAACAGGGAAACTCATTTAAAAACGTGTACTAGAATAATTTCGTCTTTCGTTTCAGGCAGACATGGCACTCAAAGGGTTGAGATTGGATTCAGCCTAGTTGAATCAATAATTCGCACGAACTTAATCAAAGTCTGGACTATCTTATAGAATGCTACTCGATAACGTTTTTAAACCGATTTACTTCTCAACAGGGTGTCGGTGCGGTGCGACGATGTGATTAAAACCGAGCATAGTGGACCCGCTGCAGAACTCGACGAAGTATTTCTGGACTTCAGACTTTGGATTGATCGTTGGCATGCCGACCTCGGTTGGATCATCCGGAGGCACCGCTTCTAGATCCTTCAGGGTGGCTTCCTTCCGAGCTCGGAAGTCTGGCAGTATTTCATTGCCGTAGAAGTGGTCGATTTTCGTTGGTGGCGGCTTCGCCTTGCTCACCGACACTTTCGGCATGGTTCCAACTCTGTTCTGACTGCTTTTCCGCTTCCGTTTTCACTAGGGACGAGGCTCGCAACGTTCTGCGCCGATTTCGAGCTTCACGCGACAATTAATTATGAATAATAGCGAGACGATAGATCAGTCCTACAGATAATTCTAGCTCATGCGATATTGCATTTCCCCCAGGGAGTCGGTATAGCTTTCTTTTTTAAAACAATTCTGTTGGACTTCATGTTTGGTAAAATGTCTGTTTCTCTGGAAGATTTATTAATCGTCATAATTAGACGGATTTTCATGCAAAGTAAAAATTGTCTGCATCAATTTCAAGCTACAGTAGCTACATAGACATATTTATTTCTTTTCATAACGATCTTAACCGGTATGAAATAATTCAACAGTTCATTCCATTCTTCAGTTTTAAACTAGAAGTTTTGAACGATTTGTGGAATATTCAGCGTACTGTTGACGCAAGTTTCTTTTTTATTCACTTCGAATTTCCAGCGTCCACAAACCTGTCATCATTATTGAGATGGCACGACAATATTTTTATTTCCATGGCACGCTGCGAAATCGCGAGCGAAATAAAAGATGCGGATCGATTCCCGACGGAGCCACGGTTCGCATTGTACGAACGCATTTTGAACGTCCGCTCGGCTTCTCCTGTAGTTTCGCTGCATCGAACAGACAGGCGAACCGTTGTCACCGAATTTAGCATGAGCGAAGGTGAATCCGGCTTGAGGGGGTTCCGGGTCGAGCCGCGTCGCGAATTTTATCGGCGATTCTGACGGGATGGAGATGGTAAGATCGCAACAGAACTGTCACTCGAGAGTACATCTCCTCTCGCTGCGTTTTAGGAACAGGCGTTTTGCTTGAACTGCGAACATCCGTTACACGAGATCGGGCTCCTGCAGCCGGAAGTCAGGACAAGAAGAAGGCCGAAGGGTCAGCTGCAGCGTTGTCCCTCCTGTCACTATTCTCTCGAAGTGCCGAAACATTCCTCGGGAAAGACAAAGTAATTTTTCGTCGGTTTGTATCCTTCGTTGAAGCATCTCGACAGTGACAGCGGCAATCTGGTCTCAGGTGTTACAAGAACATGGAAACGATTCTGGACAGGTACGCGGATTACCTGACGTGCCCGACGAACCAACGGATGAACCTACCGCAGAGCCACGAGGAATCGTTGATTCGAGTCACGTGCGGTCACGGATCGTCGAATCCGTATCATCATTCGAGGAGAAGACAGAGCAGCGGTCACCGTCCTCAGCGGAGGAGCGAAGAGGAGCAGATTTTTCTACCTGGCAACGTGGACGGTTGCTGCATGCACCCTCAGCACGCGGAGAACGGGTGCTTTCACGACGACTGGCAGGAATACAAAGTAAAAAGATCGCGGCGAGCGATATCTATTTAGATGCAAGGTCCAAGATGCGTTTTCCGGTTGACAGTCGTTGGTAGAGGAGGTGAGGAAGAGGAGGGAGTCGCGAGGTTCGAGGCAGCGCAGGAAGGACGACTTGGAGGACGATACCATCAGGTGTAGGCGGAAGCCAGGCCTTGAAGACCTCAGCCGCTGTAAACTGGGGCTGGATGCATTTCGGTATGACAGCACAAACAACGCAGAGGCTGCGGGGGACGACTTGGAAGACAGGCGTGCGCAGCAGAAATTCTACAACGGCGTAAGCTCCCCGGAAGTTAGGGTGGAACGTTCCTGAGGATAGAAATAAAATTTAGGGACTACAGTTTACATAAGTCGAATGAGTATTTCGCTTAATAGAATATATCTCTTCAAAGTTTCATTGCCACCTTTATTTTGAACTTTAAGCCTGTTCTTTATTGTTTGCTCTTCTAGACAAGGGTCGAAAGAGAGGCCGACGACCATGATTACACGAAGGAGAAGTTCCTGCGCGGTCGAACCGCACCGAACGCGGTGCGTAAGCCACGAAAACGGTCCACCGTTAGGAAGCATACCGTCTGCAGACCCGAGGACGAGTCGACAAACAGGGAGGAGAGCACCTTCGAGGACGAAGAACAGGATCAGGACGCCAGGAAGAATATCTACGCTGGTGGTGACCTTAATCTCCGCGCGACGAAGAGCGTTATTGTCGGATTGATCGACAAGGCTCTCAGTCACACGTTCGGATCGTCCACGGATCAGCCAAAGGTTCGCCATAATCGCCCAAGTTTTTATTATCCTTTTGTTCTCCATTCCATCGCAGCAGCAAGACGTACTCTACAATCTCATTTAGAAAAATATTTACGACGACCATAGATTCCCCTGTGAGACACTGCTCTGGCTCCAATTGAAGTCGAGAGCCACGCCCACTTAATATAAACCACACCTTCGCGGAGGAGAGTACGCAAATAGAAAACAGACGGCTCCACTTTTGCATTTTTGCTTTTACAGAACGTCGACTCGACTCGGGGTCTAGTGAAAGAGGAGCCCAGCATAGAAGTTGTGCGGGCTCTTCAGGGTGACTGCTGCGAGTCGTTGAAGGACCTGCTGAGCCACCGCGGGCTGAAGCAGGACTACATAAAGGACTTGAAGTCGGTCCGGTGGGAGCAGATGAACCACATCCGGCACATGTTCAGCAAGCTGTGTAACCTCCAGAAATTCCTGGACTCGTGTTCACCCAGGTTGCCGATGTCCGCGCCACAAACGCACGCGGCCGCAGTCGAGCAACGCGTTGAAGAACGACAACAACAACCCCACGAAGAGAAATAACACGGACATCAACGATCTCATGCTTAAGACTAAAGTGCCACTCCATTTTGGAATCGTGTTTTTGGATGACTCGTTTGTTTGGTATGCTGTATTTTCTAGCGGTTTATCAGCGGCACTGTGCACACGGAAATAAATGACGCAGTCCAGTTGAAATAAATATATTTACTAATAAGTATAAAGAAATAAATACTATCAGAGTGTCGGCGCGCTCGGAATCCTTAAGACGCGAACACACTGGCAAGTAACTAGCTACATTCTCTTGCAGGAGAAAAACTCGCGGTAGCGCGTGTACACTTTTTTGCGAATATTACAAATACGTGTATCGTTTCGCTCTCGCAAGCCAGTTCGACTTGCTGGCCGCTATCTCAGAGGCGTTTACACGTATCGCGAGCATCACTCTTGCAAGTACAAGTTACAACTTGTATCTGTAAATACCTGCTACTGTATTCGCGACTTCAAAGCCCTTAACAACTATCAACAGTCTCTACCGAACGATTGCTAGTCAACTACTTGACCTGTCCGAAAAAGAGACGTTCTCTATGGACCTTATAGTCCACCTGTCTCTCGTTTCGAAGACACTTCTCTCGTCTCGGTCGATCCTATAATTCCTCCAAAGTATAAAACACCGATAGTCGACTGTTGCAGCCGCGTTATCAGTTCCATCGAGCACAGCTCTGTAAAATACAACTGTTCGCGAGTCCGTTGACCCTTCAAAATCTGGTATTGTCGGGCATCTTGACGAAGTAGGCGACATTGTCGTCGGCCACTCTGTAGTTATGGATCCACCTGGACCCTTTCCTGAGGCTGCCATCGATTCCGTCCCTCCAGACTCCGGCTGGCAGGTAGATCTCTCTCTGCCTGCTTCCAGAATAGAGGATAGGGGCTGCGATGAGCTCCTCTCCAACGGAAAACTCGTCGGCGACCGCGTGGCACGCCGGATCAGCTGGGTCCAGCATCCACAGGGGCCTGATGATAGGCAGGCCGGTGTCTAGGGTCTCTTTAGCGTACTTCTTCAGCAACGGTGTCACGGTTTTCTGCCTGAGAGTCGTCAGCCTCTTGGCTATCTCCAGGACAGACTCGTCGGAGTACTTGCTGGGCAGATGCGTGAAACGAATCACCGGCAGGAAGGTCGACAATTGCAGCCACCTGATGTACAGCTCCTTATCCGGGAAACGGACCTCGAAGTCGTTGTCCGGATTGTTGTCGGACATCGGCAGAGCCACGTCTCCACCCACGGCCCCCGGCATGATGAACGGGTAACCTATCATTCCGTAGGTCAACACTGTCGGGATTACGGTCTTGATGGCTTTCCACGATGAAGAAAATGGCGGCAGGGAAACGAACACCGGAGCTCGAGGCCTCGAGATCGCGCCTGAGACACTGATCACTGGTACATTGCCCAAGATCGCTTTTGTGAACAGGGTTTTGTAGTGGTCCGGGTTTGTTAGCGGTTGCTCGCATTTGTAGTAGTGGGGCATGTCCTGAGCGGTGCCCAGGTCTAAGTAGAATGAGTCTACGTGGTACTTCTCGATCAGACTCTCCAGCTTGGTCTGGAGCCAGGGCATCGTCTTGTTATTCGTGATGTCGAGCACCCCCACGCTGTTGCCTTGCTTGTACCTGGAAATTAAATTCTCTAATATAATATCAACTTAATACGATAAGCTCCACGTTCCCCAGAAACGGGAGGTGGAATTATTTTTGCCTAAATCAATTTTTGTGTAAATGTATCGGGTGTGGCAAATGTGGTTAGGATCGACTAAATGCAGGCAAGTTGGAAGAGTATTCTCGGCAACATGTAGCATAACATCTTGATTATAATTTCATTCGATACGTTACTTTCAATTCATGGAATTTTCGAGACTGCACTGCACTCAAAATGTTAAAGAAAATTTAGGAACAGACATTCTACATGAATTCTACTTGTACCTAGTCAACGCAGGTATTCTGGGGTCGCTGCCCCTCTCCGAGATCAAAAGTCTATTGTTAACAGCGTCTCTGAAGTTCATAGACTCCGTCGATATAAACGGTTGTATAGTAAAGACAATCCTGAATCCTCTACGATGAATGATATTGATCGTCTCCTCCATAGTGGGGAACCGTTCCTCGTCAAGGACAAAGTCACCGGTGCTGGGCTGCCATTCTTCGCTCAGCAGGACGTGTCCCTGTTTGAGGAAGCCGAGGGCGATTACATCCTCCGTGTAATTATAAATGGCGGCCTCGTTCGTAGGCACAATCTGCCAGACAGGTTCGGAGAGGAGCGAGTGAACCGCGTGCAGCTCGTCCGGCTTCAACCCGTCCCATAGAGACTTCTCCGCCATGTAGGAGTGTAGGTTCTTCATGTTGTCCGTTGCGCAGATTGTGTAGTTTAACTGTGGCAGCGGCGTTAGGTGATTGATGTAGGCGAACGCATCGTGCTGCGCCTGCAATAACGAGTCGCAAGTTGCAATTGCAGAGTGCTAATCTGTCTCTTGGGATTACTAGTTGGGACTTGAGAAAGGCTTGAGCTTTTCAAAGATTCGAGTTTTCTCAAGGCTCAAGCTCTCCGAATTTCCAAGTCTTCGGCTTTCCAGGCGACTCAAAAAGCCAACATTACCTGCATACAGAATTCCTTGCTCCTATTCGCGTTGATCGAGACGTACAACGGCGTCTCCGGATCGACGATGATCGTCGCGCCCTTCGAGTTCAGGAAATATCTCTTCAACACGTTGCCGAACGGATGTTTCGCAATGTCACCGGTGATGAAGGGGCTCATTTCGAGGTGTAATTCTTCCAGAGGACGTGGCATATTCTGCACCTGACCGGCCCCGTACCAATGACCCCTTTTTGATGACCAGTCGAAGCAGTCCGTCGGCTTGTAGAGCGCGTTCAAGCTCTGCCAGGTAACATGGTAACAGTGCATGTCCTCGTGCTGCGTGTGCGCCAAGTAGAGTCGCGTCTGTTGCAGCCATTCTAGGCAGACCGAGTCGGGTTTCTGATGGTGTGGCAGACATGGGAACACTCCTGTGTCTGGAGGGATGCCTTCTCCTAATCTTGCTGCTATCACTTCCGTCCCTGTGCTGCTGTACACGTGCATCATCCTCTCGTTTTTGTTGAACCTGGTCAGAGAGCATTTTTAAAACAAGGTTTATGAAGCACCGAAGCTAACTATTTTAAATCACTATTTTCACCCATACCATCTTTTAAATAATATATACCCAAAGAAATAAATTTGTGGAATAAATCCTCATGGTTGTCATAATTCCGCACAATTTCGAAATAATTCCGAAAAATTAAAAATATTAAAACGCGTCCTGTGCAACTGTAATCTAGATTTCAATCTAGCTATTCTGACACTAGAACTGCAATGAATTAGAAATGCCTATATTTTATAAAAGTGGGAAGATTGCAACGAAAACAGTTTCTCGTAGCAGCACTGAACAATTAGAAAATAAAAAATGCGGAACCTCAGCATGTAATTAACTAGTGGGAAATATGAGAGGCTCTACCTGAACTTGTCGAAGTAGGCTCGTTGCAGCACATGCTGAGTATAATAAATGTGTGCGAACCCGACGAGGAAGACGACGCAGAGGAAGAGTATGCCAACGAACGCTCGGAGCCTGCAAAATAAAACAATCACTCGATTAGAAAGAATTGAAAAATATTATTACACTTTAATGATCAGATTCAACTGACCGGTAGTCCGCGTTCTGTCTCTTCTTGCTGCTGCGCAAAGCTTGAGGCAAAGACATCTGCAGCTTCTCCTTCAGCAAGCTGCTGATGCTGTTGACGCTGGTTATCGTCGAGTTTGCGCTCTGTCCACCTGGCAACTCCAACTGATCGGTTCCCAGCTTCTGGTTCATCATCGCTGGCATGGTTCTGATCTTCCTCCGAGGAGGAGCTTGCAGAGGAACTCTGGGAAAGAGATTATTATTTCAAAATCAAGAAAACAGAGACGTCCTTGAGAGGAAGTACCTTTGCAGCGACATAGCACTGCCGACGTCGTATCTCGGGATCATTTTGCTGGATGACTACCGGGATCAACTGTGTCACATTCAATCTGGTGTTTGTTCAAATGGAGATCGCATCGTTAAGTTAATCGTTTGAGTGCCATAATCGCGCGCTTCTTCGGTGCTTCATATCAATCTTTGAAGCTGAACCGACTCCACTTTCCGATTTTGTCAACGCGTATCTTTCTTATTGCCAGATGTGAAAATACTGTTGTATTATTTTCAACCTATTAAACATATTAAGAAAGAAAACAAATTTCTATATCACTCCAGTTTGTTGCGATTGATGTATGAATGTTTACGCGAAAGAAGAATTGTTTGGATTAATTGCAAAGTATTGGATCCGCGTAGACATTTAATTCTCTTTTTCCAGAATTTATATACGGTTGAAAATAACGCAAACGTTATGTTTCTCAATTCTTCAAATAACTTTACTGTTTCGCATCTGATCTACCCATTTTTATCATAAACGCATCAAGATCCGCTTGTCCACTTAGTACTGTTTACAGAAGTACTAAACTGATATTAGTCAGTCAACGAAGCGCTATCGGACCGTGTGGCATTTCTCGATTTTTCCGTAAAATCGCACTCAAACGGTTAACTCGAATTCGACGCACAGGCGTTAAAGAACTCGACGTGCGAAGCATGTACCGAGGAGCCAAGATCTCGAAACAGAAACGTTTCTTTAATGACACGCGGCGGGCGTCGTAAATCAAACGGAACGACCCGTTGCAACCCGTTGCAGGAGCCGGTCGAGAAACGAAACGTACGAGATAGTTAAATGCACTTCTCTTGCAGAAAAACACGAGTCGCTCTTAATGACCAACCGGGACAGACTACTGCGACGATTGTGAGAGCTGGACGCGAGTCGGTGTTACCAGCGATAACCCTAAGGCCGATAGAAGCAAGGTCGAACCAGAAGAAAGCTACCAGAAGAACGTCGCTCGTTGCAGAGACGATTACTGGCTCGGGACGATTAGGCGAAGGACTCCACCAGGACGCCACGAGGAATTATAATATAATTAGAAATCCACGAGAAGTGGCTAAAAATTTAGATAGATACATTCTTGACATTTTTTCGAAATAATGAAAAATAGTAATTTTTAGTGCTCCGCAAGCCCAGCGTTAAGCTCGTTGTCGATGAACTATTCCAGAGGCTTCTGCCGAAAGCAGGCGCATCAGACAACGCCGAATCATCTGCATGATCTTATATCACGGGGAATGACTGCTACTCACTTGGCCAGCTCCTCGTCATTAGCTTCCTCCTCGGTTTCCGATCCAAGAGGACTTCCATTCGGCGTTGAACCGCTGTTGCTGAATGTCACACTGCTGCTGTCCTCGCTCTCGGACCTTGTGAACTTCGACGTGGTTCCCTGCAACAATTTAATAATTACAAACGTTCAGCTACACCCTGCGTACTCGTCTGTAAAGGCAATGAAGTTTATTGCAATTTTCAGCCACCGTTTCTGTCATAAACACTGCTGCAGCGGCCATTAAAATCGCATTACAGCTGAATGATGCGGATCGTTTGCTATCTAGGTGCTTTAACCCCGTTTTACTATATCTCGTGATACAAAATATATGTTACTAATTTCTCTGAAATCGGAATAAAATTCTGTTCAGGAAATAACAAACGATATAGAAACTCGAATCATCGTGACTACAAAATAAATAGCAGCACGAGTCGCATTAAATTACTCTGATACAGTGTTTTAATAGATGTACACAATGTGATGCAATAACAACGATGCAATTTGTAATGGCACTATTGTAAACGTACAGAGAAAAAGTAGGAGTACGATATAGTATTCACATTATCTCTTTCCAACTTGAAGGCTCTCTGCGGGACTTTTGCTATTTATTTTTCTAAAAAAAATTGCTTAGATGCACACTGCACACAGATCTTCTGCTGCAGCCTCCTGCCGGCTGCAATCGTGCAAGACTTGCTTGAAAGAAGTTCGGTTCACTGTACCTCCGTCCACGTGTCGTCGATTCAACTTGAATTACGCCAATCGCGTCGAACGATGATTCAGAGCTGGTTTCGCGGAACATAATGTAAATATCACAAGATCGCAGAGATATCTTCGTTTTAGCGTGCCGTATCAAATCAGCTCAGATCAATTATGCGAACAATGCTTCTAAACTTATCCTAGAAGGGATTAGACGGTTCTGAAAGCTAAATCACCGAGTTGTCGGATTTTTCAAATTTATCCCAGAAGGGATCAGTTGATCCCACAAGATAAATTACTCGGCTGGGCGGGATTTCCAAATTTATCTCTGAAGAAGTCACAAGATTCTAGAAAATAAATTAGTCAGCTGAGGTATTCCTAAACTTCACTCAAAAGGAGTTGATTCTACAAGCTGAATCGCCAAGTTGCCAGGTTGCACGTCCTGTTGGAAGGTCGAATCTTCAAAGTGAAGGTGAAAGGACCACCACAGCAATAAACCGGAAACGAACCTCCTCGATCATGTCCAGTTTAGGCTTCCCAGCGCCGGACAACGCTTCCTCCAGCGAGTAGATCGAGCTGTACCTGTGATCCGCAGCATCCTTCTCGTTCATCAAGATCAACGGCCTCGTTTCTTCGGTTTCTACACGACTAAACACCCGGCGCAGGTTGCCCAAAATCTTATCGAGCAATGACATTCGGGGAGACCGAGCAAGAGAGAGCTGCGTCATCGACGAAGACAGAACCTGGCTTCGATCTTTTGGCAACGAATTCCTTCGCCACGCACTGCAAACACCTGATAATTGCGACGATGGCCTTAATCCCGGCAGCGACGCACTGGCAACAGTATTACTATTTCGGGACGGTGTTGTTGTTGATTGCCCTCGGAGAAACAATTCACCTGTTGTTGGGGCGTTTCTGTTGTACATAGGGGACGTTGACCTAGTGTAAAGGTGACGAATCTTTTCGATCAAAGTGTTTCCTTTGAGACCAATACTTTTTTTCATACGGCTGCTGAAAATTTTAATACATGTCATTGCGCTTATTAATTTGACAAGTATATTTCTAGCTGAAAGACACCTTGTTAATTCTAGAATTGATTTTTCCTAGTAGTCCTTCCCTTTTTATCATAATAATCGATAAAGGGTGCATGAAGTTAAAAGTTGTGGCTATCCACCTAGGGCTTCACGTTCTTACGTTGTTTAAACGATTCAATAGGCCCACCTTTTGTCTGTCAATCCGTAGATTCTCCATTTCGTCGAGACTGCTGGGCATCGACAAGCTCGTTCTACGAATACGCGTCGCGTCTAGCCTTCCAGTTGCTACAGGACGAAGATATCTTTCAGCGGACCCGTTCCCGATGACTTCCGGTTGCCGTTTCGTCGCTATACTCGCTTCGGACACGTTAAGTTCGATCGACTTGTGATCTGCAACATTTTGTATTCGATTCTTAGATCAAGAAATCTTTCAGTTGACATGAGAAATTTTCCTCGCTTCAAATTTTTATGAGACTAACTATAAAAATGGGAATTCGCCTAAAGATCCGCGGTCTAGCCATCGCGCACACCCTGCTCACACAGTATTATCGATACTGCTTTGTTTCAAACAGTCTATAACCTCGGGAGGATAGCAATTCAAGCACATGATGAGGAAAAATTGAAGAGACGATTTTTTTTTAATTTTTCAATATGTGCGATTGTCCTGGAAAAGATGGCGACGGTGATCGAGCCGGCCCGGAAACGGTCACGCTCTTCACGGCGTGCGCGAAATCCTATCGTCCTACGAAAGATGTAGTCAACAAATTCAGCTGCGACACACTTTCAGATCAGGACAACCTAGGACCGGATGATGCTTCGCTATCTAATCTCGGTTTGACCACCTGCCGGGACATTAACGTGTCTCCGACGAGCTCAGTCTCTTCCAGCGACTCCAGAACGGTATTTGTACAAGATCGTGCTCGTTTAACATGTCGAGTGCCTAACCATCAATCTCAAAAATTCTATAAAATCAAGCTAATTTATTGGAGGCAATAAAAATCGAAAGGTCGAAGAATAACTCGAAGAAAATACGCCTAGCATATCCTTCTAGCATTTTGTAAATGGTAACCGAATTTGCTGATACACTAATGTAAAAATTCGTTTATATAGTGTGGACAATAATTCCGTCTTCCATTTTTGTTGGACGTGGCACCGAAAGTGTTAAGCGTTCACCAGATCAACAAACATTATTAATTCATTTTGAATCACATTTTGAACACAGCAACACTCTCTTTTCTTCTTCTTCTTCTTCTTCCTCTAACAATCTAGTACAAGTTCGTCAGTCCTCGGGAATGCGAGTGTGTTCTCGGAGAAGATGAAGAGGAGCCCTGGCAGCCTCCGGTCGCGTTCTTCGAGCCCTGTGTCTGCGTGGAGGAAGTCGAAGAAGAACCGGACATAGAGTGCACTCTTGCGATCATTAAACCGGAAGCAGTTCTACACAGGGACAAGATCGAGCGACGCATTTTCGAAGAAGGCTTCGAGGTGTACCAGACACGTTGGCTGCAGCTCACACCGGAACAGGTGTCCGAATTCTACTCGGACAAGTACGGCCAACTAAATTTCGCGCATCTTGTCGCTTACATGGCGTCTGGTCCTATAGTTGTTCATGTTTTGGCGAAACGCCGCGCTGTTGAAGAGTGGAGGTTGCTTATGGGGCCAAACAAGGTATTTCAGAACGTCTTCCTGAACTTGTTAAATAATTCCTCATAGATGCATCTTTACAATCTCAATAATTGTGAATTAAGAATATTAGAAAGCTTTCCGCAAACCTAGTGTTATTTACACGATGAGTTAATCATTGGAAGACATTGTTTCCAGGTCACTGAAGCCCGTTTGTACTATCCTGACAGTATCAGAGCCAGGTATGGCAGAAGAGGCGAGGATTTCAAGAACGCTGTTCATGGCAGCATCTCCAGGCAGGAAGCAGAAAGAGAGATACACTTCTTCTTTCCTGAATGTGAGCGTTGCAAGACTGTTTAGAGCTGGGTAGTCCTCGGACAGCGGATGCCTATGACGATTTACATAGCAATTTTATTTGACATGTTTTCCAATCCACTTCTTTTGAGATCAACGTCGATCTTCTTCTTGGTCTTAATAAAAATAACTAATTATTTCAACTGATTGCTAAAAAACTAGAATTTGGATGTCACGTTTATAACTCTGAGTCAAAATGGAACCAACCCCCGCTGCCCGAGGATTAAATCATCTAGATCCTACACGTTCCTTGTTCATTTTGGAACTGTCCTCTTCTAGTCATAGTGGAGCCTCTCTTGAAGAACGAAATGGCTGTTGATCACTTGGAGGAGGTTATCAATACAGCCCTGACAGAAGGATTATCCTTGGTAAAACACTGCTCACAGGATCATCAATATTAACACGTTGACTGCCACGGTGGTCACCGATGACCGGTCGCTGTTAATTTGCTTAAACACGATTGCCATCAAATTAGTGGCACTCAACATCAATTTATTCGTTCCGAGATTAACTAAATTCTATAACAAGGGGCAAACTTCATTATCAAGTGATTAATAACAATTAGACTGCGGATCTTCATGCAAAATTTCTAAGCATCAATTACAGGCTACAGAAGCTAAGTAGAAATTTATTTTCCTCATTAATAATTTTAACCTGTCGAAAATATCGACATTATCGAATTCTTTCAATCCATTGATATTCTCTTTTAAATTACACCCACACAACTACATCATGAACGCATAAAACCCGCAGTCTAGTAATAACGAGTAGTAGTAATAACGATTAATAACACTAATCGTTTATACAAACGAAATAGGCAAGACTTGCGTGAAATGAGCAAAATTCACGTGGCACTCAACCTGTTAAATGTCCGTGATCTGACCATGATGAAATTATGACAATAAATCTTCCCCAGTGTTGCAAGCTGAAGCCAGCCGAGCCGATCCTTTGGCTGGCCAACTGGCTGATCCTGAACAACTCTAACAAGCCTAAACTGCCAAAAGACCTCGCCATGGTTCCAACATGAACTATCCTCTACCTCACTCAAAATTCGTCTAAAAATTCTACGTTATTAAATCCGAGGTATCTCACCGACTGTATCCGTTTCTCTTTGAGATTCGCATCGACGACATGACGCTCGCCTGCTGGATCTCCTCAGCGAGCCAGATAGCACCGGACTGTATCTAGAAACATGCCGCTAATTAGTGTCAAGACTTTATTAATCATTCTCCTCGTCGACGCGTACCTCGAAGTCACAAGATTCTGCACAACGTTGACTAGCTCCTTATCTTCGAAGGACCTGGTGGAGTCCTTGATGTCCTTTCCAGGCTCCCGATTAGCCTCGTTCGATGGCTCGATCTCGCAGTCACTGATGATCACTGTAGGCAAAGGATTCGTTCTCCCGTTTCTGTCGCAGTTTATCTCCAACGGCGAGCCCCATGTTGAACTCCTACGCGTCCGGGAATCGGGAACAAGAGATTAGAGCCTGGACAAATTGATCACACACTCTACGGTGGTACTGTTCAAATTTTTCTAGAGGGTTTTCAGGTACCTGGGACGCTCCTCCGTCTCGAAACGCACTCTCGCGGCTGACCCGGCCCTGTACTCGTGATCGAAATCATCGCGCGTGATTTCCTGCGCTGGACCGATTAAGTCATTGCCGTCCGGAATTGTCTGATCATCACGGAGGCCACTCCGCCGCGAGCTTCTCGCTGGAGACTTGTTCCTCCCCGATCTCTGTGACGATTCCGCCGAGCTGCACTCTGTTTCGACCGGAGACCTGTGGGGAAAGTCCCGAAACTCCTGCTTCAAGATGTTAATTAAGTTTAAAAAGATAGAAGGATTAGAGGGCCTGGGAAAGTTCCAGGCTACGAGAACCTGGATCAGGAAGCTCCAAAGTTTCAAGTACTTCGAAAATTGCTCCAAAGTTTCAAGTACTTCGAAAATTGCTCCAAAGTTTGAGAACGATCTCTGCTAGAGAAAGATTCAACTACGACTGTTCTTTCAAGTATCAGGCCAGTGAGAAAGTTCGTGCTCGATTTCGTATTAAACAACTTTTACACTGACCTAACACTGTTTGAAAGTCCTGGGAAGGCTTAACCTCGACCATGATGCTTCAAAACTTCCGATAAGTCTTCCCAGGTTTCTAGAAGTAAGACCGCCATTAAGTCGTTTGCTAATAGGCTTTTAACAACTGTCCTGGGAAGGCTCCTCATCGTATACTTCATCGCATGCTCCTCTAAAACTAATCTCTATGGAAAGAAGGTGCACCAACAGTGTCTCTTGAAACTGTTCTTCAAAATGATCTTGTTAGGTCTTTTCTAGTACGAAGCTTCGAGCACCTGGCCCCAGGTATCTCCAATGATCTCCGCGTCGAGAGATCATCAAGGTTTACCTGTTCGGCGAGTAACCGCCCTTGGAATTCGAGTCCGCGGAGTTGCTGTAGGCTGGCTTGTACCACGGCGAGGGTGTCCTGACAGTTCTGCCAGGCGATGTCGACTCCTGCAGGGTATTCCCGTTCGATTGAGGCTGCGCGATCGACAGAGAAACGCCTCGTCGCTCCGCCAAGCCGACCGGATCGACACTGGCCACTCGGACGTCCCAGGGATTGCTGATCGAGAGCAACACTTTCTGCGCAAAGGGAACAAGGATGGAGCGATCGACAGCGTGGACAGCCGGGGAACAGAGGGGAGTAACGTAACCATCGTCGCGGCAGTTGGCCAGTTAAGCTTGATTAAAGTTACAAGCGGTACACGGCCCGACCGACCGGAATGAGAATTACCGTCTTGGACGTTGTCGGGAAACTGTGGACACTCGGCGATGTCTCAGAATTCCTGAATCGCATGGATTTGCGAGCTGTAGCAAGCTCCAATAGGAACTATCGAATTTTCTTTGGACTGTGTTGCCGTATGGTCACGCATTTTTATGACTACCATTTGTACGTCATTAATGATATAGCGCTATTCGTTATCTGCACAGCGATGCAAATGTAGCTCTGGAGCGGTGCATCATTTACATGCTTTATTTCACTTGAATTGATCGCGCTTGGTGAACTCGCACAGATGTTAGACTTCGCGAGTACCACAACTGCTAGAACAACCTTTTCATATACTCTCGGGAGGGATGTAGTAATTATTTAATTATTTTTATTCGTATACATCGGGCCCAAACTTTTGCACTGGCGTAACAGATTTACAATATCCACTTAGAGAGGGCAGTCGAGTGGAAAAATTAATACAAACAATCAATGCTTGGGACACCCTGTAGAACATTGAAAGCTAGAAAAACCTTCGAAACCCTTCAGTTTTCATGGCCACATCTCATCTTCCTATTCTCCTACGAAGGGAGACCCTTGAGTATGCTGCAACTTAGGGCCCCATCGTCGATTACAGAATCCTACAGTCTTCCTATTACTGACACTGACATTGAGCGTTCTTTATAGACCGGTAAACAATTTTTTATTGTGCGGGATTTTTACATGAGTCCCAGCAGTCTATTTGCAAAGCATCACGAGAGTGACGGCTATCAGCCGATCGGTGATCACCCGTTATCGGGCTCGTTAAGGTGTAATCGGATTATCGTATTTACAATCGATTAATCACGCGAACCAGAATCAAACCGACAGTTCGACGTGAGCAGGACCGCGCGAATTACATAATGAAAGCTGATAATGCTACGCGTGTGTCGCGATGTTCGTCGCATTTTTCTCTACGGTTCGCGTTTCAGCCTCGAGGACGGGATTGTCTGCTGAACAAGTGATGCATGGTTAGCGCTAACATTGCAGCGACCTGACAAAATTGCCAGGTCGTGCGATTTCACTCGGAAACGTTGGCTAGACTTTCCCCGAACCACTTGCACACTAAAACAACTGGATGATTTCAGGAAGCGTCGACCAAGCAAAATTGACCAGAGTTTTTCGAGCTATATCATTTTATCCATCGAGGAACATTTGTGCATATCCTGTATTGCCCTTAAAAGACTATAGCAAGATTATCGTTTTAATAACTTGCAGGAGTTGGTAATTTTGCAAGTCTATACCTTGAAAAAACCAAACCAAGATGTCTATTTCGCTATATTTAAGGACCCTCGTCTACTCGTCGCCTCTTTCAATGAATGGTTCTTGAAGAGAAACATTCATTTAGAACAGTTTCACAATTGATTTTCTTTAGTAATCGCTACTAATACTGTGAGGGGAAGTCTTGTGTTCCCAGAATGCAATATGACGAACCCGATGGCAGCCCCAGGGAGTAGGCAACACTCCGACCAAAACAATGGCGTAGCCAGTTCATTTCCCAGCCACGCTCACCGAAGACTTCTTCGTGGTTCTAGCAAATTAGCCGGCAGGATCAGAATTCGTCGCACCTACCGCATGTTTGCCGAGAGTACACGCTGTTCTGGAGCGACCATTATCGGCGTACTCGTATCTTGTTTACGCACGGCGGGCAACGAACAGAGTTCTCAAACAAGCGGCACAATAAAGCGATTAAAGAGAACCGCGCCGGCTCAAATCTGCCGATTAGCAAACGATACGTTTTCTCTAGGCTCGGTTTGCTTTGTCAACGCTCGATAACGGGCCGATTGAGTCTCGCGGCTGAAGATCTTCCTCGGTATCTCGATGCGGTTATGCTGAACGATAAAAAATTCTGCACGAGTCAGCAGGACGCGTCTCGTTGTTTAAATCGCGAGGCGGTTCGCGCCCCCGCAGATCGATGGATCGCGGGAAGCAAGAGTGGATCGACGAGCTTAGAGTGGTCGGAGATAGCGACGCTATTATCGGATCAGGTTTACTAACAATGTTCCTCGGCTGGTGATCATTGTCCTCGTGAGCTACACTCGTTTTCCTTATCCCGCGTTTGTTCGTTGTATCTTTGCTTACTAAACTAATTGCTGTTCCTCCTCTTCGGCCTGTCTGCGTCCCCTGATCCTCTTGCTTCCCTATTTCTGACCCTTCGCATTACGATTTTCTTTACGATCGGTACATCTTCGTTGTTCATAACTTCCTAGAAACAGAATATTTATACAGTCGCCATATACGATGGTTTAATATCGACAACAGAGATATACGATTTTAGTTCCCATCCATTCTTTGTGAGCATAACTCTTTGTTCCACGAGAACATAACTCTCCGATTCCGACAGACTCGACGGTCCGCGCGGTTGTAAATCCTCGCTGCGATCGGTCCGCGATCGTAGATCTCCTCTGGGGTTCTTCGGTCGTCGTAGAAGCTTTCCTATAATTCAATCTATAAGAACACTGCATCAAATCTGCAGTAATAATAACCGACGCAACCAGCCGTGGTCAAATTATGTAAGACTCGTCGGCGTTTATGAAACTGCTGGTTCAACAGTTTCCGATTGATAAACGATCCGAGAACGGCCGATTGTCTTCGAACGAAGCAGGCCAGCTTCCCACGAGCCTCGAGTGGGAAATTAATCGGCCCGTATCGTCGTGATAACGAAGAAAATTCGCTCTAATCACCATCGTTATCCGATTTCACGCGCGTGCGGTGAACACCGACACTAGCCTCCACTCTAATTAACGAAGCTGCACACAATTTCTATCTCTGCGAGTCTTCTGATCGATCGACTTCTCCTCGGTCCAGCAACTACAGTACGAGCTACCGAAATCATGGTTGGTTCGAATGTCCTCGATTCAATCGTCGCAGAGACGCTAATCGAGCAGCCCCGGTTCGCGTTCGCCAGCGCAACAATGGCGTCCGCGCGGCGAGCGTTAAAATCCCGGCGAATTCCTCGTGGAAAAACGAATAGGAGAATTATTTGGATGACCTGCCGCGATCAGATCAGCATTCGGGTTTCCCCGTGAAATTAGGTTAACAACTTTGAGAAAACCAGCCGCCGTATAACCGTCTCGGACCGACTGGCCCGCGGCGACGGCGCGAGAAGGCTAATCTTCTCGCTCGCGGAATCTACAGTCCAATTATAAGCGTTTCGCTATATTTCTGCCACAAAGTTGATTATTATTTACGTAATCCACCGATGACTACCACAGCCGAAGGCGCGTCGGCTAGCATTTACATCTTCTTTGGCAGATCATTAGACAAAAATCACCGACGCGAGGTGACAATGGCTCTCGCGTCTTTCAGTGACGATCCTCCAAAGCGGATCGCATGACAAAGGATTGCATCGGTAACGGCTTGAGAGGTTCTCGAGCAAACAATATCTCGCGAGAAATATGAGTTCGAGTCTAATTTGAGCTGCAAACACAGTCGAGGATGGCAATAGTTCGTGCGAAATCGAGCGTGACGGAGGAATCTTTTTATTCAATGGGTTCTTTGTCTTCGCGATTGAAACTTATGCAATTGAAGGGTCTCGGAGGATGAGGAGGACTGTCTGGAATGGTGGTCCCTTGCAGCAACAAGCTTTTTATAGAATATTTATACAGTGATGAACGTAGGAGACGTTTCATAACGAAAAGAACACTACTTTTTACTCGAGTCTCGCGCAAGTAGTAAGCTATCTGCGTAAGTTGCTAGACTGTGACGTCAGATTATATAGAATGACCGTGCTAGAAGATTTTAGCACAGACATGGTTCCCAACTCATACAAATTTTTAAAAAATCATCTAATCCTACGTAACTAAATGCGTGGAAATAATAACGCGGACACATGAATATATCTAAACTATTTAACAACGAAAATAGTTTACCTTCTAAAGAAACAGAATAAGTGAAATGTAACAGTTATATTTAATATTGAATTTATTATTTGAAGCATCTACCATTTGAAACCAGAAGATTCATACCGATCGACATTTTTAGGGTAGTACCATTTTATTGTCTGTACTATAAAAATCGCTAGACTGAACACCTCCTTTTGTGATCTTGTTTTTACAAATTGCTGTGTACTACAAGGGACTTTAATTCTCGCAAAACGAAACTTGCTATTAGAGAATGTCAGAATTCGTCGGAAAACTGCAATCGATTGTAATGCACACTGATAGCACAAAATTAATGTCGATCTTTCTATTACGTCAGTGCAAAGGTTCGTA
This sequence comes from Halictus ligatus, assembly GCA_028454255.1. NCBI lineage: Eukaryota > Metazoa > Arthropoda > Insecta > Hymenoptera > Halictidae > Halictus > Halictus ligatus. The sequence continues at coordinate 8,943,949 of CM052129.1, forward strand.
TTAAAATACAAAGAATCGGGCACGAACTTTTAAAATACAATAGCTAATGAAAAATTTGTTGGTTTAAACCGGCTAGGATTTAGCAAGCCTCTGAAGCAAACAGGTCTCGGTCACTCCAGCAACGAACAGGTGTAAATCAGCGTTGTCACAAGGTGTCAGACGCGAAGAAGATGTCGTTAAAGAAACCGACAGTGTCCGACAAAAAAAGTCCTAATTGAGTTAACGAGACGGCAGAACATGTTCCCGGTTGTCCGGATCAACGGGGAAACAAAATCGTCTACCCACCTTCTGGCTGTCGGTCCTCTTCCGCTTCCTCTTCAGCTTCTCCATGGTTCCTCGAGGTTTTCGGGGAGGATCACCAACCGACGGGAAAACTCCGATACGGACCGATACGATTAGGCGAGTAGAGCCTCCACCTTCTGAGACAGGTGGTTTTCGACTGATCCTCCGTTCCTTGTATCGGCGGCCACTTAGCGATATCTTGCCGAGAGCCGCCGTTCAATGTATCGGTAGCGCGTTCACGCCGATCCGCGGCAACACGCACACACGCTCCCGCTCTCGCAGGAACCCGAGAGAAGAGATACGTCCCTCTTTTCATCTCTCTTCCGCCCACGGTCGACACCGATATCGATAACGTCCCGCGAGTGACCAAATCGCGAGCGCGCGCCACAGTGGTTCGACATGGGATTCTAGCCGAGCAACATCATTTTTATTTCTACTTGTTCGCGGCCGCCTTCCACTTGCTCCTCTACACGAGAAAGCAAGAAGAATTGAACCGGCACGAAAACATGGTCAATTCGTACTCTGCGATTCGAAACAGTTGCGCAATGTTTTTTGACAATTTTCTGCAGATTTCTTCAACTTACCTAACGCTAAACCTACCACGACCAAACAACTAGCTTTTTTATATCACAATTAGCTATGTTGTAACTAGATCTTTATGCAGAGTGAAAATTTTACTAAAGCAGCAAAATAGAAAATGCATTCTTAAGTCAGCTCACATCGACAGATATATTTAACACTTAGCACTCGAATGGCGACGGTAAGGTGCCGTTAAAAATTGCTGTATCGTTATTAAAAATATTGTTTACATTACTAAGTCTGTTTGTATTTAATAAATTACCAAACATTTCAGTATCATACGAGTAAATTGCACCGTTTTCGTACGTATAATATGAAAAAATATATATATACAGAAGGGAGATACTCTAGGTCGGAAGAAACGTTTCGTTTTGCAATTAAAATAGCTTCGAGTGCAAAGGGTTAACTTCTTTTAATCTACTCCGTTAAATTTCACCTAATCGTTTGCGTCATAAATGCATAAAGATGTTGCTTATATCTTCTATATTTCTCTGTTCGTAGATATGGTTGCACTTAATTTTTGGTCGGCTAGAATTGCATTTTGAACCACCGTGCGCCGCAGCACGGGTTCGAATGTTGGCCAGGCGTGTTACGGGACGGTGGTGGTTCTCGGGAGAAGGTTCACGGGACTTGAGGAGGCGGTTTGCGGTCCCTGGGTCACCCGAGACCATGGAGAAGGACGCCGATTTGGTAGGGAGCTCACCTGAAAGAATCAAGAGCTAGAAATTCTACGTCCGATTCGAATCGACCACCGGAGCATGTTATACAATGCGCGAAAAACACACGCGAGACAATTTATTACATAAGCGACATTGTGCACCGAGCACCGATACCAAATCAGTACAATTATGGGCACGAGAGAGCCATTCGCGGTTCCGTGAGCATTGCCGGTTCGCCGATTCTACGGCGATCGGTAGTCGGACTAGCGTCGACAGTTGAGAATAGTAGACGATCTCTTTTCAATTTGTGCTGTTTCGAGAGATGGATTCATCCTGTAAAGTTCGGCGCCCTAATTCTAGAACAGACAGACAGAAAGAAAAATATTTGCACTTGCACGGAATCGTGAATAATAAGTAGACTGCGGATTTTATGCGTTTATGGCAACAATGAGTAGTAAAATGGAAAACAGATAATTTGTACTTTGCGCTCGTGACAGAGTAGTTGCGATTTGAAACGAAAGTTTAAAAGAGTTAATCAGTCGTGACCGACTGAAATGATTAAAAAAGGGAACAAAGAAATTCCCAGCCAAAGTGGCTTCAATCCCTTGCAACAGATGCACATAATTTTACTTTACATAAAGATCTTCTGGTGCAATATTGAACGCGTTGTTTGCCGAGTCAACAACCATAAAAATACCATAATCTCGCACTACAAATTTGGTGCATTCAATGTATCAATTTTGAAGTTTACGCGAATAATTGCACAACCGGTGACTAATAGTCACGCGATGTAGAACGTGATAATGTAAGGATTGAAATATTTATAAAGTTTGCTTAATAATAAACATAGAAGTCTCTTTCATGCTGACCGCTCGCGATATTCGCAATAAAACCGGTTTATGAATTATAAATACAATATACTGTAATCGTCCTATGTAATCTCGGCAATAGTGGTGGCTCGTCACAGAAATCTTGTCACGAGTTATATGGACAGCCTGTAATGAGAGCGTCGTCACGTGCATATTTATCGCGGTTGTTGTTATTATTCCTAATTTAGCCAGCACCATCATTGCCGAGACTGTGTAAAGCCAACCTATATACGTTTATAATAATCGAGTGCGTTCAGCTCCGCGAGACTTTTTATGTTTATTTTTAAGAAGAAAAATATTAATACTTCTGTGAAAATATCTATATACTGTCAGATAAATATTGTATTTATTGTTCAGGATATTTTATAGATGCAAATATTTTTGTTTCTGTCTGAAATAATTTTGGGATAGAATTTTATATTTTACAGGGTGTTTTTTAATCCCTGATTAAAATTACTTTAATATTACAAAATGAAATATTGTAATCATCATGCTGAGGAAGCTTTATAGACTGCAATATTTTTGTTTCTGTCCTAAATAATGTCAGAATTTATGAAATGGTTTCACACTCTTTGAAAATTTTGTGGTATTGCGAAAAAAAGTTAAAAGATTTCCATATCAGCGATTATCTCGCAGCACATTAGTTAAAATTACCGTAGAAATGACGTTCGACGGCCCTAAGAAATATTTTTCGAATAGAAGACACCTCGGAGGCGTTGGTTCAACGACGAAGTAAACAAGAAATGAAATAATAGAGACAGTATCGTACCAAACTTTAATGATTGCGTGTTCCCTGTTTCTGTTCTCAGTTAGCGATCTAGTTTCGAAGGAAGCGTGTGGCGAGGCTGAAACGAAGAGAGTAACTTGCGTGAAAGGAGTCGCTTCTCTGCATCTCTTTTATTTCTCCCCGGTTGTGAGTAAGATGATTCGCAAGAAAAAAAAAAAAATAAAAAACAAATTCGAACAATACCGTGTCGCTAATCCGGAACACCAGTCTCGCAGCGATCGCCATGCGGAACTGACATCGGATGATGAACTGGAGCATTCGTTATTACCGGCTACGATTATACATAATAATTTGTAATTAACGTCTAAGGAGTTTAACTGTAATGATATGGTCTTACTGTAACAATAATTAAATTATACTACCTAACTTTCGTCGTCCGACTCCCTGACAGGACTTGCTTTTTGTAGCGTGGTTTAATTAATGAAGTAATTAATAATTAATCGTACCACCCGCGTCTCTCGACTACACCCCAGTGGAACTGCGATCGAGTCGAATGCTGCGGAAACAACGTCCTTCCCGAGCTTGTACAACGGTGTTCCGCTTTTCGCTACGTTCTTTACAAAAATACTATTGGACGACAATAAATAATCAACGATCGGCTGATTTTAAGTCGCGGGAAACGCGATCGCAATAAATATACACGTTACAAATAAATATACGCGGAACAATGAACGCCGATAAAATTTCTCGTGAAACTCTCCCTCTACCCTCCCTATCTCTCTCACTCTCTCTCTCTTTCTCTCTCACTCACTCACTCACACTCCTGCTCGCTTTCTCACCTCGTTTTCAAAACATCAATGAAGAGGCGCACCGTCGAGCGATGCGCGCGTTAACATGGACGTATTTTCTTCGTTCGCCTGAGCGATTCACGCTAATCCACCCAACCCGGCAAAATACTCTGAACGCTAAACGACGCTCACCCTACCGTGCGACTATACCCCCCCCCCCAAAGAATCTTATTGCTGATTCGCGAATTCTACACGCCGAGGAACACAAGCTCCCGGCCCGTTAATTATGTAATTACTTCATCGATTAATAGAATAATACATCACAAAAAGAAAAACTCATGAAAATCTAACGGCTGCGTTTCTCTGACGACCCTCGAAACGAGCCGCGAATCGATCAACAATATCTAGAACGCCGACAACAACAGTCTACGCGCCGCTCCGCACAGTTCCCAGGACAGAACAATTACACTGACCACCATCGATTTTCCGTTTCGATAACCCGGTAGACAATTGTTATATTAATCATTGTCGTCTCGCATCCCCGGTTTGTCAGAAATTTAATTTTGGACGAAAGAGCAGCATTTTCAAACTTTCGGAATTTTTCCTGCTTCGATCGTTACACGTGTGAGAACGACTCGCACGTAGAACGGTTCCGCAGACTCTCCTGAATACACTGCTATATTTGTTTGTAACCCTATGAACATTCGAACGTGTTTAAATAATGTTTAGAGAGACTCGGGAGAAAAATTCTTCAGGATGAAAATGATCGACTTTCTCTTCGCAAATTAAATTGTACGGTATCGAAACGCGAACGGAAGTTCACGTTTCGTTGAACAGTGTTATTCAGAGAACAAGAAGAATCGGGGGTCGTTTCGCCGCGCGTTCCCCGTTCGATCGATCGACAACGGCAGGACCAACGAATCAACGCGTCCAGTAACATAACCGACTAGCACCTCCTCCTGGCTCGCCAGGAACCGGCATCCGCGCGAACAACAGCTTTCTTCCTCCCTTTCTCTCCGCTCGTTTCTACAGCCTACCGCTACTCAACATCGTTACAATCCTCCCCGAGCATCGCTTCATTCATCCAGAATAAAGTTTAAAAACATTAACGATTACTTATACATCTATCTCTAGAATTATTATCTGCTGAGGCTCCTCTCGTTGCCGGCCGGCACGCGAACCGTCCGGAGCGGGCAACGGAAACGTGCAGGATGCTCGCATAATCACCAGCCAGCGTTTGTCCCTCATACTTTCATTGGGTGCAACGAAACTTGTCGCGTCTAATCCTTGTACCACGAAAACAGTCGCGCGCGACTATCATATAATTATCATATTTTACTAAACGAAATTCTGAACTGTTTGTCCTTGATATGCGAAGGACTATTAACCCTAGAACAGCTAACGGGGCTCCTTGGACCCACTGAATGGAATATGATGAGGAACCATGGTTTCTCTCACTTTAAACAATTTTATAAACTCATATATTGCCGCGTACGTCTTCAAGATTGAGTATACACGCTTGCAGGACGTTGCAAGGTCAAACAAATGATGAGCGCGCGTAGACAAAACGACTACATATTTGCTTAATATACGAGGCCAGTGAAAATGTTCGTACCCCGATTTCGTATGAAAAAGCAACAAGGAATCGAGCACGAATTATTGCACTGGCCAAATATATTTTTAGTAATGTTTTTGTTTGAACATAATCGGTAATTTCATAGCAATCTCGAAGGCACAAACGGCAATGACATTTATGAAATTGTTCGATGTTTCTTTGTTCGTCAGTGTTTTTAGGGCTGAGCGACTATCGATACAGAAAACATTCAAAAATACTGCAAGAAAGTTAGATACACCGTTCCGCAGTCTACAAGGAACGGTACCATTGTATCGTCTATCAATTTTCGAGGGAAACTAGCCAATGACTATGCCATCAGCCTGCGCAGTTCGTCGAACAATGGCGGAAGAGTTCTCGCTCCGGAAGACTCGCCGCGCGACCCGTGAACCGCGACGAGCAGGCCAAGATCCTTGAAAAGTTCATCAAGTTCAGCACTCGCACTGACCAAAGACATTAAAATTACTCGTATATTTATATGTATATATATGTAGGATTTTAGGGAAAAAACGGGACCAGGCGCAACCTCGAGATTAATAGCTGATCAGCTCCTGGCATCATCCACCGAACCATTTTCCTAATCTCCTGGAATGATTCCTGCACGGATTCCCGCTGTTGCCTGGTTCCCTCTTTTTCCTAAAATTCTACACATATACCGGGTGAGTCGCTTAAAGCTGTACCACCTGAATATACTCGTAACCTGTTCGTTGCTTAACCAAAAGTTTCAAACAGAAGTTCCTTCATATCGAATAAGATGTGCAATGTGATCATTAGTTTGTTGATGCCTTGATAGTTTATCGAGATAGAAAAGAAACTGAATTTTTAATGCGTGATATTTAAATATGTGATTTGAAAGACTATCGAATGCTTAATAAAAAAAGATACATAGGGTGAAAAAGTGATGCCTCGGTAATTATTACTTTTTCACTCAGCATTCAATATTCTTTCAAGCTACACATTTACATATTACACTAAATAACTAACAACTTTTGTTCGAAACAAGTAGGTTACGAGTAAATTCAGACGGTACAGTTAATCGACTCACCCGGTATATAATATATTTATATATCTTCATTTCGTTTCTTATTATCAGCATCTTCTCAACAGTGTCACTGAGTATTATCATTTATTACTTCTCTCTTCGTTATGGCGTTCCCACCGGTGTGTCTCCTCGACTGGCATCGACTCTTCGCCGTCGGTTCTTCTTCATATACTGAATTAGATTCGACTTCTTCCCGACTCCTTGAGTGCTCGCGCGAAACCGGACCGCTCGCGATTCTTCCCTATTAACGTTTTTCTTTTTTTCCTGCGGCGTGCAATAGTAAAAATATATGTATAGCTCCCGAGGAAAAAGAGGATCCCATGATCGCCTCCGAGTGCCCCATGAACCGTCGCGGCGATCGCCTGGACGAGCAAAAAACGAACGAGGAACGAAGCTTCGCCTTGATAGAAAGGACCTGCGCTGGATCGGTGCATTGAACGGAAAAAAAAACGAGAACGACTTAAACTAATAACGTCGCGCAATAATACTTGTTGCCTGAGCTCCTTTCGCTCGCGCGAGACCTTCGCGTACACCTATGTTAGGCTAGTAAAGAGGAACGTCCGGGTGGCTCTCGCGGTCTTCCGTTTTCGCACAAGAGAACAGAGACCCGCGAACCCCCATATGCGATAGCAACGAGCGATAGGCCAAAGGTTCGAATCTATAGGCTGATCTTCAGCTCGATACTGTAACCCCCTTACCCTGGATACTAATGTAATTCTCTTATGTCTTTTCCTCCTTCCTGAATCTATAGTGCTGGTACCATATCAGGGATATCGCCTATATGGTAGATAGCTAATTCTAAACGATGACATTGTTGCTCGTGGTTTTGTCGATTTTTGTCGCGGTTCGCCCGCGTGTTTCCTTGGAGAAGAACATTGCTACCTTCACGGTACAAAATGAATCTGTGTGTGTTTTACGTATCTACTTGTTAGCTGTTTGATTTTAGAATACGCGTGCGCGCATGTGTGTGTGTATGCGTGTACGTGTGTGACGATGCACCTGACCGCGGACGAGCCCCGCGAGAAAGAGAGACAAGTCCGCGACGATCTGACGAAACGAGAAAGTCTGATATGATTTTGGATGGTGTCTTACTCGTCGCTCTTTTAAAAAACGTAATCCTAATCGAAGTGATCCGGCTACGAGGACAGACACGAGAGCGAAACCTTCGATGAAACGGCACACGGCATATTATTCGTCGTCGCGTATTATGCACCAAACTTTTCGTATCCTTAACAGCGGACGACGTTGCGTCATTCGCCCGGGTCATCCCACTGCGCCTCCTCGGATATTCGGTCGAAGCAGTCGGACAGGAACGTGTACTGCGAAAAGGAGAAAAATGTTTTTACACAGGTGTACGATCACTACCAGCATTCGTTTTACTAACAACCTTCACGGTAAAAATGTTTTATTTAACGCAACCTACATGTTTCATGAAATATCGAAGTAATCTCACAGAAAAAAGACACGGGGTCGCTGAACATTATGTTATGTATGGAGCACGGTTTAATGAGTTGTGCTCCATTACTTTCGTTTCGCTTAACAAAAAATTCCGAAAAAATTCGAGGACATTCTACTCAACAGCACACACGACTATGAATTTTCTTCGAATTTTTTATCGCAAAATCGATTTTTCAAATTTCTAACCGCGTCCCTGCCAGTGTCTTGCTTATGAGAATTTGAATGCAGCCTCCTCTGAACTGATTAAAATTTAACCATGCGTTCTATATCTCTCAGGATACAGGATACCTACGTAGGGTGTGAAGACCTTGAGCCAGCGAGGCGGACGGTTGTCCTGGCGCGTATACTGGAAGCAGAACGCCATACCCTCCTCGTCGATCTCCCATCGGGTGATGGCGTTCCATTGGAACTCGACCACCTGAGATTCCAGGGTGCCATCCTCCTTCGCCGCATGGAGCTTGAACGATGCTGCGCCCACAGCTGCGACCACGTGACCATCCTTCCTGGAGTCGCACGCGCAGTGAGGGAACACGATGTCGCCGTAGCCGCTCAGCTCCTTCGCCAACTTGAGGTACTGCGAGCGAGCGAACCCGGTTTATAGATCAGCGTTAGAAACCTCGAGTATATATTATGCAGCGATCATAAGAAGTAGCCCGTGTACCTCGTGCTTCCTCGACGCGTCCTGCAGCGCCTTCAGCTGGTACAGCCGCTCGCCGGCGGTGATGTGGCCCCTGTTCACTTCGTCGATGGTCTGCCAGAAGATCCAAGTGAGCGCCTGCTCGCCGAGAGGTCTATTCACGTTGAACAGCCACCTCCTTATCGCGAGACACGTCGCGCTCGCCGTCGAGTAGTTCTGAATGTACAAAGTGTGGGGGTGTTCGTGGGGTTGTAGCTTCCTCTCTGAAACCACAGTAATCTCAACCATCGTGGACCTCTTCATGGACCTGTTCAACGGGTGCGAATGGTACCTACCGAAATTATACTCGACGATCTCGAAGAGATAAAAGTATCTCGCCGTCTCCGCGTCCAAGCCGACTCTACTGCAGACAGCGTCGTATACATCCTTCACCGAGGCAGCCTTCGCAACGGTCACCGTGACCACCTCGCGATCCGGCAACAATACCTTCAGATCCACCGCTGGCCCCTGATCACCGTCCTCCTCTAATCTGTCGGTCAGGAAGTCCTGCATGGCGTCACTCTCGGCGATCACTCGTACCGCGCACACCTTCTCCAGGTACTGCTCCAGCCCTCGCCTCCTCGCGTCCAGCTGCTGTTCGCTCAATCTGTTAATGGGACAATACTTCCATGTACAAGGTGTCCTAGAAGTGTCTACGCACGCTGAGGTCCAGGAGAGTGGCAACAGCGAGGAGAAACTTACGTGTTCATTAACCCACTTGCGTCGTCAGCATGTTAGATTAGCGTACAGAAACACGAGGAGAGGTACACACAATACATATAAAACGAGACGTTCTCTTTGGCTTTTCAATATTTTACTAATTGAATGTCATAAAAACGAAATTGGTGATGAGGGAATTATTTTCCTCTGTTCTGACGGTGCAAATGAGTTAATTATGTCCCTCCAGTGTTGCCATTTTATGACAGAATTATACAATTGAAATAAAGCAAGCATGAGTACAGAGTGCACCCTGGGGCACTACTCTGGCAACATGAAATATGGGCGCGACAAAACTGCGCCCATTCAGAGTACTTTTTACATAAAGGGGAAGCAAAATAAATCTTCTACCTTCAGATAGTCTTGTATCTCTTGAGAGAGTCCATTGTACTGTATAATTTTAATCCTTGGCGCTCTGAGGCGTCACAAAAATTGCTATACCATTATTCAAAATATTGTCAACATTAGATTTATTTGTATTTAATACATTACTCGTTTGTCAAAATCATATAAAGCGTTACTCAAATGTTTTCCCAGGTGTATCGGACCCGTATCGTATAAGGTATTATATCAGCTTTTAAAATATTTTAGATCAAACAAAACGTTCGGTATCGGAGTTAGAATAGCTCCAAGTGCAAAGGGTTAACATCATCAAGCTCTGAGGGCAGGCTAGAGCGCTCCAAAGAGAAAACAATTATGTAGCCCTGTAACAGGTCTGTACTACGATTTGAAAGTGCTTACTGAAACGGCCATTTTCCAGGCAGTTTAGGGAAGTTGAATCCGATGAACTCCTTCTTCAGGGCGACGTGTAACGCAGCGAATTCTCTGTACCGTCGCGAGCAGAGGTGTCGTCCGGCCATATGGACGTTGAAAACCACATAACGCTCGTGCCTCCTCTCGCGGACATGGTAATCGGGCACACTGATGGGCAGGGATCGTTTCTCACTATAGTCCACCGATGCATAACTAAAAGAAGAAGAGATTTCAGCTTTTCACGGACTGCCACCGCACACTCCTTAATCGAGGCTTTCAGATTTGCAGCTAGCTTCATTAGGGATCAAAAAACGCACCGATACTTCGGCAGACATTGTTGAAGCTAGCGAGCCTGGTAAAACAATTGCAAAAAGCTTACACTCACAAGAGTAACAACTAGATTGCGGATTTTATGCATTCACAAAAACGATATGGTGCAACTTACTTATCTTTATCGACGCCGTCCGCATAACGAGCCGTTTACCTTCACGACTAACTTATGTTACTGTTCTAGGTTTTCAAAAAGTCTAAAAAAAAATTTGGAATACGTATCGAAATCCTAATTTTAATATACAGGGTTGTCCGGAAAGCTCATGCCGATTTTTAAGGAAAACTCAAATTTACGTACATGTAAATTTCGATATACATTTATTGAATTATTATAAGTGCCATTTTGTTCTATAATCTTTCTACATCTTTCACGCAACTTCCGTTTTTCGGCGACAAACTTTTAAATATGATTTTGTATGTCGACCGAAGAGTTAAAGTTTTTGTCATTATAGGAATTTTGTATTGACCTAAACAGATGAAAATCTGAGGTTGTAATGTCTGGTTAATTTGGTGAATGGGTTAGGAATAGATACAATGCACTCTGTTTCCTTTCATATTTAAGAGCGTATAAAACTAACAAAAATGAATGTATCCTAATCAAACTTTTCTCTAAAAATGCCTGAAATATCACCTTTCAGACTATGTACACATACCATGTATTTTCAATCATTCTGACATATTCAGACCTATCCTAATGTCACCTACAGAAAACCAGCACGCACTTTCCGGACAACCTGACACAATCGTTGGGACGTCAAATGTTTAAAGAATTAATCGGAAAAAGTAAATGTCGAAGAGAACGGTTACAGACGTAGGGTTAAGAACGTCAATATGTTGTGTTCAGCTCATTGAGACTGTTGAAGAAGAAACGAGAAAAGTAAGATCTACGTTTCTTGCGTTTGATGTCAACAATTTTTGTTTCACATAAGGATACGCAGTCTAGTAATAACTGTAGAAGAAGAGGAGGAGGAATCAGTGATAGCAAAAGGGGAAGAGGACCGAGGGATTCGTACCTCAGATCTTCGAAAGGTTCCAGCCGCTCCGCTTCCTGCGGCGTAACGGAGATGACGGTCAACGTCAGAACGTCGCCCCCGGACTTGATCAAGTCGACCACCTGCTTGTGGGTGGCTCCCTCGACGTTCACGTTGTTCCTGCAAATAGACACAAGAGATTTTCGTTAATCTATATAGCAATCAACAGGCCCGATCCAGTTTCTATCACCCGCGAATTTACCGGATCGCACGCAATTGCGAATAGTCCGCTCCGCGTCGTCCATTGTCCGACCACTCGCACCGTACCGCGGTCACGTAACAAGACAACATCTGTCACGGTGTCGTCCTATCGGAACACTGACATGCCCGCCGATTTTCCCTGGTGACCTTACCAAGATGGGCTGCGACGCAAGCAAGGTTCCGCGACGACTTTCGCGAAAACAAGGTGATCAGCCTCGCGCCACGATCCGGGATTCCTGGGCGTGAAAGGACGGCGGCCGTTAGCCACAACGGCCCGCTACTAAATACAAGGACCGTGCCCCACGACTTTATGCACTCGCCTATCTAGTTTTCTCCCTGGCCCGTCTCCCCCTTCTCGGTTATCTCTAATTCTGTCGGCGAACCGCGTCCGACCAGCAGATAAGTCGTCCCTAAGTATACGCTCGCATCCCTGGACCCTCGAGATCTTTTCGCGGAACGATCGATGATCGCTGATCCCCGGCATCGTCACCCGCGGAACGGTTCTACGAGAAAGGCTGGCTTGATTATGTGAGACGATACTTTTTCCTGAGAGGTTTCGTTTCCGAGGAAATCGAGTTTGAAAGTTAGACAATTGGGCCACTCGCCGAGCCGCGTGGCTGATCGCGGTTGGCCACTTCTACTTGTTCTAGACGCCGCGCGCTCGGTTCACGCGAGCTAGATCCTTTTTTATTTCCCTGCTTTGCTGTCCTTGGTTTTTGCCTGCTTTTGTGCAAGCGAGCGAAAAATTGAATGCATGAAAGTCGAATAGGTTCGCAGAGTTTGTACGGTTTACGATCACTTTGTAGTTCTGCTTCGAAGTAACTGGGAAAAGACGGTAGAAACGACGCTAGAAGAATTCAATTTCTCTTTAGGTATGGTGTAGGAGTAGTTTAGATGTATTAACCCTTTTCACTCGAAGCTATTTTAACTCCAAAACCAATTTCCATTTCTTCTCTATTTCTTCCGACCTAAAATATTTCCCTTCCATATAAATATTTTTTTTTTCATGGTATTACATACGAAAATGGTGCAATTTGCTCGTGCAATACCGAAATGTTCAGTAATTTATTAAATACGAACAAATTTAATAATGTAAAAAATATTTTGAAGAATGATACAGCAATTTTTAGTGGCGCCTTACAATCGCCATTGGAGTGCTAAGAGTTAACACTAAACCTACCGAGCCTTAGAAGTAACTAATACATGTTGTTTTATAAAAAGGCGAGATTGAATTTATTTGGATTTTGTGCGGTTCGTAATTTGATAAATGCTTTCCCAAATATATTTATTTCGTGATTTCCCACGAAAGCATTTTTACAAATTCAGTAATTGTAAAATTAAAAATCTGGAACGGTCATTTTGACCCGAGGTGGTAGGTTTAGTGTTAATTGCGTCAAAATATTTTCTTTTACGAGATGTTTCACATTCCACCGTTCTTCTTGCACCGTGAAAATGACATATTACAGCATTTTTTAACGCCTCGCATTATTTCTGCCTAATTTATGTTTTCGCTGTACCGTCGATCGATTTATTCGTAAATCGACCGATCGACCACGATTCAGAAATAAATTATTCCAAACTGCTCTACCATCTTCGATGAGCTAGAAGTGTATTTCAAGCGAACGTACGCCAGTGCACGGGTTCGAACGTTCGTCAGACGTGTCTGACCAGGACCTACCGCATCCCCTTAATCCCCTTGCTCTCTGAATCGTCAAAACCGATTTTCTCGAAATCGAGCTCATCATACAAAAAATTGTTTTCCATATTTTAGATTCAGCTTTTCAAGCAGAATCATCCCTCCCAAGCTCGTACCCTGAAACAACCTCTACAATGTTTATTTAAGAAACTTTTCACACGATTGAACCGGAGACTTTGATTCGCGAGTTTTCTTGCACGCTGCAACTTCAACGTCGATTTTATCGAAATCCAAGCATCATATCAAAAAATTGTATTATGTATTTTCGATTCACCTTTTCAAGTAGAATCTTACCCCGGAAGCTCGTACTATGAAACAGCCTCTACAATGTTTATTTAAGAGACTTGTCACACGATTTGAATCAGAGACTTTGATTCGCGAGTTTCCTTGCACGCTGCAACTTCGAAAAAGATTTTCTAGAAATCCAAGCATCATATCAAAAAATTGTATTCTGTATTTGAAGTTCAACTTTTTCAAGTAGAATCAACCCCATCGAGCTTGTACTTTGGAACAGCCTCTATAATGTTTATTTAAGAAACTTTTCACACGATTGAACTGGAGACTTTGATTCGCAACAAGTTTTCCGGAGGAGCTTGCCGCGTATTTTTACCGTGGAATCCTATTTTTACAGCGAACCCTTTACCCAGGCACGTCCGCCGTTACCCTGAATGACTATCGATGCAACAGTGCATCGCTCCCCCTGCTCTCCCTGCACTTCAACTTCGCATACCGTGTCGAAGTCGAACCGAAGAAAATGCTGGGCGACTGGTATTGATCGAGCGCGGGAATAGAATTATCGAATCCAAAGAGCCCGCCCCCTGTAAATGCAATTTCGCCTTCTTTTGGATCCGATAGATCCCCGGTCGTTAAAGAGACCGACGGTTTAAAGGAGGCTGCGATGAAATCGTTGTCGTTCGAATCTTTTTATTGCGCGCCCGGCGCCGCCGATCGACCATAACCGAGATAGTCGAACTGTATTGCGATCACCGTACGGACTATTCGTTGCCTCGTATCGAGCGTTATCGATCAAACAATCGAGAAATGTGTCATGATCATCGGCTGATCATTTGCGCGGTGGCATATTGATCTTGTTGACATGAGATTGCTGTTGGTATCGCGGATTAGCGAGACTGATTTTTCGGGTAGGATCTTTTTCATTGAATTATTGTTCGATGATTGAATGTTGTTAACAGGACAATTAAAGTAGCAAGTCTTGCTTAAATTTTACGTCTACAGGACAGTTCTCGACGCGTTGCAGTGTCTTTCTTCTATAATTATATACATTTATTGATTTTCGCTGAACTATTAACCTATTTATTCGCAAATCTACTTGATTGACAGTAACCCTGAATATTAGATTGCAAATGATTCTACACTAGAAAATAAACACGTTCGCGAGTACTGCATCTTTTGATCTTTGCTCAGTTTTACGGGAAATTATCGGGCAAATAGAGCCCCGTAATTATTGCAAGACAATGCAAGACGTAGTTTGCAGTGTGTCCGACGTTCGATAGCGCTGAAACGAACGAACATCCTGAGCGTCTGCTCTATCGCCTCGTTTCCTGAACCGGCTAGACCCGCGAGGCTCTAATCAGCAAAGTCGCGGGCGTAATTGAAGAGAAAGCTGAGCGTGCAGATCGCAGTAAATTCGTTGAACCGGTTAACACCTTCGCGAAGAACCTGATCGATCGTCCGCCACGGAGAACGGTCTCCGACGATCGTTCCTCTATTAGCATCATCTTTTTTCCGTTCTGGAGAAAAGAAAAAATAAAGAACGGACGCGATCATCCCCGACAATCATGGGCCCCGAGTGACGCCATTTTCCCGCGGCTTGTTCTCACGGAAGCGAAAGCTCCTGGCACTCGATACGGGGATATAGGATTCGCGTCCGTTCCGTCAGGTTACGTTACTATTTGCAATATGCTCGGCCGCGGACCGTAGGAAAGAGGTCACGTACGTTTATCGAGTGTATTTGCATTGATCGATACCGGCATCCTTTCCAGCCGATCGAGGGGGAGGCCCGATCGATATGCAACGGCCCCCATGAATCCCACAGCATCCTCCAACATTCCTATTTCTTCCAAGTTAATGCTCCCGCGTGGATGGATTAAAGAGCAGCAAGAATCGCATCGCGACGAGATTCGCTACGGAGGGATATTTGTTTATTGAAAGCGCGCATACACGTGCAATTAACGGGGAACGATCTACGACATCGAACACGACAGTCCTTGTTCGAGATAATAATTTTTTTTAATCATTTAAGCTGTAACACATTGTCTGACTCGTGACTAAGATATCGAGCAGAATCTACTAACCATGGACGTTAATCTTATCCTTTAAGTCCGAATAAAATTCAGTTTCATTGTGATCGATATGTAATCATCGTGATAGACCGTGGGTGACGATTACAAATAAAAATTGTCTACGTCAATTGCAAGAGGTTGGAGCCATTCATTCTCACTTCAATAATTCTAACAAGCTGAGAATACAATTAGCGAGACCCATAAGTAATTAATTATTTTGAAATCTAAAACAAACTTTGTAGTAAATTCAGGATTTCGTTTCTTAATTTATTATATAATCTCTATCATTATCAAGGACAGTTTGCCACCTTTGTTTGCTATCCTTTCTTTCTTCTGTAATTCTTGTGTACTTCATTTTGGATCAGCTTCTACTAGAGATTTTAGGGTGTCATTATCAAATTCAACTGGTCGTCTACTTCGAAGCCTGTCACAGAGATCATAATCCCCAGCAGCAAACCTTCTGAACCAACTTTGACACTTGTTGACCTTCAGTACATCTCCATAAACATCACAAATTTTCTTTGTTGTTAGCTTTGCATTAAATCCCGCATGAAAATGAAAAAGTATGCAATGACGAATATAATCCTCGGAAGCTACGGACGCCACCATTTTATTGCAGGGTTGTAAAAAGAAATTATACTTTTTAGAATATTTCGAACACAGGCTGCTTTACCGAAATCTGTAAAAGAATACCTCGTTTCTTCTTCAACGATCGGTACAGAACTAAAGGCAAAACAAATTCTTTGCAAACAATTGATTACTTATGGGTACCCCTAACAAATCAGCATTTTAAAATAATTTTAACCTTCCTATTTCAGTTGCGCCCACCCATTTTTGCCATAAACGCAAAAAAAGCCGTAGCCCAATGATCGCTCTCGGCTCTCAAGCGTCCACGGGCGCGCCCATTCGGATCGCAGTTGTTTCTGCGAGCGATATTCGCAACATTGCTCCGCAGACGGTACACAAGAGAGTCCATATTCTCGCTCTGGTCAGCGTCTAACGAGAGTGGGGAGAAGCACGGTTACGAGAAAAATACTAAACGGCCTCTCTTGTCGCGGAGAAAGTGATAACCGCGCGCGGAGTTCCGCGTACGAGTAAATGCGCCGCGAGATCCGCGGCAGTGTTTAGGGTCGTTTGCGTCAGCCAGCAATTATGCAACGAATCTGACTTGTCTTCCGCGTGGAAGCGTCGCAGAGAAGCGTTCGTCCGGCTACCAAGGTGAACAGAGCTGGAGATTCACCGAAAATCCTCGTTGATTATCAATCGTCGCGCGACGAACGAGGTTTTCGTTCCCCTCCGGTTATGTTTGCTCGTGCAATTACACGGTCGATCCAGTGAGATCAGGCAGGCCACGATCTGCGGAACTAATTGCAGTTCGCAGCGGTGAGTCTGCAAGTTTTCGTCGAACCGCCCGACAACGTGCGCGATTCACGAAGGATATTGCTGGCATCCAGGCGGCGGACACTGTCTTACGGTGGTTGATCCATGGATCAAAAGTTCAATCATCTGTTCGATCTTTCATCCGCTCGATTTGTCATCTACTCGATCTATCATCGAATCCTATGTTTTCTTTATTGTCGCGTGGACGTGAGCTCGATTTCTGGAGGCAGTGGTTGTCAACTTGTTTCTAATCATGAGACCCATGCGCCTCATCATTATTTTTCTCTTTGTCTCTGTGGAATGTTTAACATTGTTTAACCCCCTCATATAGGGAATCTTTTCAAATGGGTTTCAAGGTCCAGTTGAGAACTTTCTGTAGTAATTGTAAGAAACAAAGGAATTTGTTTCTTTTTCAAAAATGTTATTAAACTGCCGAATATATAGCAGAATTCTTATATGTATGTATTGCTTTCGCTGTTTCGTGTTTCCTCTAATCATTTTTATTGAACACGCAATTCCAGTAGTAAGATATTACTTTAGATGCACCACCTGTTCGTTATCGGCGCAGGCCATAGATTTATTAATCCATTTGCATCATTATTGTATGCTCACGCGTCGCGTTCCTGTACAAAGCAATTAATGTGTCCCGCTCTCGTTATTATCAGTGGTATGTACATACGTAACGACACGTGTAACAAATACGCGCCAATTACTGGAACACGAGGTCTGCTTTCACCTCCTGAAAACACTCGAATGTAATCAAACGAAGATTTGTCCTTCTTCCTCGTTGTACGAACTAATTTCAGTTCATCTTGGATCGCGGATTAGCATGAAGGGCTTAGCGTCGCGGAACACCTGTTTCGGAGGATCCTTGAGCCGGAATCTTTTGAGCAAGCCGACGGACGCTAATTTAATATGATGCCCTTGGTGGCTGGTAGGAAAATCCATCGAGATCACCTGCACACGTGTTAACCACTTGTCAGAAGCCGGACAACCGACAAACCTTTTAGAAACGACAGTTCACGGCGAAAGTAGCTCCCGGTGAGACCGGAATCGCATACCTAAAGGTCGTCTTTGTTTCCGTCTTACATAATTCCCGGCCGGTTAATTGCATTATGTAATTCCATGATCTCTGCTGCCCGGGTTGGTTTTAGGGTTCATTATGTGCCCAATGTCACGCGTACAACGTTCCCCCGCGGTTAGCTCCTTGGAGCCCCGTTAAAAGCTAAGGGTAGTCACGTGACTTTTGCAGAGATAGCAGATCGGTAAATGCTGTATAATTTCCGTTCACAGCCGCCAGCCGCTGACTTAAGATCCGTCTTGGACTTGATCCGACGGGTCTTAAGTCTATGACTAAACTTGTCACATTTTTCGCTCTGTATTATCGATATTATGAATTCTGACGCTAAAAACGTGCTACAAGCTTTCGGCTTTGTTTCGCAGAGAATCAAGACGAAATATAGCTCAATTTGTAAATGGAGATATTTTCTAGCGCGCGCTACTCTCGATTTCATCCAGACAACTCATCCAATGGCATAGAAATGGTTGGATTCCACGGTATGCACAGCGTCAATTTTTGGCCTACTTCTAACGCTTATAGTACCAAATATCTGTATAATCTCGACAGCTTATATCCAGCGCGCACTAGATTGAATCTTCCTCTTTCGAATGAGCTCCTTCCCAGCGAAAAATGTTCTCATATAAGGACGAAAAGTTGGGGCACGTAAAACCATTTTTCGACTATGTTTGTCGGTAACCTGGTCACTCTACCTTACCGCGAATCTATGGAGTCTTAGCACTTAATTAAGAAAGAAAATTAAGCTCTACTTTTTTCTTTAGTTTGTTGCAATCGCGGAGGAAATGTTTAGCATAAAGATCTAATAATTACAAATTGCATTTTTTTTTCTTTCAAGGCATATGCACACGAATCGTGAAGTCTATAATGTTGCCGAACGTCGTAATTTAGGGTATTGGCACAACTGTTTAAACAAACTGTTTGAGATTCTCTGGCATTTTTATGTCTCGTTGATTGGGCAAAAATTGCTCTCGGCAAACAATTAAAACAAAGAGAGGGATAGAAGGAAAAAAAGAGGGACACGTGCGGCCATATTTCATCCGGGAGCTAACGGTATTGTAAGCCCGTTCAGGTTGCTAATGTTAATCGCGTTGTCGAAGGCGAAGAGGAAACGATCGGGACACGAGAAGCCTCCTCGATCGTTCCCGTGAAAATCCAGCGGCCTAAAGCAAAAAAGGATCGATCAATCGATCGACGGGATCCACGCGCGCGTCGCGTTGGTTTCCCGCGGAATCTGTCCATCATTGCAGTCGCCTACACGCGGACTAATAAATAAACGTAATAAAACGGAAACAAAAGAAGAGGAAAAAGAAGGAGACGCAAGGATGAATTACTACGGTTCGCTGTCTCGTCAGGGAACGCGATGGGTCGATCGCAACCGCCGCGGGCTAATCGAACGTTAATTGCCTCCGCGTCTGTCGAGATTTTTTAACGAGCCGCGTTCTCGACAAGTAAACGCCCGCTGATAAAAAGACGTTCACAACACGAACAACAGCCAAACTGCCAGACACGATTGACTTTCATTTTCCTGCATCTAGCGCCGGTATAGTGCGCCTAAAAATTTTTCAAATGCCTAACATTTTACGCCTGAACCTGTTATTCAATGGCGACTACCAAATACAACCTCCTTTATATTCGGTGGTAATTATCAGACTGCGGATCTCTATGAAAATTCTCATTTCCATGAATTATTTTACAAAGTGTTCTGAAAAGTAGATTCCTCGTGGTAAACGTAAAATAATAACGTTAATTGTTACACCTTGTAGTGATTTTCATTTTCAATGAAGGGGTAACATTTCCAAGTTGAATATCACAGTTTGTGGGAATAATGGAACGAAATTCTTTGGCATTCATTGCTTCGTACGTTTGAAGAACTCTGTCGAGGGAGATAAAAATTTTGCGAGCCGTCATTAACCTTTTTGTCCGGGCTATTGACACCGGATTATTTTTATCCGGTCCGCTAACTACGATTTATTTAGTAGACAAATTCTTTTCGACGACTTGCCCTGGCCACGATCCCCAGCGCAATTTAAATCGCACGCGAACGGGACCGTAATTTATTTTCATGCTGTAATCAAGTCGTAACGACAGCTGTTACCGCCGGGATCGTTTTCGGATCCATCTCGTTCGTTTCGAGGCAGACTGATGCCAGTGTCCGCGCTCCACACTTGCTGATTTATTTGTGCGTGACACTAACGACCGCACACGGTTCCGCGATGTCAACGCTATACCGTACAAAAATTCCGAAAAATCGTATGCCCTTAGGACTGCACCGTGCTGACAATTAATACCCATAAGTAAACAATTATTTGCAAAGAATTTGTTATTGCCTTTAGTTCTGTACCGATCGTTGAAGAAGAAAGGAGGTGTTCATTTACAGATTTCGACAAAGCAGCCTATGTTCAAAATATTCTAAAAAGTGTGATATTTTTTTCAACACTGTAATAAAATGGCGGCGTCTGTAGCTTCCGAGGATCATATTCGTCATTGCATATTTTCTCATTTTCATGTTGGATTTAATGCAACGCTAAGAACAAAGAAAATTTGTGATGTTTATGAAGATGTATTGAAGGTCAACAAGTGTCAACCCTGGATTTCTATAAGAGGGGGATTGAAAATTTGAAGGAAAGATGGCAAACTGTCCTTGATAATGATAGAGATTATACAATAAATTCAGAAATAAAATCCTGAATTTACTACAAAGTTTGTTTTAGATTTCAAAATAATTGATTACTTATGGGTCCCTCTATACAACTATTCTTCAGAAAGCAGTAGAAATCGAAATGATTAGCTATGCAAAAGGTTTAAAGTGCAACTTAAGTTCCGGTTTTTACACATCATATGCAATCTAGAAACATTCTGCCGTTTTCAGAAAATTTATATTCCGACGAAAATTAGTCTCACGCTGTTTTGCCAGGCCTCCGGAGAATTAATCGAGCTTATTCAGTTATGGAAATGGTAAATGCTCGATGGAAAGCCTCGCCCCGCATTTAAAGCAAAGCCGAAGATCCTCGAGAAAAAATTGGTTCGTCAATACGGCCAATAGGACTGTGCTAAAGGCGATGGCACTGTCGGTCCGAAACGCTGTCCGCCGGGGCCTTATTTAATTCAGATTCGTTAATGAACGGCTCGTCGCGGCGCTGAGAACAATTCCAAGGGCCGATCAAGTGGCACGAAACATTGTGCCAATTTATGGTTCGATTAAAACTGGCGCCGTGAGAAAGAAAAACGAAAAAAAGCACGGGGTCCCAGCCGCGAACAACGTACAGTCCGCTCGACACCGGCTTAACACGCGATTCCAGCTGACAAAATTATGTTAATATCTTGCTTATTTATGGCCGTTCCTCCCTTGTTCTTATGCAGAAGCGAGCGAGAATAATCTCGTGTACGTGGGTCAATTAATATTCCATGATTGACCTTTCAGAGTGATTTTTAATTTTTGAAGTAATCCTAACTATTGAATGTATCGCAAGCGTACGCTAATTATATCTCTCTAATTAAATATGAAAACAAGAAAATTAAATATGATCGTGAATGCTTAACTTTTTAATTTTTGCTCAGGTGGGATTACATTTCGAAAAGGCGCACTGGACGCGTAGATGAACGATAACTTTAATTGAAATGGCTTATGATCCTTCCCCGGCGAGCTCGGTCCTGCTCGGTCCTGCTCGTTTTCATCGGGACCGATTAATTTACACGGGCACGATAGCGCCCCAGCTTGGTTTCGTGATATATTATGCGCTCGATCGCCACGCGATCAGCATAAGCACCAATCTCGGAGGAGCGCGCTCCAGGATTGTTCGATATTTTCGAATTTGATTTTATAGGCCAACGGCGCCCTATGCTAATTCGACGGACAAACTCGAATTTCAATTATACCACCGCCGCGAACAATTTCCGGATAGCCCGAGACGAGCTAAATCGTTGTGTTCGCGTCTTTTATGACACTGTACACCAGGCCACGGGGATATACCTAACTGTTATATAATATCTAGATGGATTGCATCAAACTGATTCGACGCGCATTGTTATTATTTATCTTCAATCTAGTGGTCAACGGGTTACGCACATTAACTATGACTTTTGTCAGTAACCAACTTAATTGCAATCAGACGAAGATTTACGACGGAAAGTGTATAGATCAAATGCAAAAGAGTAAGACCATTTAAAGAATTAAAAAATACCAATCGATCAAATACCAATTTTCAACTGTTTAAAATTATTTAAAAAAGAGCATAAAAATTCACCAACCAAAATTTTCTACGGTGTTCAATGACGTTCTACTGCATAATCTCAACATAAATGAATCCGTGATCACGTAAAAATAAAGAATTAAAGAATTTTCGAAAACTAATTAAAAATCTAATCCAGACCGACAGGTTGAAAAGGTTCAGGAAAATCTAAGGAAGATGTTCAACTCGTTCGAAACACAATAATGTTGGCAATCGGGTCGACGAGATTGTTTCTAGCTGCAATTTGCATGCATCGATCCCTAGAATTTCTATCTGCATGAAGATCCGCAGTCCGGTTATGAAACGATTAAGTTATCTTGTTTTGTAAGAGTTAGGGCATCTGAAACGCGTTGTTTTCCTAGCGGTAACGCTTTAACAGGAATTTCAAGGGAGGGATCAAAAATCGTGGGATCGCGATGCACGCGACGATTCCGTGGTACGTATCGTGTTGACGATAACGCAGGACCCAGGTGGAAAGCCTGTGCGGTGGCCGTCGCGTGCAAATCGCGGATCGAAAACGAACGTCGCGATGACGTTCATTTTGAAAGCCGATGCTGCGTCAGGTTACAACCACGATAGAAACCATACAGGCAATAAACGGTTTTCAAATTCGTTCCACGTCCGATACGGGCGTCGCGCGAATGTTAAACCTTCCGTTACAAACATCGCAGTCGAACCTGCCTGGTGCCCAAACTAATCCATTTAAAAAAATCAAAGAACGTGTGTTTGGAGCTACCAGATGGTCTGATATCGAAAAGAGTACGCCCCTTCCCCCCACCACCTCGAAAAAGTTGAAACAAATCTACGAGAAGTGAATTTACGCAATTAAATTGAATTTTAAAAGCCTATTAAAAGGGTAACTTCAACCAAGTGGTCAGATCTAAAAGGAAGAGCGCATCCTTGATTTTTACTGCATCAAAATAGTTGAAAAAGATCAATTTTTACATTTAAATTGTTTCCTCAATGAGTTCCGTGATAAGAAAAAGAGAGAAAACTTTGTTAGAAGGGTAAGTTGAATGATCTTTGCATCCAGTAAGTTTGTCATTCCGCCATTTTGTTTACTGGGCAACTGCTCCGCCATTTTGTTTATCGAAGAAGAGTAAATTTGAATTTCTATCGTTTTCGGACCGGGAGACGTGGTTACGGTCTCGCCAACAGCCGCCAGCGGTATAAGATAATAACATTTTGTTTTCTTTCGAGGCGACGTTATCACAACAATTTTCTTTTCCTTTCCGGCAATTTGCGTCCGCCATGTTGGTACCACGATGTTCGATCATAAATCATGCGCGACTAAGATTTAGCCCACCGAGAACAGCAATGTCGCGGCGCAACGTGTTTCGGGGTTGAACGGTTTCGAATGAATGTCGCGACTCGCGCGTACAAGCCGAGATTTCCCTCCGGATAATTCTATTACTCTCCGCTACGTAATTCCCTCGAAATCTGACCGGGATTCCCGCGGACAAGTAGCCGCGAATCAAATAGGTTTCGCGGGCGGCATTGTTGTAGGTCCACGAGCAATTTTGATTCGAAAAATCGGATCTTACGGAGTAAGGGATCCAATTACTGTGGGGGTACCAATTACCGTGCCTGTATTAATTACACTTATTTTTACAGCATGATAAATATTAAAAAAGAAATTAAGTTCTTTTCATTAAAATCATTTAACATATATGACATGTATATATCTGTTTCTTAATAACTATTATGCTTTAAAAATAAGTATAATTAATATAGGTACGGTAATTGGTACCCCCACAGTAATTGATTCCCTTACCCAACAAGCTCGTCGTTACTTACGATCTTCGGAAACGCACAAAATGATTTTTCGAATGATCGTTCCAACCGGAATGCATGCATGTGTAATTTCTTTGTTCTCGGTTTACCATTTTTACGAATGTGTTCCGACGAATTTGATTAACCCCTTCCCGGTGAGTTATTCACCTCTTTCGTGTAAAAACGTAAAAGTCAGTGTATACGAGATATGCAAATTGTCTATTTCTAGTAGAAAACTGTTAGAGATAAAGAACTCCTGATGATCGACAAGAATAACCAAAGGGTTAATACTTCGAGCTGAGAAAACAGGAACAATGGAATCGAGTCGATTAAGCTTTTGTTTATCGGCGAGGTTCGAGGTTCCAAAAAAGTTGCACGATTTCCCAAAAGTTTGGACGTTCGTCGAACGAAAGGATTTATGTACGACGGACGAGGGGGGAATGAGGAGTACAGGCTGGTGACAGGTACAACAATGGTACTCGGATACCTCGAGGCCTGGACAGGTGGAACGCGAACCGTGCCAAGAACCCGTCGTTTCTTCCACGGGTAAACAGCCCACCGAACCGTTTAACCAGTCGAATCGATTACAGTGAGCATTACGCTATCGCGTTGCCACCGATATAATACTCCGGTTCCTCCGGAAAGTGTTGTGCAGCGTCTACGCTCTCTTAAAGATGACAGCTGTACAATAACAGCGTTCCGCGAGACAGGACCGGCCTCGCCGATTATTTCGTTGCGTGAGAAACGTACGAAAAAAAATGCGCGACAGACAAACGGAAAGGGATATACCCTTTGTCAAAAAGGACCCTGGCTCGAGACGACGAACCGAATAATCGTCGATGTACGAGAATCCTGGAGACTGGTAGATTACGAGGAATGGGTTAGTTCCGACGGAGTTCGCTGCTCTGTACGCGAACGTTAGACGGTACCCGTTTGACAGGTACAGGCACGCACGTAGCTCGCGGAGAGACAAGAAACGCTCCAAACCGAAACAAAAGACGGGTCGCTCGGTGAGAATAGTATTCTACTTACACTTCAAGGATCCGATCGCCTTTTCTCACGCCGGCCTTCTCGGCTGCACCCCGGGGCAGCACGGCGCTTACGTGCTGAAGCGGCGCGTACAGTTCCCCGTTGATGCTCCTCAGTTGTCCACCCTCGCTGACCTGGCCGCGTACGTTGAACCCGAAGCCAGTCTCGGTTTTGTAAATGGTGACGCACCTCGGCCCCTGTCCGATCGGGTTCCCTTGGCTCACCGGGTGCTGGGGCACGCGTCCGTTGTTGATCATTGTCACGCCAACGCTCCTCGTTACGTCCTCGTTCGCGGCTGGCAACCGCTGCTGCTCCTCCGACTCGCAGTCCGCCATCTTACTCTCTGACCGCCCATTGATGTTCCTCTCGTACGCGGATCCGCCGCGAGACTGCGCCCGCGTCGAAGCCACTCGCTTCTCCCTGCCCGCTCCGCACTAACACAAACCCCCACCACGCCTCTTTTGAGATCCGCCACAAACTGCGCGAACACAGATCGGAAACCGTGTCAACTCCTCCGGATTTTCCTATTTCCCTCATTGTTTCCATTTATATATGATTCACTGCTCTCTTACATTTAGGACATGAACCACTACCAGAGATGGGATATTGGACGGGTTTTCTCACGCATGCGCGACGATTTTAACGTCAGTAAAGAAATATGATTGGCTAAACTGAGGAACCTTAGTCACCTAGCACAATTTCGCAAAATTTGTTATGATTTGAATTTGAAAAATGAATGTATTACATGTGTGCATGTACAGAAATTTGAGTATAAATTGTAACGTTTAGGCCAAACCACAGACGAGGTATAGGATCAGAGAGGAAATGAGAGTGTTCACGCCGGGATTTTAGTGTCCCCGGTATAATGCTGGCCCCTAGTCTAATTTTTAGTCTGGACCAGAACCTACATCATCTTACCTGCATCATTAGCAGCGAATTCCAAATAATGCCAGAGTGGATGCTACTTCTATGTTAAAAGAGGCTCTTCTATGTAGGCTCTGATCCAGCCTAAAAGATGATGCAGGTTCTAATGCAGGCTAAAAAGATGATGCAGGAAAAGTGGGGACACTAAAACCTCGAGCGTGAGCACTCTCATTGCCTTTCTGGTTTCGGCATTCCCGATAGAGTGCTGCCCCTACTCCAATTTTTAGCCTGGGTCAGATCCCACACACCGACGACAGATTTTCAAAGCTACCAGCCCCCGTGTTAAACTGCGAGCCTCAACGCACAGACGAGGTCCGACAGGATAGGAGAGTGCTCACCCCCGGGGTTTCGGCGTTCTCACTTTCGTGCATCGCCGTTTTGAGCATGGCACAGAACCGAGCAGCTTTTAGCATGGCACAGAACCGAGCAGCTTTTAACATGGAGCAGAACCGAGCAGCTTCTCAGCTCTGCCTCACCCCGAGGCCGCCTCGCCCTGAGGCAGCCTCACCCCGAGGCAGCCTCGCTCTGTCTCACCCCAAGACAGCCTCACCCTGAGTTGGTCGTAGCACAGCCGCAACTGGCTGTTTTTCGCATGTTTGAGGGTGCCTTGCGCATACTTTGCAGGTGTTCTGCGCATGTTTTGCATATGTTATGGGCATGTTTTGGGCATGTTTTGGGCGTGTCTTGCACATGTTTTGAGCATGTATTGGGCATGATTTGCGCATGTTTCGAGGTGTTTTGCGTATATTTTGGGCATGTGTTGGGCATATTTCAATTTCATATCAGGAACGCCGAAAACCCGTGCGTGAGCACTCTCCTGTCCTCTCTGGTCTGTGCGTATTTATGCATACCTCGTCTGTCGTGTGGCACCTGATCCAGGCTAGAATTTAGTGTGGGGCAGCACTATACCGGAAGCACAAAAATCTCGGGCGTGAGCCCGACTCTCGTATCCTCTCTGATATGGTTTAAGATGCTTACCGGTAACCGGTACGACAGTTCGGGTTACTAACGATTTGACATCGAGTGTGTTGAATTCAATTAAGGTTATTTCCGCTTGAAGCCATTTATCCATTTAAAATCTTATTTTCACTTTTTATCGGAGCGGTTATAAAACAAATATGACGTACGTACTCTACGTAATCAAGATTCTTCAGAAATAACAAAGAACCAACGTTCATACAATAGTAACAGATCAATTTTTGAACAATTGTGTACACGTCTTACCAAACATATGTTTGAGTATTCTTAGTAATTTCTCATCAAAGTTGTTTTTCAACATTTCAGCAATGGTAATGTTATTTTGTTTCAGGTCCAAAGTCACTTTTAAAATAACTCTTACTTCTGATCCAAAACTACCATTTAAAGTGTAAGTTCCCTGTACTAGAATCATTCATTATCAATTAAGTGGACTGATGGATGTATGCTTTGTATCATGTCAGAGTTAGATATTTTGGAGGTATTGAAAATGTTTGATATATTCCTTGCTCTCCTGGAGAATCCTAGTCTAAGAGAAAATTTAAAAGATGACAATGTTACCAAAGCTTTTCACTGTGCTCTATTTATCGAGTCCACAATCGCTAAAGCATCGAACATTGGCAAGGAAAATGTTCTTGAGAGTCATCTGCATAATTATTGGATAGAAGAGAATAGACTGAATTCATATAAATGCTTGGACTTTAAGAATGCTTGTGATAAATTGTTAGAAGTTTGTCTGAAAGATGTCAGTGTTTCAACAAATGCTGTAGACGAATTCCTAAGGTTGTACACTCAATACTGTGGTTCGGACAGACTGAATGATTTTCTTAGAAGCACTATAATTAATGGAATTTGTACTAACACAGTCATAGATTCGTTACAAAAGCTAGGAGTATCAGCCTGCGATATGAAAAATGAAGCTTTGATCTTATCTTGGGAATTAATGCTTAGCAATGGTAAAGTACATGAAATTTCAGAATGTATGCGCAAAATGTGCGATGATGGTTTTCACTTAGAATTAATTCGTTTTGCTGTCAGTTTGTATAATAGTAAAATTAAGCAGTTGATAGTTAAACAACTGTCCAATAAACTCGTGGAAAATGATGCAAAAGTTTGTGTAGCTTTCGCGAATGTAGATAAAAAATCTCTTTGCACGCTAATGGAAAGTAATTCAGAGCTTTATGCAAACTTTCTCGACGCTATATTTTATTTTGCACGTCGTATGATGCTTGTCCACGATCGTTGGACCTCGAATTCTGATTTTGAATACAAGCATCTTCTCAAAGTAGTAAAAATGTTGCTAAATGGCCCTAATGGAATCTCAGAAACGATATATAACAGAGTGCAATTAGTTAAAACATATCCCAATGGTACAATATGGAGTAGGATCGAAAAAAATATTGGATGGTAATAGCATAATCCTTATGCATGCTTAATTGATAATGACTCAGTCACGTGAATTCTATAAATAAATGTAATAATGGTATCATGTACTTGCAATTACAGACTCAGCGTGCCAAATAATACTCCTTTCACTGCTGTATTGAAATTTGCTGCCGAAGAATTTAAAGTATCGCCGTCCACGTCCGCTATAATTACAGATGATGGAATAGGCATCAATCCGCAGCAAACAGCAGGTGAGCATACAAGTCACCGTAAAGTAAAGAACCTACACGATGTGAAGTAAACATGAATGAACTAATTGATTTGATTTTAGGAAATGTTTTTCTTAAACATGGATCCGAACTTAGATTAATTCCACGAGACCGTGTTGGATATAGAAGATGATTTTCAGAAGTATCTATGAAATAAAATTACATTTCTCTCTTAAACTGTTCAACGGTATATAAATTATTTTTTTAAGACATTATAGCTTTTATTAATTAACACACCACGCAACGATTTTTTCGTATTCGACGAATCATTTTGTTGAGTAACAACATTACTGATATTCGATTAAAAAGTTTTATAAATGATATATATTTAGTAGATTCTACATAGCTACATGAATGTTTCTACTAATTTGTGAATAAAAAAGACAATAAGGAATGAAATAATACATGTATACTACATGTGAAAGTACAGGGTTCTTCGTAAATGGTGGGCAAAACTTTAAGAATAGATTCCTAATGCTTAGAGAAGACAAAAAAGTTATGTTAACCTAGGTCCAGAAATGATTAGTTTCTGAGTTATTAAAGTTTTTGTGCAATAATTCTCGTCAAATCATTTTAGAGGAAATGTTCCACTTCCTGTCTGAATACAAGCCTCAGCTCGTCTCATTGAGCTCCGAACACGCTCCAAAATAAAGTACAAATTGTAAACAAGAATAATGCACCTCGATAACGTAAACATAGACCGGCGATCACGTCAAAAACATTGTTAACACCTTTAAACGGGTCTACTCAGAAACTAATCATTTCCGGACCTATGTTGATATAACTTTTTTTTCTTCTCTAAGCACTAGGAATCGATTCTTAAAGTTTTGCTCACTATTTACGAAACACCCCGTATATATCTTTGATAAAAAGGTTTTATAGATGAAATACATGTAAGAGGTATAAGGTTGATACAAAGCTATGTTATTACATGATAAACTTACTTTGCGATCAGTCATAGCGAAATATTGAATAGCAAGAAATTTGTTATTGCAATTCATATTAGTTTCCCTGGGACTTTGAAATTGTGTGCTACAAGAGATCGCATACAATTATCGGGAGTGACTATAAACCTACTGTTGCAGTAAAAAGTAAATCTTACAATGTAAAGTGTTATAATATAATCTTATTGAGAAGTATTATAAGTTGAAGTCAATCTTTTCTTATCCTTCTTCATTTCATTTTTGTCATTGCTATTTTGGTCATCGTCAAGAATCAAATGCTATATGCGACTTATAGTAACATTTCAAAATATTATTTTGTCTGAACGACATATGTATTTATACTTCAATGAAGCAGTTATGTATGAAGCTTCTGAAAGCTTAATTATAAAAACAAAAGAATAAGGTAACGAAAATATGCAACAATGATGTTTTTAGTTCTATAATGACCGACGGATAATTAGTTACACATTCAAATTCGAATGATGATGGACGACGCGAATTACAGCTATTTCTTCTCTTTTTTGTAGCGAAGTGTTACTTTGTTCCTCTTTCTACTTCCGATGCATACAAAACACTAAAAAACTGTGTGATCAGTATACAGAAAAATATGCACAACTTTTCTGAATGCAGTGCTTGGAGGTATTCTACTCAACATGCAGGGAACTTTACGTATGCGTATGCATTTTTTATGTTCACTTATTGTAGTATGTACGCATTTTTTCAATACTTTCTTCGCTTGCGACTTACTGTGATTTACTGTGCCCACAAATATGACAAAATGTGAAATGGGAATGTAACATTGGACTATCGAATAAAATGCACGATCAATTGTATCTAGTGATGAGACTCAGAGTAATTACTTAATTTTATGGATGCACTTTTGTAGCACCAAATTATTACGTTTATAGCTAGATAGTAAAATTTTCCGATACCATTTGGCTTCGTTGTACAATGAAATGTAATTACCGATTACTTTGTCCAATACTATTAACAATTCGTGAATGTCACGAGAACTGAACAGATATCGAGATTAGTATAATTTACATGTATAGATTTAACATTCGTATGTCTCAAATATAAGTTTTTGTACAAACAAATTAATACACGAATAGCTACAAAGGTTACAAAGTGTCTTGATCTCATCACCGATTATGTTCTTTCATCGTAGAAAATACACGTGACTTTACTTTCATTGGCAACTACGTATCTTAGAACTTGTTAAATGAGCATAGCACCATTCGGTCAGTTTTTTTTCATATAAAGGTACTGCACTACGATGACGAAATATATAAAAGTATAAAGTGTGCGTGGTTCAAACTTCAAACACGTTCGAAATTTGCTTATCAAAGGGGAGGGAACGTCCATCCGTAACGGATAAACGGATCTCGAGCATACATATAAATAGGAACACGAGAGTATTCTTAACAGTTACGAAAAACTATAATCACAGATAATTCGACTATGTTCATCGCATTAATGAATAATCTATCTAAACGAGTACGAGTAGAATATATTTATACAAAATTTTGTATAATGAATTGCTTACCACGGAAATGGGAAATTAGTCTCATATAGATAGCGAAATACTAAAGTTTTATGGTACATCGGATAGAAAAAATATGTATCTTTCAATCAGAAACGTTCCATTTAAGCCATTGTCGTTCCCTGCCCTTCGGTAAACATGGAATACGCATTTCAAACGTTGCAATTGCAGACGTACAATAAATTAAGAATCCATGTCGCGCTATTTTTTCTTTCTTTTTTTCTTTTTTTACAAATATCTCGCGACAATTCGAAGAGTATAAAAGTTGGTTTTATTCGCTACATTCCGAGTATGGAAAACGCTGAATCAGTCATCACCTTGTATACTGCGCCGTGTAACTTGCATCTCGACTTACAGTTTAATACGGTGTACGTTTCTATTTATTACTTGTTTTTTTTTATTTTATCTTGTATGTATGGCATGTGCGTGTGGTTATTATGAATTATCATAGAAATTCCTTTCTTTTCCTTATTTATGGAAAAAGTGTTGCTCGGTAATATCACACGTATGAAGATTACATTATGATAATGTATAATTCTAGAGTTACCTGTGGTGATGCTCTGTCATTAAAAAAAAAAGATACGTGGCACTAACAAATGTGTATATACGTATACACATATATATTAGTATATGTACATATACATACACGTATAAGCATATACGTATATATGTACATATATATGCGTATATATATAAATATATACTTCAGGATATATTTATATATCGTATTACACTATTTCATCGAAATTGATTTTTATAAATCATACAACACTGTCGTTTAACGGTAGAATCGAGCAATGTTTGTCCGGACACTTTGCTTAAATAACGATCGATAATAATTATTTTATACCTTTTTTATGTTACATTTTTTCCTGCTTGCACAGAAATCTGTTCGAGCAAGAAGAAAAAGAACACGAAGGTAATTCTATGTTATTAATTCGATCGTTGTAACAAATAATCGGTGGAGTATTCGATCAAACAATGCCCACTT
The DNA here is from genome assembly GCA_028454255.1 of Halictus ligatus. Lineage (NCBI taxonomy): Eukaryota > Metazoa > Arthropoda > Insecta > Hymenoptera > Halictidae > Halictus > Halictus ligatus. Next base: position 8,976,193 of record CM052129.1, read on the forward strand.
CTAGTTAATAATATATAGTACAGTTTCCTTTTCATTCAGGGATCATAAATGCACGTACACTTTTTTACGTTTTTCGCAATAAATAATACATTCTAAAGCATTCCTTACGAATGAAAGGAGAAATAATTTAATACATTCGTTCCCATTCAATCATTTTGATCCTGCACTACAGATATTTTCATGATTATTCGAACCTTTTTAAAAACATGACACCCCTTAAATATGTGATAAAAACTATTGTCGAATTATGATAGGTTTTCGAAGGTATTCGATACTCTATGTATATTCTCTGCATAGCTCTTATAGTTGTCCTATATAATTATTTGTTAATACCAAATTAGAGCGAATCGTAATAACGGCAGAGCTGACAGAACATGTCCGTGATAAAAAGATAACTAAACTGGCTATAATTTTTTTTTCTTTTACATAGCTTTACATAGCTTTTACAAAACAAATTTATTATTATGAAATCGAGAATTTTCTGATGTTCGGTCATTTTTCCTCAAATTAATTTGATACAATGATTCGTGTAATTGTATCCAAGATAAACAAGTCAGCCCAATTCAAGAAACCGCACACACACCGTTTACTCTTTCGAAACGGGGAAAGTTTTTGGAAATGTATATTCCAATTATAAGTATCTCTTACCACGTACACATTAATATCAAAGTATTTTCGCTTATGCCGTGGCTTTTAACTTAGAAATAAATTACGGCTTATCCAGCTACGTATAGATTTATTTTTATCTTACTGATTTCATTTAAATGACCTACAACTGCGCCATCTTCACTCGTCCTACAATTAAAATTCATTTATAAACCATGTGAAAAAGAATAAAAAATATATAATTGTTCCAATTCAAAATAAACGACATTCTACTGCAACTAGATGCGTTTATCATTGTAGAGACATATTACTTACCCATTCGTGTTCTTCCACACCTTCCATGTGATCTTGCTCCAACGAGCACTGTATTACATCTCCCACAAAGTTGCTCATAGTTTTTTGGATCTACCACACACGCGTACACATTAAACAGATAGAACCTAAGATAGAGATTGTACATGAAACGTTAATTACCTCTTCTTGTTTGGCTTTCACATCAGGATTCCATCCAAGTCTGGCAAAAGGCTGCGCCGATACAGAGAAAGGGGTCGTCGAATGTTTCGCAGCAACTGGTGCAGTCACCACCCCTTGGCCTTGATTCTCAGTTACTGCGTAAATATACATATCAGAAATCGATGAGAACTTCGCTTAAGTACACGTTTCTATATTTACACCGATAAACTTACGGTTGTCCATGCCAGGTGGTTTTAGACTTATTCTGTACGCTTGTTTGTTAGCGCCGTTGAACCACTCGGTAGCAGTCATCGTGGGTTTCCATGTTACTTTTGTTGGTGGGAACAGATCGTCTTGGAAAAGTTCACTCTAAAAAGATAAATTACCGTTTCCTGTTCATAGTTTCCATTAACTATGTATAATATTGAACGTACCTTTATGCGGGGTACAGTGAAACTTAAAGGTTCTATCGTATTGTTTGTTAGTCTTAAAGCGGATGCGAACTCTACACTGGCAACATCGCACTTATTCTTGGGAAGAAAAGACAGTCCTTGATGCAAGCTACTGCATCGATGATGACTCAGCGGACAACAATAGGGAGGTTCTTCTGTCACCTCGAAAGCGTATATCGTAGAGTCACCCTGAAATCATATTTCTTATCTGGTTTCAAAATTGTCTCGAACCACTGCTAAGGCACGCGTGAGACACACGATTGAATGAACTTACGCGCCCTGTTAAGAAAAGCGTAGAGCTATCTTCGTCGTAGTATGGCATTAAAATAGCAGGCGACACGTCCAGTCCGACTGTGGTTAACGGATTATTGAGATTATCTGTTTTGAACACGTATATTTGCCTCTCGGATACTCTGGAATAAACCGTACACGATCAGAAATGGTTCAGAGATGGCCGACCGATGTTCTCGTAGGTTTACATACTTGTCGAAACCCATCACAACCAGAAACTGTCCCTTCAACGCCCAAACAACTCGTGCACCTCTCGTACCAACCGGACCCTTTCCAGACTTCACTGGCGAATCGCTGGATCTTGGCTTATAAATTCGCAGTTTCCCGTCTTTGCACGCACTGGCTAGATACTGACCGCAAGGCGACCATGCTAAACTGAAAATTTGATCGGTATGGCCGGACAACGTTGTTTTAGCAACTGCTGTTTCACTCGAGGAAAGCGAAGACAAGTCCCAAATTTTCACGGTCATATCATAGGACGCCGATGCTAGAACGTCTAACGCCAATGGATGAAATTTAATTAAATAAATTTTGTCGGTATGAGCTTTGATCATGTGTTTTGGCTCGTTTGTTGGCTCCGATAGTCCGGACTCTGGAATCTCCCACAGTCGAATCATTCCATCATCGCAGGCTGCAGAGCAATTTTTTTGTTTTTGTTAATTTAATTATTTAAACGAAGAATAGAATAGAATTCTGTGTCGACAGTCGTACCAACTGCTAGTTGTTGATTATCGAATGGATTCCATTGGAAATCCATAACTGTGGTGCCATGTACCAACGCTGGCATCACGCCATCGGGTAGCCTACCGGTTTTCTTCAGTTCCAAAACTGCTATTTTTCCACCTGGACCACTTAACGGCACAGCCACACGGTCGGGGTTAGCTGTAATCGATTAAACACCGTTCGAATCGAAATCTACTCAACAAACAATAGACGGAGATCTTAACAAATACTGTGATAAGTAGACTGCGGATCTTTATGCAAAATAAAAATGATCTACATCGATTGCAAGAAATTGAGACTAAGTAGAAATTTCTTTCCTTCTTGAGTAACTAGAAAAAATTGATATTAATAACAAGTCTCTTAATTATTGCAGTAGTCTTTGAAATTGCACCTACCATTTTTTGCCATAAATGCATAACATCCGCAATCTAACAATAAGTACACTATAAATATTACCGTGAAAACCGTCGCATTCTCCGGATATTTGTCTACTAATGTTCCTTATGTTTTCTATGTGCGTAGACTTGTGGCCAGGCGTACCTTTCAAATGCCTGAACTTCGATACTCTACCTGCATTCATACAAAAATGTATTATGAGAAATAATAACAGAGTAACAGAGCGATGGGTTAGTTGTGTTTATACATTGTGCCGTACCAAATACGGTGGATGTTCTTTTAGCGGTCGGTGTCGCGTTGTCTATTTTCTCGAGCCTGGGGTCCATGCTCTGCTGGCGCAGCATAGGAATGACTTTCTTGACTTCGTCTTCTTTAATCACTTCGGTTTTCGTCTTGAAAGAATCTCTGCGTCTCAACATCGTGGGCGAACCCATTGCCTTCTCTGCCAAGTTGCCGTCGGTCACAGAGACGGAACGACTTTCGTAGAGTCGGCGTCTCTCGGCGATGGAGTTTCTGTTAGCATTGCCACGTTCAAAATTGCCTAGGTCTTCGTTTTCGGGCGACTCGTCTTTAACTTTGATTTCAAAAACTTTGCGTCTCTCCGCGGTGCTCTGTGTTTTAGGCTTGTATCCTGAATCGCTGGAGTTCGCGTCCTCCTCCAAAGAACTGGTGTCGCTCTTCCCGTTCTCCGTTTCCTTGATACGTTCGTTGTTGTAGGACGGAGACTTCTCCGGCTCCACGTTATTCTCTATCTGGCTATTTATGTCATTCTGGTAGCCGTTGGTATCGCTGTTAGGCGCAATGGGCACCGAGAAGATTTTGTCAAAGGAGAACTCCTGGCTACCTGACTTTGCCTGAAACGGCTTTGGTCCGAGTCGAGGCTAAAAACACGAAAAAAATATTAAAAATTACTTATGACGAAGAAATTTTGATTGCTAATATGATTTATAATGATTCTAATGAGGTATACGAAATGAAAAATTTGCTGCATACGATATCATTGCACATACAGAAGTAGAACATTATTTCCTTAAGACTATTAAGTTCTTTTTTATAGCCTGTTTACAACCTTGTATCCCCCAATCGCATTAGGATTCACAGATGTAACTACTGATCCCGGATTCGGGGAAGAACGTGGCCGTGCGACTGGCTTCGGTTCATCCTCGGAAATGCTATTAGTTCTAGATGTTCTCGGTAAAGGCTTCGGCGGAATAGCTTGCCCTCCGTTTTGAACCTTGCTTTTATCCTCTTCGATTTCCATTTTCTTAGGTTCTTCCGGTTTTTCCAGTTTTTCGAGTTTCTCCAGTTTCTCGAGTTTCTCTAGTTTCTCTAGTTTCTCCAACTTCTCCAGCTTCTCCAGTTTCTCCAACTTCTCCAGCTTCTCCAGTTTCTCCAGTTTCTCCGGTTCGCTTTCGGACGACGTTTCCTTCTCGTTCATTCCTTGACCTTTCATGTAACCCTTGGGAACAGCGATAGACATGGGCTTTGGTTGCTTCGCCGGTTGTTCCACTTTTATTTCTTGCTCGTTTTCTTTCAGAGTGGTTAAGTTTCCCTTGTGTACCTAAAGGTACGGTAAATATTCCTTAATCACGCAAATCGTTTCAATCAACTATCAAAGTCCGTATTTCTATTCTCTTCTAGAGTCTAATATTCTACACGTTTCAAATTTACAGTGAGACACTAATGACACATAATCTCTGCAAACTTTCCACGCATACATACACGTAATAATACTTGTACTTGGACGAATCTCCTAAGGAGATAGTAAAGATAGAAGTACATAACAACTATTTGAAATCCTATTTCACTCTTACATACGATTTATAAAAAATTGGAGACTTTGTATATATACAAAATGTATACATACAAAACAATGTCAAAGTACTTTTGCTTAAAACACATAGAGACAGCTAGAGTTCACGCTTTCATACTTAATATTACTTACACTGATAGAATAAGCTACAGAACATCAATTGCCATATAAATTACACGTGCCAGGAATAACACTTTGAACGGTGCTAATGCATAAACTATAAAATATATATTGGGTATCTGAAACGTGAAAAGATATACACAGAACATGAAAACAAAAAACAAAATGAAACGATGCAAAACAAAACAGTAGGCTATTAGGTAGAACTAAACTTTTTCTTAAATAAAGAATAAATGTTCTGTATAATACATTCGTAACACAAAATCATGTTCTACTTCTATATTACTTTGCAACATACCTTTAAGATAGCAGCGCCTTAGAAAAGGTGAAATAACTTTTGATATCCAAGTAATTTTCATTGTGTAAGTTTTACATTTTCTAACGCTTTGCTATCTTTATCATTTTTACTGCTAGCAAAAACGGATTGTAAATAAATAGTCAACAGATGAAATAACGATATCTTAAACATCACACAACACATGAAAGAAATGTTTCTAAAAATTTCAAATATAAGAATGATAATGATAATGATGGTAAGCGTGCAATTTGAAATAACAAAATTGATATATTCGTTTATAAGTCTACTATGAAGTACGGAAATTTCAAAAGTTGGAAAATCTTTACTTACGGTGATGGATTCTTCGCCCTTATTTCTTTTGGCAGGATCTAATGATATTTTTGGAACAGGCATATTATGACCCTGTATCCAAGCTGCTGCATTGTTTTGAGCAACACACCCTGTTGTGTCAGGGTATATGTCTGCGTGGAAGTCTCTGTATGTCTGCAGAAATGTTTAAATTATCATAGAATCACTGCATAACACAACAGCATAATACCATACCATTATAACACAATGGAACGGAACAGACAAATATGCTTACTTTTCTTGGAACCTGGTACATGATAGGAATCACCATATTGGAAGTGAGTTGCAATAATCTATTAACTTCTGCTTGCATAACGTTTAGCGCTCGCTTTGGCACTAAGCATACACCTTTAGTTTGTTCTCCACTATGGCGAATGCCCTCGACCAAGAATGGGTCTTTATCCATAACTTCCACGTACATAATAGTGGTTTCTCCTTTTCCAGCAAGGAAAAGCATGTTTGTGTCAGGATCGAAAAGAGGCATTAAAATTCTGTAAATCAAAAATCTTCTGTGTTATCCGAATCCATTACAAATCAAAGTAACACATTGTTCGAGTCTTACCCGGTGCTGCAGTCCAATTCTATCGTTTTCACAGGTTCGCTCAAATGTCTCAAGTCTCTTATGTAAACCTGCCTAAGCCTCGCCGCGTCGAATCCTGTGGTCAATATCCTGTCGCTATTGTTTAGCCAAACGATTCGTGAATCTTTGATACTTTGATGACTGGAGCATGAATTAACAATACAAGAAGCAGCTCGGGGATCTATGATCCTCACTTGTTTATCTTTACACGATGTTGCCAAAAGTACACCATCTTGTTTCCAACTTAGAGATTGAATCACTTCTGTATGTTCATTGTTGGCTGTATAAAAACAAAAACAAACATATTAAATACATTACGAGTATTATCGTACGGTCATAACGTTTATAGAGAAATTTCGATTACAGAATAGTTCTTGCTGCGAAATCACATCCCATAGGGATAGATTTGTGTACGATACTGTTGTAAGAAGGTGCTCAGCTGAGGGGTGCCAACACACAGCTTCTACTCTTCTTTGTCGGTGGGAGAATGTACATTCGGGATTGCATAGAGATTCTTCCAATCCAGTTTCTGGAATATGCCATAGTTTCACCTACGAACCAAGATCATTGAAGTTTATACAAAAATGAAGTAGAGTAAACAATGTTTGTGCGATAACAACTTACAAGACAGTCTTGAGAACCAGTAGCTAGTAAACCATCGTGAAACGGAGAAAAGTCCATGTCTGTTACTGTATCAGCATGAGCATGAAGTAAAGGCATAGTTTTGCTTTTTCTACCACAGTCTTCCAATGGTAATACAGCCAAACTAGATCCTATGTAAAATATGCATTTAAAACAAATCGATATATAAAGGAGTTATAAAAGAGTTATATAATTAAGAACCGTACCGTTATGATCTACATTAAATGCCATGAAAGCAGCAGATGCTGTGATATTGTTGCCATAGGTCTGGTAAGATCCGACCGATATATCCCGTATACAAGCTTCCGGTTTAGGTACAATCGGTGCTGCATTTTTATATTTAGATGCTTTGAAACGCCAAGCCATTTTGACGTTCTTACGGATATAAATTTAAAGTTGGTGTCCACTTAAATCATGTAATCTAAGAACAATAGAATCAAATTTAAATGTACAATTTACTTATCGCGTTAATTCAATAAAATTTAGTAATTGAACAATGTAAATGAATGTTTGTATGTTCTAAATCGAAATTATGACTTTCTTCCGAAAAAATAATAGGAATAGATAATGTTTTACGCGGTTGTTCGAAAGAGAACGCTAAGAAAGGGTATCGGCACTGATGTAAAGCTGTGCATGACTAATAATTTGGGGGTGAGAACCACCCCACCCTTAATCGTCGTATACCTTCGTGAGTAATAACATTGACAATCGAACAGTATTTTACGAGCGAAAAATCGGACAGAAGATATCGCGTTACTCACTTGCCGCTGGCCGGCGTGTCTTCGCACGCTTTTCACTAAATATTATCCAGCAATGAAATCGAACGGGTACAATCAGCGAGTATAAACACACGATGGCAGGTAGGCGTCTCTGTCTCTGATCTCAACGTCTGACAGGCGGAAACAGGAAAACCCCCCTCCCTGACACTTCTTCTATCTCTGTCGATCATAAGCGCAACATTTATCTATCTACGTACAGAGCTATGTATAGTGCCATTTTGAAGGAATTACACGTAATTCCGATAAATGTTACTACGAATTTTTATTTTCATTGAAAACTTGAAACATTCTTAAATTAATGAAAATTTACTCGTTGAAATTTCGCAAACAAATTCTCTTCTTGGCAGTTAAGATCGATTAAGATGGAAAGTGCATATATATATGTAAATGTATATGTTATTTATGTATAGATTATAGAAATTTTTCCATACAAAAAAAAATAGAGGCGGTCGAAGATATTTTTATTAAAGAGTATATTGTTAGGAGTAGCACAGAGGAGTATAGTTACATTGTATTATCAAGTCACCCTGTATATATGCGGCTGCGTCCGAAATCAGCTGCGAGTACCGAGAATGTTTCATTGTCTCCAGTTCAATTACAGGTAAAGTTAGAGGAAATGATTTTAACGTCCACACATTGTCTTACCATTACGAACAATTTTTCCATAAATTCTCTAGCATGTAACGTTTCGAATGTTCATCAGGGAACGAGTTAACGTTTATTAAGTTGTTCCCCTGAATTTCCGCATCGAGAGTCAGTGAATCAGAAAATATGGATTCGCATTCGTTTGCGCAGGTGCGAAAGAATGATCTCTATTTGAATATTCGAATGTAAAAATGCGTATTTACCTTTCTAAAGAAGAAATATAGTTTTGAAATTATTACGAAACAACTATTGCGCTTTCATTCCCTCAGCAAAGCTAGTTGCAATAGTGGAATTACTTTTAAAGAGGATAAATCTGCTAAAACAGCCTGTAAAAAAATCTTCTCTATTATTATCTATTACGACATTCTAATGCAGTCAATTAATTTTGAAATGTCCTACCTCTACGCTTTGCAAAGTATTGACTTGCATCAAATTTTCCTTTCTAAAGCTCAAAATGGTCACCGCGAGTAAGGGGATAATTTCTAAAGAATCGTAGCCGAGGATTAAGTCCCATAAATAGAGTAACTGTTCTGGGGGAAGGTGACCACTGAAACCTCGCATAATCCATTTGAAAACAACTTTGATTCTACGGAAATGAAGTTTATGTAAATTTTGATCGTCGAATTCGTGAATCTATACGAAATAATTGAACTTACGGTTGTATATGGCAGTTTCGAAAATAAATCCAAAGGAGGGGGTCATAACACTGGAGTAATCTTTCGAAAAGAAGACATAATGCGACTATGCCTTGTTCATGATTGGACACGGTATGTAAGCGGAACCAATATCGCAAATAAAACGCTCTGAAGGTAAAATACATTGCACAGGGATCGTCGTACAGATAACAGAATGGAGTAGCTGCCGAATCGATGATCAATGAATTATTTTAATTGAATTGTTTCGAGTATTTGTTAGTTTGTTAGTTTGTCAGTTTACCGCGATATGACATTTTCACTCACACCGTACATCGTGAATCCATGAAACGGAATTACACCACTCGGTGGGAATACTAAAGTGTTTTCCAAAGTGGCTGGTTTTCCTTGCAAAACCGCATGTATCACCTGTCCGCCCGCGCTTCTGTCGGTGGTTACAGGTGCTAATACTTCCGAATCGCGTGAAAAACATAACATCGTTTTGTACAAAACATCCTCGAATACAAAGTACTGATCGTCATTTCTGGCAGTTAACTGTACATCCTAAAATAAAAAAAACGAAAAATATTAAAAGTCTATAGTCACTACATGTTAACGGATTACAGCAATTTTGTATCCCCACCTTTATTATTAAGTTATCTATAACTATATCGTACTGTAGCACCATGTTTTTTAATTCTTCGTAATATTCCGTATCCTAGAAAGAATGTTTGAAACAGTTTATTGCCCGAAATAATATTTTTAAATATTTCATCAAATATTATTTTTACATTCTCTTTCACTATAGATCCCAAGACAAGAGACCAAAGTCGTCCGCGAAGCGATCGAGGTGCGCCACGTTTCAAGAATTCTTGCGCGATCGGAGCGTGATTCGATCGCAGCACTTTTTCACCAAGATGAATCCTTTCCTCTTCTAGATTCGCATAATTCTCGGAACTCTGCATATGTGGATTGACTCCGAGCATCGGCATTCCCTTGGCGAGCTCCACGTACACGCGCCTCTATCACATTCGAACATTATTTATTTTCTAACAACTATCGACCTTCGAGTGTCTTGTTATTAACATCTTCTACTTAACAAACTCAGGACCAACCAGTTGTGCGAGAGTCTTTACGCGGATCTGTATATGACTGAACTCCCAATTTAATTCGTCCCTGAAACAACGTTAGCGCGATTTCAAGCAAATTCATTCTACTCATAAAAAAATAATAATAATAAACATGTACGGCTGTTTTTTGAAAGCAGGATTTCGTATGGCAAATAAAACATCCAGAAAATCTTTTGGAGCGTACAGCGGTCTGAACTGCGACAAATCTAAAAAAGAGAATTAACAATGCAACGATGTTCACACGGTAATTCGTATAACGAAATTGTTCATTTACCGATGTCGTAAGTACTTAATTCGTTCCATTTTTCAGCAAGTTCTTCGCGGTCTTCTCTCGGTCGTATACGAGCCAATGCAACATTTAATTCGTTGCACGTAGAATTCAGTGATTTCTGTATGCGGCGTTCCCATTGAACCTGAGCTTTTTTTAGATAACTCAAGTCGACTTCTTCCGCGGGTGGTAGTGACGACGAAGACAACGAGGTCTGAAAATATTTGCTTCATCATTATTTGATAAATAAAGACGCAAACTCGATCCAATCTTGACTCTATTTATAATAAATGCAAGCGCGAACTAACGAGTGTATTTTAAATTTTGGCGCGACGGACTTTACCGACCGTCTTTACCGACCGAGCTTAGACTCTGACCTAACGACCCAATATCAGTATCGACGTAATATCAGAGAGGTATTCTCTGTGGTAATATGTATACCCGTTGCAAACTTTTTTTTTTTTGTGAAATTCGAATTACAAACTTGCGATCTTGCCCAATGGAAAACCGTATTACGAATTTCTGTTTCCAGACCGTTACGCTTTAAAGCTTCCATCAATGTGTTTTTGAAATCTCCCCTCTTCACCGCCGTCGATGCTACAAGTTTCTGAAAAAATTAGTTTAGTTTATTAGTTTACATTTGAATGTTTTATATGATTCTAATATTGCACACGATCCGCACATTTAGCGATCGTTTACCTGAATTTCAGTGTAAAGGTTTTTATAATTAGCCATGCTTTGTATTTCTTCTGTTAGCCTTTCAGCAGATTTCTTCTGGGTCGCATCTTCCGAGTTCTGTGTATTCTCTGACATCGCGCAATGAATTTCGAAAGACTTTTCTACAAACACAAAAAACTTCTTCTCCTAAACCTGACAAACAAACGCCATTTGTAAATAAATTCGTTTCCGGAGCAGTGGCGGCAATCGGAGAGCGATCTTGAAACGTACATTATTGTCATATATGTATAGATATATAGTTACCTACGAAACTTTTCAAATCATTTCTGCGCGGCATACTTTATTGCAAACCACATTACCCATTTCATACTCTTCTCGCTGGTTTCACCAAAACTTTGAATTGATCCGGAAAGAAACTAGAAATTGAAAAAGCAACTCTTCGCGCGAACACCTCTCTCGCCACATTATGTTCAAAATTGTTCATCATTCCCCAAAGCAGGTTTTCCGCACAGGCAGAGAACCGGTTTTCTCCATCTTCTCGTTTCGATCGTACGATTGGTGGGTTTCGGTCAAAGAATAGGGACATTTTCTTGGTCGCACCGGACTTTTTTCGATAGGATTCGAATGAGCCCGTGCCGTGCCAAAAATGAAGGTTGACGCGCTTGCAGGAAAATGGCGGCGCGATAACCTGTGTTTTGAAACGTTTTGTTGAACCTAATCGCGGTAAGTGTACACGTTGACAATGGACATCTCCAGTATGCTGGAAGTACAAGTGAACGAAGTCAAGGAGGTGGACAGCAAGGAGAATGGTGAAATCAGAAGTCCTTTTTAAACAATTTCTCGATTTTCTCTGTACCTCATACCTAACCTTATTTCATTTTCCAGTTACACCGAAAGATCTACTTCCAACCGCGAAAAATACGTCGTCACCAGTCTCGCAGGAAGAGTTGGATTATTATAAACTTATGTTTGGAAGTGGTAAGCATCCAATGTGTCGCGATACCTTTCTAGCCGATGTATTTCTAATATTAAAAGGAATATCCATCGTGATGGAATCTGGCATGTTCGCTAAACTTCATTTTTTGTCGCGTGAATTTTTTCCTAGAAAATAATCCGAAGAAACAAACAACCGCATTCCGAGATTCACATACATAAGTACAAAAATATTTATGTAGTCAGACATATAACTCCATCATTTCTACTAGATCTGTACACAAGGTTCACTCGACTTTCGCTGTTCTTACGTGTCTAATTAAATAAGAAAAAAGAGAATACCTATAATTCTGTATCAATTAAGAAAAACAGTTGTAGCTTAATAATGTCTGTCTTTGTTCCAGTGTCGAAAAGTAAAATATGTACAACAAAGTCTATTTATCCTGGAGACCTCGATTTCCAATTGATTGATTCTATCTCTCTGTCTTCAATGTGTGCACCAGGTTTTGTATTCTCATAATATGGTATATCATGTCTTTCAGACCTTTCTATAGTGAGGTTTCGAAGATTACATTGCACAGCCTGCGACATTCACATTGGATCGGCACCAGGCGATTCCAATAACATGTTCGAGCATCCTGTACTGCACACATTGTTGTGTTCCAAATGCCGTGATTTCTATGGGGATGGCACTTTCGAGCAAGGTATCCATATTCTCCAAGTATTCACACAATACCATGAAATAGTATGTTACATCCTCTATTGTTTTCTTTTACAGGCGACGATGCTACAGACATGTTCTGCAGGTGGTGCGCGAACGGCGGCAATTTGTACTGCTGTTCGTTCTGTAGTAACACTTTCTGTTACAAATGCATCAAGCGAAACATCGATTCTGTAGTGAGGAGAAAGATAGAAGCGGACGAGCAGTGGAAATGCTTTGTCTGCGATCCCACGGACCTGTATCCTGCTAGGGCAACTTGTTGGGCTTTGTTGGACTACATTCAAAAGATGAATCGGTAAATAATGGAGGAAATCTTTGAATCGTTGTACATGTTGTATTGTAATAGGAACCGCGTTCGCAAAGATCTCTTTCATTTGTAGATTTCTTCAAAATGAGCGTAAGCTGAGCCAACAAGAAATGGACGAGAAAATGAATTTAGACGAAACGAATTGTTGTCCACGGCGAAGAAAACGGAAGCGTCGGAGAACCGGATCGAATTCGGAAGAGGACGATGAAACGTACGTGCCGAAGCAAGTCGGTATAACCACTGCCACAAGAGGAGGCAAGAGGAGAGGACGTCGTAGGAAATTTCTAAATGGTAACAATACGTCGATTTCCGGTCAGTCGTACAGCGGAACAGAAGAGAACTCGATGGATCAAAACGAGATATTGCCGTCCTTGCTTTCTTGCGAACAAACTATGGTGGAAGGTGAAAACGAAACGGTTGAGGTGGACGGCACGATCGTCCCGCAGCCACCGCAGAACATATTGCCTAGAATAGAGGCCAACGTTGTTTCGCAGCCGATGTACAACGCCATTGTGAACGTAGTCGCTTCGAACTTCTTACAGCCTACCTCTACTTTGGTGCCTATACGTCAGGTGCATAATCAGTTGGGTCAAATGAATTTGTATCAGACAATGCAGTGCACACAGACGCCCATGGTCACGATACCGAACCAGAGCGCCGACATGTTGAACCGATTAAGTTTTCCTTTGGTTCAACCGCCACAAGCCCCACCCAAGCCGAGCTCGAACGTTATAGAAATCGAAAGCGACTCCGAAGACGTAGCTGTTGTCGGTCCGTCGCGAAACTCGCGTTCCTTCAGAGATCATATCGACAACAACAAAGCGGTACCTGTTGCTCTGGTAAGCTCTAAAAGCTCTAACTACGTCATCAAGAAGTCGGAGGTTTGTACTCCAGAGAAGCGTGCCCCGAAAACCCTTAACCAGAGATTAGTCCCCCACGGGCAGGAGATCGATAGCATCCTGACGATCCTGAAGACCAAACTCCAGAATTTATTCGAGACGTCCAAGCAAGAAGAAATGAAACAATACGATCTAAACGAAGCGCGTGGTGCTATCAAACAGTTCCACCGCGAGATCCGCGACACGGTATCTCAATTAGCCTGCATCAACGATAGAATGGTACGCGAGTACAATCGGTGGAAAAGATACCAGTTGAAGTCCGGCGCCCTTCAATCTCCCGAGAACTCTAAACCCGTTGACAAGGCGAATCCCGAGGAGGTACCCCTCGACATGATTTGCGTCAACGAGTCTGGTACCGAGAGCGAGAGCACCGATTCCGAAAACAATATCATCCAACCGTCCGAGTTCGTTGGCACCACGAACGTGGTCGGCGGGATAAAGTCCTTCAAGAAAAAAGGCAGCACGTCGCGTGCTGTAGGTAATGATTATCCCTCTTTAGTAGATAAAGCTGTACAGATATTTGACGTTGAACTGGACGACTACGACAAGAGCATAAGGCATTCCTCCCTGAAGAAGGACGACCAACAGCCGGAAACAACGCGTGAACCGTTCGAGAATTACGAGGAACAGTTTATTTATTATTTACAGAACCGGATCGATCCGGAAACTGCTCTGACCGAGGAGTCCAAGGATCTCCCCGATCCAAACGAGACGCCATTAAAGGATTTGATAGAGGCTAATTCACCATTCATTTCAGAGATGTTAGAGACCATGGACAAGTCTGTCAATTCTAATGACGCTAACAATGAAAACTCGTTGGAAAAACAGAAACACTGCGATTCAGAGGCAGTTCGTCAGGAAACGAATTCTGCCCTAAGTCACCAGCAGGAACATGAATTTGTCGAAATAGTTAACAGTATGGATAATGATTTAGAAAGAAAAAAGGATGCGAAGAACGATTCTGCGCCCGTTACGGATGCGCACAAAGAAATGAAACCGTTTGGAAAACGTTTCTGTAGAACTGACGAAACTTTCGTAGCAAACGTGCCCGTAAAAGATACGAACACGACTAACTGCACCGCTGAGAAAACTGCGAACAACAGAGAAGATGATTGTACTATTATTGACGATTAAAAACTAGTTTATAACAATTTTTTATCGGTTTCATTGAAACTCTGATCTTTTTTTAAATCTTTTTTCGAGCGGTTTATGAAATACTTTCATTTATCTTTTGTAACTGACTGAAGAAATTCTTGCTGCACTGTACATTACAAGAATTGAAAAGACAGGCATATTAATACGCGTGTAATTTTACAACGTTAGTCTGTCGACTTTTTAAATTTATGTAATTTCTTATTGTATTTTCATCGACCATTCATCGTCCAAGCTTTATTCCGAGATTATACATACGTTTCTTTCAGGACGGAAATTTGTTTATTAATTCCTTGAGTAACTTTAATGAGAAGCATAAAACATTCGTGTAAGGATGAGACAGTATGCGTGTCGACGAAACTATTCTTTTTTCTTTTTTAAATAAGCATATTTCATATTGTCATTATTTTTTGTACATACAACGCATCGTCTAATGTAGAATAATGTAAAAAGTTTATAGAGTTTAGTTAGTAGAATCTCCTGATAATTTTAAATTTCATCTCTTCGTGTACGATTTAAGCATTGTTTCACTACGAACCTTGTTTTTTAATGCTCGTAAAGTTCTCTCTGTAAGACTGCACAGTTTGGAAATGAATTTTCCTAAGGAACATGATACGTCATCGAACGTATGCCGAATTCGATGGATTTCCAAAATTTATAAATAAATATGTTAAATACGTATTATACCAATAGCCATTAGGTAATGCCTGTATAAATGGTTGTGAATGAATGACTGCAACCGTAAAACGGAAGTGAATTACGGCCCTAAAAACTATGTTGTTTTTCTATGATCTATGTTAGATAACTTATAGCCTAGCAATTATATTTTGGGCTATAGCGAGCAAACATTTCCATGATAGTCGCAAGTTTGTCTCTTAATTTCAGGTGAATCAAACTCTACTCGAATAAATTTATTATATAAACTGACGAACGCCTTAATCTCTCATTGTAGTCTAATCTCTGTCGAATGGTTGCTATAATTTGTCAACGTAATACGTAGACATTTATTCATTACAATAAACTTGTAAGGCGACTGCGGAACTTGATGCACATATTACGTATAACGTATCACGTATTACGTATTACGTATAATCGATTTATGAAAATACAAATTTGCATAAATTTCCGCAGTCTACTCAGAACCGCAAAATCGTTCAGATTTATTTATTTATTTATATATTTCACATTTGCTTTGTTCCTTGTTTTGTGTATACATACAACAATCTCATAATTTAATATATATATATATACCTTATTTGTCGGGCGAAGTTTCATCCTACGCAGAGATGAATATTTCTTAGTACATATACATATATATTATATATAATATTATAGATACAGTACAACGAGTCCGTAGAAATTTTTCTTTAAAAACAGTTTGAACACGCAACATTCTCACGTGATCGCAGTCTAGTGTACGAAAGAATACAAACTCAAAATTACGAAGCATTCAATGTGTGTTACGTTAAAAGTCACTACAACGACTATTTACTGTTTCCTTACTGTCATCCGAAACGTAGGAAGGTACAAAGTACTCGAAAAAATTATGAGCCGTTCGTTCAATTTTTCTCCAGCACGTCGGAGAGATTGACTTTTTCATTACAAAGAAAGAACTAAATTACTTATAAATTATCTGCGACACCCAATAGATACGAATGTTTCTTTACATTCCAATAACTTCAAGAATAAAGCAATTCTTGCATTGGTCGTTGCACTTAGAACTGTGTCCTCTCTAAGGTAGTTAACAAGTAAAAAAAAGAAAAGTGAAACAAAAATATATATGCGGGCATTACTCGAAATTTGAGTACTTACAGCTCCATTTACATATACAATCTCATATTGGTATACGCGTAAAACTTGTATGAACGCTTTAGAGTAGATTTGAGCAAATAAATCCTTAGTCGCTGCTTTTGCGAAAGAAATGAATCGGACAGTGTTAAAGGGTGGCGCGAGTCGTGAACAGTAGAAAAACGTCGAAGTCTGCATCACTGGATGGTGGAAAAATGTTCTTTCGCAACGCGTCACGTAATAATAATGATTTCTTTGTTGTCATTTAGAATTAGAACAAACAGTCTAGTCACTAGCACCGTAACATGACATTTAGAGTGTCGTTAACGCCCTTCTCTTTCAATCTCTTTCTTTCTCTCCAATCTTAATCCTCAATACCGGAATTGACCTTTTCTGCCCATACCGTTGTGGTAGACCCTGAGCGGTGTGTAATTCCCATTTCCGTTCATTGCTGTGCATAGAAGAAACAGGGAGAAAGGATGAAAACATAACTGATAGGAAAAGATAACAAAAAAGAAATATAAAAATTAATTGCACAACAAAATAAACAATAGCAATAATCAGTGAAAGACCTAAGGTGACAACACCGAGAGAGAGTGAGAGAGAGAGAGTTCAGAACGATTTTTCTCGGATTTTATAAAGGAAAGGAAAAAGATAAAAAATATATGTAAAACACACATGTAAAGTGATGCACAATCAATTCATACAAATATTGGTCAGCTGATTGCGATGAAGCACAATTTTGGAAGCGTCAATTATGTACAGATATTGTGACATTTCTGCAGGCTTATATATCTAGTAGATCTCGATATTTCAACATCGATCATTTGCTGTTCGCGGCATGCATATAGAAGTGTTCCAACAATTCATAATGTACAATGAAAACGTTACTGTTTCAAACGGAACTTAGTAAAAGGATATTATTTACACGAATGTGACAACTGAAATATAACTAGTGTTAGTCCTGTCTCAGTGCATATTAATTCGAATTGCTCTTTTCAATTCTCAAAATAGCAAATGCATTTAAAAATATGGCTCAAACCGATCGAATGATTTCAGGATACTCACTCAACTCGTACTCCTTAATAGCGGCTTGCGTAGGGAATGCGATTCGAGTTAGTGGCTTTGTTAACGAGCAGTTTTTCTTAAATCGTGTTAATGTCATAATTATGCTCACCTTGCACAACTGTAGGGGGTTGTCGGGGACTCTGTATAGTATGTGCGTGGCAGCGCGGCTTCAACAGGCCATGGTATATAACAAAGTATAAGGCGGCGACTGCTGCAGCCGCGACTGCCATGTAATGATAAACGAATCTCAACGAGTCCACGATGTCAGAGTCATCCACGTTTATGTAAGCACCAATCGCGGCTCCGAAACACCGACCTGCGGGGCAGACGGGGACAGGATCATTTGAAAAGCTTTCAGACTCTGTTTCTTACAATTAGAGCGAGAGCTCTATTATAAAAATTTTCAAATTTGACACACGTACCGATGCAGAAATGAGCGATCACAGGTAGCGCCTGAGCAGTCACGGTTAAATGTCGCGGTACAAGATGTCTAAGATAGAGGATGGCAGTAACCCACATGATTCCAAGGGTGAACACTTCGAGAGCCTCCGAAATCAAGGACCACCAAGGTCCCGAGACGAGGCTCAATCCGGTAAACCTAAAAATAAATATTACAAATTTCAGAAGCTATTGCGGTTATGGGCCGGTGTGGCGCGTTCACAGTGCATCGGGGGGTGTAATATTATAACTTACCTACCTAATAATGTACACTGTAAAGGCAGTGATGAGAAGATTACTATGACCGCAATAGTCGACCAGATGCTCAGATTTCCAAAGAAACAAGAATGCAGGCACTGCTCCTACTGTCATAGCCACGCCAATGGGAAACTCGCTGCCCCCTAATTTTTGTAAATGCCTGAAACAATTGATTCAAGGTCTGGGTTAGAGAAGAAACTTTGAATTGGGGGTGGAAGGTATTCGACGATCCAGAAAAACTCCCTTACAATGGCAGATAACTGTCCATGGCGCTCCAGAAGGTGCCCATGACGACGAGGATGATCACCAGAGCAGCGGTCTCGCTACCGTATCTTTTGATGGCGCTCATGGGAAGCGCCAGCATACCGCTTCTGGTGTGCCACCACCATTCCGGCGGACTCAATGGCATACCGTTGGCACAAACGGCAACAAGGGCTGTCAGAATCATCATAATCGCGTGCAGAGCGATCGGCAGGTAATAGAAGGAATTCAGGTTTTCCATCAGACTGCAGAGATAGCCGGTCAGGGGGCCAAAAATGGCAAATCCCAAAGAACCGAAAGCTAATTGACGACCCACGTCACCGCGACCGCAGGACGTTTCTCTCGTCGCGATCACGACTGCGGCGTCGATCAAGCCCACGGCTGTCGTTGGAAAAATGTCGGCGACCGATCGAATGGTCAAGTACGTCCAGAAGACTAGGTACGACCAATCTTCTGTCCGCTGGCACTGGCTCTCTACGAAGACACTGTCTGCGAACGATATCAAATTCGATTATCCTGGTACGCGGGAAATGACAACGCCGATAACAATTCAGAAATAGGAGATTACCTGGAAGAGTGTACGCGTCGACCAAGTCGCATTCGATGGAACAAGTCTGACCAACCTCGGCCATTCTAGTTTTCAGTTCAGGCGGTATGCGACAAGCAAAGTACTCGGACAGAGGATAAGCGCACCATTCTTTGTCGCTGTCGTTGTTTAAAGCTTGGCCTAAAGTAGCGTTCACAGAGAGAGTACCGGTGTATTCGGTGTACACGTGACACACCACGTTGTCGCTCTCATTGAAGCACAGATGCGGAGGCTCGCTACCGGCCATTGCAAATCTACGAGACTTCCTGCTGTACTCTTCTTGCTCCTGGAAGATGCTTATGTTTATGTTTACGCTTATGTTTATGTACGCTTTGTCTCCCTGTCTACCCCGAGATGGAGAAGAGAGGTAAACTAAACTACGATCGGTGAAACTGCAGAATAGCTAGCTATCATCCGATTTCGATGACTTTTGGACGTATGCTTTAACGTTCTGCTGATACTCACCTGCGGATACATCTCGTTTTCCAGAGGAATGACCGTGGCCTCGCCGCTCCCGTCCACGGGAATACTCGGCTCGGTGGTTTCGATAGTGGGACGATCGTCGTCGGCGCGCCATCGCTTCGACCCGGTCGGGTAGCAAGCGTAAATGCAATCCTCGAGAAGCAACTGTCCGACTTTCGTCTCGTCGGACCATCTGTGACAGGAGACGCGGTCTTTGCAGCGTTCCTGTAACACCACCGCGCCCGATTGGTCGCAGTTGAACTTCAGCCCGGGTCTCCTTCCTCTGGGCAACTCGACGTGGTCCACGGTCGGGATGATCAGAAGGAACGTGTAAAAAATCGCGGACAGGATACAAGCGATCGCGATCATCACCCTGAGATAACGTCCCGTCGAGGTCTTGTTGCTTCTACCCTGATGACTCGCCAGCTTGTCGGCGATGGGACTGGCGATCAGAGGCCCCACGAGAGCTACTGTCGGCGAGATCATCGAGATCATGCGTATCTGTTCGATGCTCAACCCCATTTCCATCATGTGCAGTGGTAGAAACGGGAAGAGACAGCCCATTCCTGAAATTATTTCAACATCGATCTCACCTTTGCTCGCTTCTTCTCGAACGGTACTGTTACTAATTACTATTGAGATTATGATTAACGATTGCGACTGCGCTAATGAACGTTTTTAATACGGTGCAATTCTACGGCCATTACTGCAGACGTAAGCGTTTATCTTAATTTCTGTACCTCCGAAAAAGAGGAATAACAGGAGCTTCAGGGACAGAAGATTAGTGTTGACGAGCTTTTTCTTCGGCAAGTCTTTCGTGGTCTCCATCCTCTCGGTGGACGCCGATATCGTCATATTGAATATATTGGGATGAAATTTTCTCTAGGCTGGGCCACGAAGAGTCGAGGAATTCCCACGAGGACGACGCACGGTCGTCTATTACTCCGACGATCCTCCTCCTATCGCCATCTTTTCAGCCCGCTTTTACCTATATCTAAAGAAACGAATATCATCTTTATGTGGCCCGTTTTACTAACGGGATTGTAAAATTACACCGATCAGATCATGGTGGATCCAACCCCCTACTAATTACATGGAAAAATGATAATGCGAGTCATAGTTCCACTCACTCCATCGGCGACGGCGGCGGCGGAGGCGGAAGCGATCCCAGACGAATGATCGGCCCAACCACGCTCGGCTTTAACGCTGGACTTTCAACAATGATCCCGGATGCTGGAACCATTCGGGGAACGATTATAAATTAATAAAGAAACGAGATCGGGAAAAAGGTGCGATAACATCGCGCGGTGATTCGTCAACGCTCGTTTCTAAGACACGGATTTGATTTCTTCCTTCATGCACGACCTTTCGTGCGCCAATTGTGAAATGATTTCACAATGCTTATCGAGCGTGTAGAATGCGTACGTATTAGATGCCGACAGGAATCGGGAGTACGAAGAATCCCTCACGACCTCAAGAATTCGTGCCAAGGCAAACGCTCGCGTTACGCCGGAAAGATTTGCCAGTGACGGTATGTATCGTCACCCCGTTCCATCATCTGGCAACTCCAGAGTCCACAGACGTCTCCGATGCAGATGCGCATCAATTTGTCACGGTTGCACGCGGTCACAGCAACCGACGCGGCGCGCATATATCGTCGTTCAGTTGTTTACACGTACGTGTGCTGTACACGCGTCGCATTTTGGTCCCGCAATGAGACATTCGGTCCTTGACAACCCCTTGCGGTCCAATATCTTCCCTCTATTTTACTTTACAACTTGTTACAACATTACATTAGGGGTACCCATAAATAATCAATTACTTGCAAAGAATTTGTTTTGCCTTTAGTACTGTACCGATCGTCGAAGAGGAAACACGTATTCTCTTACAATTTTGGGGTAAAGCAACCTGTGTTCAAAATATTCTAAAAAGTATAATTTTTGTTTACAACCCTGCAATAAAATGGCGGCGTTCCGAGGGTCATATTCGTCATAGCCTACTTTTTCATTCTCATGCGGGATTTAATGCAATGATAACAACAAAGAAAATTTGCGATGTTTATGGAGATCTATTGAAGGTCAACAAGTGTCAGCGTTGGTTCAGGAGGTTTGCTGCTGGTGATTGTGATCTCTCTAACAGGTCTCGAAGTGGTCGACCAGTTGAATTTGATAATGACACCCTAAAAACCTCTAGTGGAAGCTAATCCAAAATTAAGTATACAAGAATTATCGAGAAGCCTTGGGTTCACATAGTCAACTTACAAGAGCACCTACACGAAATGGGAAAGGCGTATATGCAAGGAATTTGCACTTCGTTGCTATCTAGATTTCATAAAGATCCATTTCTTAGCAGAATCGTTAAATGAACAATGTATTGTTTCTGATGACATAAAGCGTCCCAAGCAATGGGTTTCTGCAAATCAAACCGCAATATCAACCCCTAAACCTCGCTTATCACCTAGAAAGGTGTTACTGTGCATTTGAGGGGGGGGCGGGGCTGTCGTGGCATAATTCACTTCGAGTTGTTGAAACTTGGAGAACTGTTGAAAAAGAAGGCATCTTTAGTCCAGAGAAAAGGTGTAATACTGCAAATTAACAATTCCCGGCCCCATGCAGCGAAACTCATTCAGGAAAAAATCAAAGAATTGCAATGCGAAGTTTTGCCGCACCCCCCGTACTCACCGGATATTGCTCCCTCTGACTATCATATTTTCAGATCTCTGGAGCATTATTTAAGAGATAAAACATTCACTTCTGTAGAGGATGTAGGGAGGAACCTTGAGTTATATTTTGCTTCATGAACCCCGGATTTCTATAAGAGAGGGATTAAAAATTTGCAGAAAAGATGGCAAACTGTCCATGATAATGATGGAGATTAAATAATAAATTACGAAATAAAAACCTGAATTTACTACAAAGTTTGTTTTAGATTTCAAAATAAAAGACTACTTATGGGTCCTCCTAATATATTCCTATTGGTCTAAAAATCGCTACAGTTTTATTTACGCACTAATGAAAAGTGATCAAAACAAGGAACTATTGGTGCGAAAGCGAATGTCGAGTCTGACCGCAAAGGATTAATAGACCCGAGTTACAACCCATCCCGGATCGATATACTTTAGCGCCAATATCGCGCTCGATGGTCTTGGATGGTTCGATTCGAAGACATCTAATTGTAAGACTGCGTGTTCGTATCGTGCGATACGGATTCCACTGCGATTAACATTACACGAGTACGATCGTCAAGATTTCCTGGCCGTCTGGTTCTTCTAGCGTCAAGCGTCACGTACCGGAAGCAAATTAGCGAAATTAGTCGCCCGAAGTATTTACGGGGTGTCCCGTGGAAGAGAGGAGATAGAGAGATCCCAAGTTTATTCTACGCGACAAAGGTTTGCCGAAGCTCGAATCTCGAAGCTCTTCGCCGCGGAAAAATCCGTTCCGCTAAGGGTCTGCTTCAACGAACGCGGATCCCTTTAATTCTGCAAGGAAGATTGGAGAAACGTGTATCCACGGGCGCAAGGGCCTCGAGTGTTTCATACACACTTAACGTGCCCTTAACCCTTCGGGTTCAAGCGTCAAGCGTTCGTTCCGCTTCGGGGGATGGCGGTACAACGCCGAATGGCCAAACAAACGAAGACGCGACGAATCTTACCGACTTTGCAACTTATTCCCGAGTTCATCCGTATATGTGAGTCGTATATGTGACCCATATATGCGCTCGAAGGCTTCGTCACCTTTGTCCAATTTTTTGATTCCTTTCTCTTTCATTATTCTATCAGCAGTGTTCAGAACTTTGTTAAATTTTCTTTAAAACGATAATCTGAAAAGCGTAAAAGTGTTTTGTTTTTGTATCAACTTTTTTTTATAAGTAAAACATTGAAACTTCGTGTCGTCCTGGTGATCTTTAGGATTTATCATAACGATACCTAACAAAACGTGAAAACCAGCAGGAATTACATTTTTTCCTGGGTCCGACGATCCTAGGGGCGACTTATCAAAGGACAGCGTTTCATACTCGAGCACTCGTCGTTCCTCCTCGGATTTCCCTGAACTGATTATGCGAGGGTGTAATTGTCACCGAGGAGAGAACGAGTCGATGACGGCATCGCGTTCGGTCACCTAGCGTATTCGGTCGACCCGCTCTCCTCCTACGCTCATAATTAAACGTCCGCCTGTTTCGCTCAATCGGCTGGTTCCACCCTCGCGGACGTTTCAACCGGTTCAGTAACCGTCTTCGGGACCAGCTTGATGCTTTCGAGAAGGAAACGCGAATTACCGACGGCGGTCGTGTAGCTAACGATACGGTTCCCACTGCTCCTCGTCCCTCGCTCCTTCGAGGAGCGCCTTGTCAGACAGACGAATTCCCTCTTCCGAGAAATCTCTTCGAATCGTTCGGCCACTCCAAGAAGTTGTCCCCATATTTCCGTGGCTGCTTACTTATTGTCAGCCTATCTGAATCAAGTATTAGCTTACGGAAAGACCTGGTTCGAGCTTATTTCGTGACATGCAAAACTTTCGTACGAATCCCATCTATGTTCTAGAAAGAGACCACCGTGCCACGGCGGGGAGGGATCGCAGAGCCCGTTGGAACGATTCAATTATTCCGGGACGTGTGTCCCGATCGAAATGAATTACTTCTGAATTATCGGACAGGTAATCGCGGACGACTCGAGTGAAATATTGCCGTCGCTCCGTTTTATCGGACGGAATTCAGTAGTTGTACGCTCGCGCGACAGCTCGATTATTACGGCAAGCGAGGCGAGAGCCTATTTGCCACCCTCTTCCTCCCTTTTGCAGCCCAGCCACGCTGTTTTCTTTACGGTTCACCCGCGGTTCAATTTTTCGATCAGAGCGCACCAACATTTCATAATTCTTTTCCATCGATAAAACTGATCGATAGGCTTTTCGATGACTGCTTACAAATTTCTATTGCCGGTAGGTGAAATGTTGTGAAGCAGATTGCGACCATTTCAGTAAATATAAACGATGCGCGTTCGTAGAATCGAACGATCGATCTGGCTTGAAGTAAAACAAGAGCGCAAGTTGTTTCTTCGATTACTCATCGTCCGCACGCGTAATCAGAATTCTTTTGTTTGGCGCCGGTAAGACTCGTTCGCATCATTTCGCCGAAACGTATCGTCTCCTTCGTTTGCCATCATCAAAGGGCAGAATTCTTTATAAAAACACACAAAACTTGCTAACACGATCGTATCGTAGCCTGTAACTTATTGTTAGTTGAACAGGGCACGAGCGATACTACCGCTTGTGCGATAGCTTTGCACGCGATATCAACGTGGTGTTACCGGCATTTGGCCGATTATTTTCACGGGGCACGAACGTGGTGTCACCGGACGGCATAGTGTTAAAATTGGGCGGATTCGTCGATTAATCTGGACCGTGGGCCAGGGTTTCAAAGCGGTGGAAAACCGATTCTAAGAGATGAGCCGGCCGCTTTCCAATTAT
Source organism: Halictus ligatus (assembly GCA_028454255.1). Taxonomy (NCBI): domain Eukaryota; kingdom Metazoa; phylum Arthropoda; class Insecta; order Hymenoptera; family Halictidae; genus Halictus; species Halictus ligatus. The sequence goes on from CM052129.1 coordinate 9,001,382, forward strand.
CTTGGAATCGGCCTTCGAGTACGGAATGAACGCGGCACGGCTAAGTGCGCGATGTGCGTGCACTGGAATGGCAACCCTAACTGGGTTAACGACAGGTCACGGAAGCCTCGAACGTTTTCGCTGGCCGCGACGAGAACAGGCCATCGTGTTTCCCCTTTTCGCTCGCACCGTGAAAATCGCGCGCGCTCTATCCAGATCTTCCGATAAAAACAAGCCCCTAACGAGCTCCGTGTGTTCCACGTTCCGTGCTTCGACGCGATGCGATACGATCACGATCGCAACAGAATGCGGGAAAATTGAACCCCGGCTCCGGTTAGCATATAGGCAATCGTTTGAAAGATTCCGAAGCTACGCCCGATGTAGCAGTGGATTAAAAAGTGAGAAGGAAGCGTTCAGCGAGCCTCTTACCGTCGGCTGGCCACCGGATATGCGTGTCAGTGTCACGTGTGCAAATTGTTTGCTATCATGATTCGCGGCGGCATCTCTTCTCTATCGAGAACTCTATAAATAGTTACGTGCGAACGTCGCCTTTTAAACCAGCAGGATTCATTAAATGGTTAGCCGGTCCGCGTTACGGCTAACGGAAGTCGAGATCGTGATCACGATGTGCCGCGCCGCGCCGCACCGGTAACAAACACAGGAGCGAACCGACAACTCCGAGTAGTCCCAGTGATTCGAGAGGCTTCCGTTCGGGTCTATTTCATTTTCTCAGACTAACTTTTACCTGGAAGAAATTTGTCAATTCAGAAATACGTTTTAAAGGGTAGATTAAGAGAGTAACTCGAAGGTGAGGCAATGGGAACCGAAAGACCGTCCATTTTTAAATGCACAATTCTTTTTTTCTATCAGACTACGGTATCTGGGTGTCCTCCGTGGAACTAGCCACTTACGTCATCGAGAACAAGAACAGGTTGCCGATTACGTCAACGTTCGCGCGCGGCGAGCACCTTGAAATCTATCCGCGCGCGCGACCGTTTGATGCTGGTGCAATTAAACGCGACCGTTCCTCCGGGACCTCGTTACGAACGCAGGGAACCAGAGAATTCCAGAGAAGCTTGCTGGATCGAGCGCGAGGCGAACCTGTGAATCTTTGCTTCCATTGCGGAACCAAGATCCATCCGAAGTCCAGAGGAGTACATAATCTCGATGCTTCGGCTCGCGTTTAGCAAGCTGATGTAATTCGCAACGCTACAGATCCTCGCGTAACAGATAATCATTTGCGAATCAAATCCGTTCGCGACACCAAGAGGTCAAACTTTACAGCTGGAAAATAGACTGCGGATTTCACGTAGCAAGAAACGAAACCCGGAGTTCCTTTCTTACTTTTGTTGATAATTTCAATAAGTTGAAAAAGAAATATCATTTTTGTGATAGATGCTTAAAATCCGCAGTCCACCGACTGGCAATGTAAACTTGGGGACCAGGGGTTGATAAAGACCTCGAACTACACCTGCACGCGACAGAGACCAAACCCTCCAGTGTGAGAAACGCGCGTGTCCTTCCGCCCACGCATCGCCCTAACACGACAACCACAACCTCGAGAATTGGGTTAATGAAATCGTGGAAGAGGAAGGCTCGCTGTTACGCTTCGCCTCCACGCACGCTGTCGACCCTATACACTTTTATAACATGAAATTTGTTACCGGCTGCTATATCCTCGCCGAAAATTCAACCCGTTGTTGCGCAACCGTCACTCTGATACCGCATTGTCGAAAAGAACACTGTCCGGCACAGTTGTTTCTCGTTAACAAGTCGGAGGAACGCTAACGCTAAGTGTTCCATAAATTCCCAAGACAAGGTGGGAGGAACTGCAGCGGAAATTCTAATGATTTCATGTTTCCAGTCGCCCCGTCGAGCCGAGTCGAGTCGAGTCGAGTCGAGTCGAGAGGAAGAGAAAACTCGACATCGTCGGTATATGGCATAAACGCTTAAAGTTTCCCCTTAGCGCGACGCAGAAACGGAGAGAGAGAGAGAGAGAGAGAGAGAAAAAAAGCTTCTCGTGGTAATCGGGAAGAAGTTGAAGCACGAGAGACATTTTAATTGTAATCGACAAGTTTAGAGGACCCAGCGTCCCGACGTCTTGTCTGGAACGCTGGATCCATTCGAATGGAATCACGACCACCCGATGGTAAACTCGATCCCTCGTCCACGGCTGCCCAAACATAGTCGCGAACCGTCCAACTGACTCAAACAGCAATCGCGACAGTAACTCCCAGAAGCCGGACGTTCCCAACGACCGACATTTGTCGCTTGAAACGCGATTATTTAAACACGAGTAGCTTAAACAATTGCCGGCTTGAAATCGGTCACGCAAACAACCAGAAATTTCCCAGAGCAAAGTAGCCCCCTTCGATTCTTATTCAACTCACTATCGTTTCTGTTCGGGGGATGGAAATGGCATATGGCTTGCAACCCCAGCTCTCCGGGTCAGGGGATATTTTCACCCTCTAAACGCGAACGATGCGACGCGACCGGCCGCTAGAGAAATACGCGTTATGGTAACACGAACACTTGTTCGTGTAATTGTTGCCGCAGTTCAACGAGTCTAGTCGAGTTGATAGTCGAAGTTTTAGCAGAAGGATGCGAAGAAATTCTAAGAATACACATTCGAGTTACTTGGACGGGGCTACTTGTTAGCTCATTCTTGAAAAAAAAGCCGTTAAAAATCTAGCCGGTTCGATTCGCAGACCGCTTCGCTCGAATCTATACGGAGCGATAACGTCAGGCATCGTTGGGTCGATTTTTCTTTCGAATCCGCGCGAGACGATTCGTCGGCGTGACGATGTGACGTGACGACACGAGACACGCAGTGGTGCCAAATAACCCGTGAAGCGGCAAAAAAATCCGCAAAAACGAAACTATCCGAAATTTGTGGAAATATTGACACAGGCACAATTCTTATTCGGCGAAAATAATCTTTTTAAAAAGTTGTCAAACGTTAAATTACATGAGCTAACTGGAAATCTCTGTTACCCGCTAATTTTTTCTTTATGGAAGCATATCAAAAATCTGTTAAGAGATTTTAGCCTGGAACTGGTTATTTTGGCAAGGTATAACATTGAACTAACTTTGTGTAAAAATTCCCAACATCCATTGGCACTCTTTGGCCGCAATTTAAGTTTAAATATCAACTTTCAGAATTATGACGTATTTGATGTTTTAGGTGGATTTTTTCGGAATATTTCTAAATAGTAGAGGCGACCAAGGGGTCTCGAAGGGTTTCGTGATTTTTTACACAAAACTAGATCAATATTACACCTTGCCAAAACGATTAGTGCCAGGCCGAAGTTTTTTGAAGGACTTTCAACATCTCTCCATAAATAAAAATGAGTGCAACGCAAAAAGGCTTCCCGTTAGTCCACATTGCTTAATATTAAACAACTTTTTTGAAACATTACTTTTGCCAGATAATCGTTTAACACTGAAAACCGATGAATTCCTAGGAGAGAAGAGAAGGTTATTTACCATGTGTATATCTCCGTAAAAGAATTCTTTTTTTAAAATCGAACTTTGACACATTATGCACTCGCTAATAACCCATTTGCATTATAAGGAAATGTGAAAAGAAGGCCTGTATCACCAAACTTTTTTTTTTATATATTTACCAACAAAGTTGAGTTGACTCCGATGATAGTGACCAGGAAAATTGAGCGTATATATACGCTAATGATGTAGATGGGTTAAGCCGTACAACAATAATTTTTTTGTTATAAAAATTGAGAATCTATGAAATGGTTTTTGCCGCCTCGGCAGCACCGTGCGACGCGTCGCGACGCGACAGGAAATCGTGGACGAGACAGATTTCGCGATCGATTCAAATTACTCATTCAAGCGGTCGCACGGCTCAACGCCTAATTCAACCCTATCTCTGCGAACCCCCGTACGGAGGGGATTTCGTCACGGTTTTTTCTACCCCTCGGCACGCTGCACCGCTGCACCCCTTTCCCCAATGCTAGAAGCTGCGAGAGCAAGCTCTCGAGAGCACATTATGCAGCTACGGCGTGGTAGGTGGTTTCGCTGCCTCCACCACCCTACATACGATGATTACACGTTTGATGTCCCTGGTTTTCGACGCAGCTGTCGCGTGCCGGTTTTCCCGATCGATCATCTATTAATCGTTCCTACGCTAAACTAAACACTTCTTGCCTCTATGTCCAATCAACTTTTTGCTCTTCTCCCAAAGTTGCTTCGTTTTCAATGCAAAACTCGCGGGAAGACAAATTACAGCGACCGCCTCCAGACGAGAACAACTCCGCGAATCGTATACAGTTATACTTGAAAACGGTACATCCACAGTTGGCCGAACTTCGGGAGTCCATTACGAAACCACTCGTTCCCTTCTTCCGACGAAATAAGTATATGTACATTATGATGTACATACGCTATACGCGTCTAGGCACGACGTCTAGATTGATATTCCGGAGTTTCTCGATATACCCGACTCGCTGAAACACTTTGGAAGTCTTTATTATGATCTTATACAAAGAAGAAACCGAGAGAGAAAAGCTGAAATCGACGAAGTTTGCCATCGCCGGATTCTGGTGTAATTCTCTCCGGGCAACATCCGGATTAGGTTCACGAGAATCTAATGAATCGCCAGCACGAGGTTTGAGAAGAGGACTGCGGAGCCAAGACAAGATTTAGAAAAATTCAAACCATGGTACAAAGTTCTAGAGAAACGAGATGCGACGGCGAGCGAGGTTGACGATGTCCGCGCGGTATCAATAACGCTAGGATCGGCGTGTACGTTGTTTATTTTCAGCGCGGGCAAAAGGAACAGGACGCTCGATGTGTATTCACCGCGTGGCGAATAACGGAACCTCGCGGGCGAGCAAGCGAGCGAGCAGACAACCGAGAAAACAGGACACGTGTCTTTGGTCTGCGTGCACGCGTTGCACGCGTCGCTCAAGAACGGCCGCGAGCGAGCGATAGCAAGAGGAAGCCGTCGTCGAAGACATCGTCGTCCAACCGGACTTCCCATCAAATTTTTCAATCGGAGATTACGGTGTCCTTCCTCGCGTTTCACGGCAAAAGTGATTAAAGCGAGTCCAAACACACTTTACACCGATAATCAAGGTTCTACTAAATCGTTGATTAAACAAGTAACTGCGATCCCGACCATATCAAGTTGGGTATCATTTCAATCGGAAAAGCGTCGCGAACATGTTGGCAAAAGTTTCATAACAGAAATAATTAAAAAGAAAACGCTTCTGGCATCGAGTTATTATCGTCCTGCCGTTATACATATGTATCTAATCCCGAGCGATGGTTTCTCATGCTGCTCGACGATCGTGCTCTCTAAATTTTTCAGAAATATGACGCACGTGTTTTTCACATATATCAAGACATTACTTGTACCACAATGAATTTTGCCCGCGCCATGTTTCCCGGCAGGGTTAACGGTAGTCGATACGGTCTTGAGCCGGTCTATCTGGGAAATTGCATCGGAACGATTCGATATCTGCTTTTAAAGGAAATCGGATCCCGGCCGAGGACCCTCTGCCAGCCAATTAATCGCTCGCCGCCAACGAAATTACCGATATTACCGATATTCTCGCCGATGTCTGCGACGAAGAACTTCGACACCCGGGGAGTCTTTTTCCCGATCTTCTGCTTTCGATTTTCGGGACTATGTAATCTGCTTTCTCTCTCTCTCTCTCTCTCTCTCTCTCTCTCTCTCGCTCGCTCTTTGGTTTGCCTGCTTTCAGTTTGAATGCTATTAATACGGTAAGTAGACCATCCTACACTTTTCTTTCGTGTTATTCGTGATCATGTGCGATGTTGTCGATACTTACTACAATCTATTCGTTCCAACACTCTCGAGACGAACCTCTCGTAAATCAAATTTTAAGAATCGGTATCGATTGACGCCGAAGCGCTGGTTTTGGTGTACCTTTGTTGACCTCTGTCTGCTATATGTAGTCGTGTTAGCGTACCGCCCGGACCACCGAGAATATCCGTTTTACGGTGTTCTAATCCTCGCTTCGACTTTAAAATGACCTAGTTGTTCGCCCTCTTCTACGTTCTCCGTTCGTTTTAAGGAAACTTAAAAATTAATTACATTTTATAAGTAGTAATAAGCGTGCCGCGCGATTTCTGTTTTTACTCTGTCTAGAAAGTAGAATAGTGGATTTTATGCACTTATGGCAAGAACGCGTAGGCGCAAATTAAAACGGTAAAAAGGTTAAAGTGATTTACGAATCACTAGCCGATCTATTATTTTCAGCTCGTTGAAGTCATCAATGTAAGAATGAAATGTTTATCTGGCTCGACTTTCTTGTAATTTCCACAGACAATGTTTAGTTTGCGTGAAGATCCGCAGTCTACCGGTAATGTACCTCCTTTCGGCAAGCGTTCCGTTTTGTACTCTGCCTGGAACGCACGAGAATTCCAACGGCTTCTCTCTCGACAACATACATTTCAATTTGTTACTACATAATAAATGTAGGTTGAATCAGGTAATGTACCTTGTTCCATTAAATGGAAAGAGAAAGGTGTAGGAGGACGACTCGGAGTAACATTAAAGCGTTCACCTCCACGAGCCGCGATCTTTTCAAAAGACCAAAGAGCACTTCGAAATTAACGAATTCCCTGGAATAGTCTAGAACCCGGAGCAGGCTCGCACAAACAAAGCCTCGCAGCTGCCCGAATTTCGAAAGAGCTTAATAAGTCGCCAGGCAAATGCCTAAAAGTTATTAAAGGTTTCCCTGGTACCTTTACCTCAATCCGATCCACTATCCCTTTCAAAAACCTCACGTAGAGACAATTCACAATCGATTGAAGTCTCGTTTACATGATTCTTCGACTGCAAAAACAAATGTACAAAATATAAATATCTGATATCCCTTTCGTTGAGAATTATCAATTTTCCAAACGCACGTCGTCCCGTTGAAAACGCAACTGCATACCGACCAGTAGGTCGACGACAGAAGTATTTACCAAAATGTTCAACTGGTCGAGCTGAATTCAATTGATAAATCTCTTAGGTAGAACCCGCGCAACATTGTGCACCGGAACACCCGAGGCAGAGAACAATCTCGTCGGTACAATCTTCGTTGATTTTGTTTTCCATTGTTCCTAGTTAGCTACAGGCAGAGTTGGGCAAATTTTATTTTGAATAATAAATAATCTGAAAATAATAATTAAATTTTTATCCAAGTAAAAAATTATTTAAATAATTCCAGAAATACTTTATTTATTTTTTGTTATTTGGAAATATAATGTTATTTCTTATTTGGATTTTAAAGAAAAACAAATAATAAATAATTTGCGGTAGCGTTGCACGAATCCCGAATTCATAGAGTAAGGGAACTGAGTTCGTTTACATCAACAAACGTTCGCGTCTACAAAAACACAAGAGGAGCCGAATGGAGAGATAAATCAATAAATTTTTATTATTTAAGCAACCGAATAAATAAATAAAGTTGTATTTTTAAACGATTGTTTACATAAATAATCTCCCTCTCCATCTCCGAAATAAACAAAATTTTTATTATTTAAAAATGGGTTTAATAGGTAATAATAATAAATAGGTACCAATTGAAGTTGTATTTATAAATAAAAAATAAATTTATTATTCAAACAATTCATTTAGATCTATATAAATGACAAATAATTATTTTTGTCCGTTTTCAAAGCTTCCAAATAAGAAATAAATTTTTATTCAAATAATCGTTTAATTGAAAATTTATTTAAATGATGCCCAACTCTGGCTGCAGGAGGCGAGCTGTGCAGGATGGTCCTTCACGTGTCTCTAAAACGGCCTTTACGCTTGGAACCGCATGGTACCTAGATTCCGATCGATGCAAAATCACAAAGGTTAAACGCGATTACGGATCAAAAGAACATACCCGATTGTTAGTAGATCTGGTTTCTGCGCTACATACATATACAATACGTGCATATGTGTGCACACAACTTTGTCTCCATCGATAACTGTTGCGTAGTCTGTTACAGAAACTGCAGTTATTCGAAACTATATACATACATAAGATACACGCATTCGCTGAAACCTAGTTTCGTGAGAACGTCGGGGCTTCAGAAATTACGGTTAATCCTGATCAGGCACTAAGGCCCATCGATGAGTACGACAATTGATTCATAATCTCTTGCAAGTTACAGGAATCGCAAGATGTTCATAATTCGAGATATCGCTTGACGGATATGTCGACCGTGGAATCATCGTTATAAAAAGATTCTACCCGGTGTTCATATGAACGCGGTCTCCCTTGAAAATAGGGATTATATAGAATGATTTACGAACGCGGCAAAAGAATGACACCGTCTGGTTGAAAAAATATGCTCGTTCGCAACGAGCCAAGGCGAAAAAATTCGCGTGATTGTTTCCATGGATGTATCGATACCCACATTGTGTGTCGCGCGCGCGCGATGTTGTTTCGTTTTCATTCCTTAGCTTGCAATTTTCGAGGCGTTTCGCCGATACGATCGGTGAAATAATTCTCGTTCGCCTGTCCGATTGCAATAAAATTTTTTGAAACAACTTTGTTACGCTGTTCGTAAGGAGGTGTTACATCATTGAAATTACGATCGATGGTGAACAATCGACACTTGCCCTCTCTCGCGCAAACGATACAAGATGCGCGGCCGAGAGAAATAGACGATTGTAAACACCGCGGGTCGCGTCTCGACTAAATTAACGCGAACCGTTTTATAACCTAATCGAAGTGGTTCCGTGAGAGTTCCTGATATACATACATATACATGTACTCGGACGAAACGTCGGCTGGCTAAATTGGAAGAATTCAATTAAATTCGATTCGATTCGATTCCATTACAGTCGATGCAATGTGCAACGATTGTTAGAGACAAAAGACGGGATTAATCGAGAAACGATTGATATTAGAACCGCCCGGATTCGCGCGTGCAAACGCGAACCAGCCACAGGATAAATTACGGACGTCATCGGTGCTCTGTCAATTGAATCCGGACTCGGTCGCCGGGATTAATAAAAAGAACGGCGTGGAAAATGCACGAGTCTTCGACTGCAACCCGTTCGCGGTACAGATAGCACGCCACCGAAGGATGTTGTCCGTTAAAAACAATTGAGTATGATTTCAAGCTAGAAACGAGGTCACGTAGATCTCGAGTGTCGCGAGAGAATCGACGACAGGTCGCATGCACCGAGATACACTTCGATCCTTTCGCGTGTCAAAAGGATTGCCACCCGGGCCAACGGTGGTCACGGTGTTGACGGTGTTGACGTTACCGAGAAGAAGATAGATGCACTACTCACCCCTAGGAAGAAACCAGGTTCGTTGCACTTTTTCCTCGGTTGTTGTTCGGTAACAGGTAAGAGAGGAACGGGATCAGAAAGTGGCGCGAAATCATTACCCGCAAAACGACGGTTCCAGCACGAAGTCTGGCGAGCGACTGTTGCTTACGTCCCGGTTCGGTTCGTTCACTCGTCCCCTGCCTGCCTGCCGCCTGCCTGCCTGCCTGCACGCCGGCTCGCGCTTCTCCGCGCGTAAACGTCAATGCGAGCTGCTCTCTACCATCTATCCACCTTCGCAACTCGTATAACACCTTTCTTACCCCCTTTCGTACCCCTTTTCGTACCTTCCCATGCAAGTATACCTGAGAAACGAAACACAATGATTCTCTAACGTTGACTGCCGGTTCCTTACCGATCCCGTATAAACCGCCAAACAATACCTGCTATCTTACATCAGTTCGAAGAAACTGGTTAGTTTGTAAAAAGAGAACAATTAAACATTATTTCCTATTAATCTCGTGGCCGTACTTCCGAAAAAGAATTGAGAAGAATTTTCGGCGTCTCGAAAAAAAAATGTTCTATTCGAGTGTCACTCCCTATGTTACCGACACAATTATAATCGCGGTTTATTAAATACGTATATTACGTAATGCATAAGGTTGTAAGCTTCGGTCATTCTAATTTCTGTCACCTGATCCCAAGCGTCGTGGTTACTTGTTTTAACAAATTGTAAACGATACTTTTTTCGAGGCTCTGAAAATCCTTCTCGCAACGATCACTTTTGTCAAATAAAACCTATTTACAAAATTTCAGCCAATTCGGAACACGAGGATCTTCGCAAGTTTATAAAAAAAAAAACAAATAAATTGTTAAATGTATTTTGTATTAATTTTGTTTTCAATAAATACAATTCAAACTTACATACTGATTTTTAAAATATTTTAAGATTCTTTTTCATAAATTCTTCGTGTTATTTTTCACATACGGAAATAATTGCCGTAAAAATATACATAATTTTATTTATGCCGATATATGACGATTTCAGTCTACTTAGATTTCTATATAAGTAAAAAACAACGTTACCCGGATTTTCAAGGTTATTGTGTTTTTATCCGAAATTAATGAATTATTTAAACAAAATTCGACGCGTTGAAATGTCGTTGAAAAATGTATAAATGAGAAGATAGTTGGAAATGCAACGAGATCCATTAGCAGATAAAGATTTGCGAGGCTGCCCATTGTCGTCGTTCCCGGGTGCGACAGGCTGCTTTTGTCACCGGTACATTGTGAAAAATAAGAATTTGCTTGAGAGGCTATAAGATACTTTTACATGTTTTATGACCAAAGTTTCATGCAGGACACAAATACTGATAGAAAAGTTTTATTTATTGAATACTATACTGCCGATCTTATCGATCGCGAACACCATTTTCCACAAGAAAGTTTTAATTTCTATGAAAGGAGTTCATGGTGTTCCTTCATAAACTTACTTTTAGCGGCAATGTGATAATCTCTGATAATAGAACATATGTCCTCGTTTGTTCGACATAGCGCTCTCCTTTAGTCGTTCAATCGATACTGATCGTTTGTCTGAAATAATCTGTACAATCGACACGCGGTAACCCTATCAACTGTTCATTAACGGAGCCGAAATTGCAAGGATATGTTCGCGTTCGCGCCTAATTTTGCACGATGCACTGCATTTCCTGTGTTTCACGTTCTCCTTCCACTTCCGCTTCGCTAACCCCATTCGATGGAACGATGGAAGCGCTATGAAAGCACGATACGATGCTGGTCAAACGTTCTCGACCAATGGCGTTTCCGCGCAAGGCAGCCTAAGATCGACACGCTACCGATAGTCGTAATAATATTTCGGGTAGTTCGTGCCCCGTATTTACGCCATTATGGACTCGTTAGCGAATTACGCTAGTGACGGAGACAATAGCAACAATTCAGACGATTCGAAGGTGAGTATACACCTGTAAATAGTGTCCTGAGACAACCGATAGCATCTTTGCCTCGGCATCCATGACGCTTCAAGAATATTTTAGTATACACACACTCTCGACTCTCGACATGGCTTCTAGGATAGGTGTTCCATTTGTTGGGAAACATTTCGATAACTTTTCATCGAATCAATGTTTTTAATTCGTTTCCCGCTATTATAAAATATTAATTGATTGATTCGTGATCGTGTAACCACCACTTGGTTATTACGCCTGTGTCTTATTTATAATATGTAACCAATTTAATTGCAGCGATGCAATAAATCTCTGAGATATAATTTTCGTAGTTAGCAAACTGCATGGATGCAATATGTTTGTATACAATTGTACAGAGTATACATTAATTTAGTATTAAGCTGTTGCTAGTGGTAAGAACAAATCAATAATTTGTCAGACATTTATAGCTGATAAATTATTAATCGTTTCACAATAAATGTTTTTCAAAGATGCCGTACGAAACGCACAACGATGCTAGCAAGAGAGCCAGCGACGCTAATTACGACCCGGTACAAATGGACATGAGTGAGGTACAGTGAAATCGAATGTTTGCAAACGCTTCTCCATAGTATTAAGTACAAAACATTACAACAACTACTAGGACCTCGATGACTTTACGGGGGCTATATAAACATCTAGGGTTGTATACCTGTTACATAAAAAATCTAGTACTTGGTTTTTGGAGGTCATGTCAAAAATCATCGGATTAAAACATAGTTCTACCGCAGTATTTCCATAACAAAAAAAAAATTACACAAAGGGTTTTTCTATTAAAATGGCTTTCTTAATTACTTTATATATACCGTGTATACGTTTCTGTCGGTCACCTTTCGCATTTGCATAATAAATTTTAAGTCAAATATTGTCTTGTTTGTATTGCAATGTATTAATATTTATACGACACTCTGTCTTTCAAATTTTTTAATATTTGAAACACGACTTTAAAGCCTATACGTACAATTGGCTGACTGAAACAATGCGGATAAACATTGAAATATTAAGAATTTAAATAATAAGTAAACGGGACTAGTGCCATTTCGTGAGAAAATATTAACACGTAGCTCTGTTGGTAATACATGATACAATATCTACGCACCTCGGCAAGGTCTATGCTGTGTGAGGGTCTTTCAAGACTACCCCAAGTCCTATTCAGCAGAGAGAGGTGAGTAGAGGAAGCCGGAAGAAGGTAACACTAACAAAAAATCAACCATCAAAAAAACCACATGTACAAACACATTTGGGTAATAACTAACTGCTAAAGCAGACAAACACGAAGGGTCCTCGTATCCCTATTTATCTTTTATAATGAAGTTGTAGAAGATAAATAATCTGTATATCGAATAGAACTTTTGTATCAAGTACAACCAAGGCTATAACAGAACAACTTATTATTGTAAAAATTCTTAGTGTTAAGCGCATTAAACATTAGGATTTATTCGTTCGAATATGGTCGCAAAGTTCAATATTTTTGTAGACCGCAATTTTGTGATGGATGTTATGAAGGAGTTGTATGTGTATTGTATACTGCGACTGAGAGATATGCAAAGTTACGGTGCTCTGAACATTGAATTTTGCTAAAATTGAGGGTATTGAAAGACATAATTTATAATACAGAGTTCTTGCAATATAAATCAAGATCTATGTTTCATTTACTATGATATGTGAAAAGTGTATAGTAATGTGGATCGTTTTTATCTCTATAGGAAAGTAACAACAACAATTCATCCAGAGAATCCAGTAGCGAACGCGCGAACAGTCCAGTGACGCAGTCAAAGACAGATTCATCCCGAACATTACCTTCTCCCTCAGACCAGAGGTGAGCTGGTTTGTTTATAAGCATATTCTCCTAAAAAAATGAGATGATTCTCTTTCTTCGATGCTGTTTCTATGCGTATATATTTTTAAGAGAAACTTGCAACATATTTACCACATAAATACATACAGAATAATAATACGAATCTGTGTGGTATACCCTGCAGAACGTAATCGTTTTACAGGCGATCTGATCATGAAAATCATTCAGCAAGTTCGAAAGATGAGCACAAACGAGGAGATAGGTCCGACCGTAATCGACATATGAACGATAAAGGACGTCGGTCATCCTACGACGATAGACGGCAACGAGAAAGTAGTCACAGGGATAGTAGGGACGTGAAGAGGAATCGAGACGAGGAGAGGAAGTCTCGTGATGATGACAAGAAGAAGGAGAAGAGCTCATTGGGCTCTAATAGGGACGAGAAGACTGACGACAGAGAACGAGAAAAGAACGACAAAGATCATCATTACCGTGACGATAGAAGGGATCGGAATCGGGACAGAAATGACAGAGATAGGCGCAGGGACAGAGACAGGGATCGAGATCGCAGGCATTCTAGGGACGACAGGTCGAAGGACAGACACCGGGATGACAGATCCAGTTACCACAAAGAGAAGGATCGTACACGATCAAGGTCAAGATCCAGGGACCGTGCACCACCACCTTTTCGTACGATGAGCTACAGAGAGGAAAAGAGCAGGAACAAATTGGCTCAATTAGAAAAATTAGGAATCGAATTGAAAGCACCCGAAGGAGGAGATACTCCCACGCCTGGTGTTCAGAACGAACAGAATTATTACAATCCTTTGGCAACGGCAACACAAGGGAAATATGCTGAGCAGATACAGAAGAGGAAGCTTTTGTGGGCAAACAAGGTAAGGTTTTTTCTAATCCTCAGTCGTGGAGAGACATATTGTAATTTGCTAAATGTTACTTAAATTATATATAATTGATAATTGTCTATAATTTCCCTTACACGCTCTTTCAACAAATAGGTCTTATGTTTTTCTGCGATTTATATTCACAGTCGAAGCAAGACGAAGGTAAAACGTCGACGGCAGCTTCAACCGCAAACACATGGGTGGGTACAACGTTCACCCATGATCAGGATGGAAAAGTGACCGCAAAATTCAAGAGATTAATGGGCATTAAGGACGATCTACCGACCGCTACGGCGGTAGGCGCCAAGCCAGACATTTTGAAGAAACAAGAGGAAATGTTTAACAACATGGAGCAACAGTACGAAGTAGCGCGCGCTACCACTCACACGCAACGTGGTGTTGGATTAGGTTACGCTACTGGTGGCTATCAATTTCCACGATAAGTACAATGAAAAAGTTTCGCATATGTGGTCACTATTAACATTGCCGATCGTAGGCGTAAGCTATAAATTTTATCGTTAGTCTTGCAATTCTCTCAAGACGATTGCAACGACCAGAGTATTGGTTTGAGAAAACGTGTTATAAATAGTGACTATATAGAGATGATTGCTAGACTTATGAAATAAGGGTCCGAAAGATCTTGTTAGAGTTATATGTAATTATATTGTATACATTGAAAATAAATTTGTTAAGACTCTGAAGAGAATTCGGTGCTCTCGACTATGATTAACCTCCCGATTATGATTATGTATACGCTATCTGTACAAATACACACAAAATACATTGACAGAAATGACTTTTCTTTTTCTCTTTTTCGAAATAGATCCCGAGAAAATCTTGTAATATATGTGGCGTCTCAGCGACGCGTCATATCTCCCGCGTGCCAACCCTGCACTCTTTTCCATTGGGTGCACATAAGGATGCACCCTAATGGCGGCCATCCTGTTTTCCCCTTCTCTTTTCTTGTTTGGTGTTGTCGCGAGAAATAAACAATAAGCAAAAAATTTAATTTTCATTTTTATTATTTTTATTTTTCATCATTTATTCTTTCTGTACATTCCTCGCGATCGTACGATTTTTATATATTAAAGTTTATCAACAAACTTATTAAAACGAATTTCCACGTGTCTATTCATTTTATTATTGAGTCAGCTCTATCCACGAACACATTTATCTTGTAAAAGTATGATTTTTTCTCAAGCGTACAATTTAAACAACTCGAGGAAAGAAAAAGGCGGGCTAAACGGTCTTACGGGAAACACCTGCACCTCCGAAGTCACTTCGGTGTATTCGTAGTCATAGTAACAACACTTTTGATTGGCCGGGAAATGCCCGAATTATTACGACATCGTCCGAACGCTGAGTTTGAAACGTGTTTACCAATATGGCGTACCGACATTTGAATTTGATAGTTACGCGAAGGTTCGTTATAAAGCTCGTACAACGCCTTTGATATTCAACCAGTTACGGAATATATTTGAGCTTCCCAGGTTAGAATAGGACATCAATCAGCCTTGGATTCTACGATCGTATCTTCGCCATGGAGAACTTCGTGAAGATCGAGAAAATTGGTGAAGGTGATTTGACGATGCTTTCTCTGCAGGTCATGGTTTCCCAATTAATGTTTCTTCTATTACTAAGTTTCATAAACTGGTCATGGTCATAGTTACTGATCGCTATTCTGTCAAAATACAATAGATTATTGTTAACACATTGAACGCCGATTAATTTTCGGATGACGTTGACCACGTTGCTTGTTGATGTTGTATGTTTTGTTAATATTTGTCTGCATTTATTACGTGCCCACATGTATTCTAACAAAAAGCAAACATACGTCAAAATCATAAGAAAGATGCGATAGTAGTGTTAACGTGGGGCCGGCGTACAATGTGTTAATTCGCTATTGAAGCCACAAACATTTTTATAGGACCATTTCGTCTAACTCAGATTGTTGAAAGATAAGTATTTAAACGTAGACGCTGTTAGACTTCTCTTGGTTTATAAGACAATGATTTACAAGTATATGTGTATTCCTCATGAAATGGTTTAATTGTTTTTTAAATGATTTAAGCAATATGAGAAATGGTACAGCGAAGGATTTTTATAGGAACTTATGGAGTAGTTTACAAGGGAAAACACAAGAAAACAGGAGCAATTGTTGCTATGAAGAAGATTCGTTTGGAAAGTGATGATGAAGGAATACCATCAACGGCGATTCGAGAAATTTCATTGCTTAAGGAATTACCCCATTCTAATATTGTGAGATTAATGGATGTGCTAATGGAAGAGACAAGGTTATATCTTATTTTCGAATATCTCACTATGGATTTGAAAAAGTACATGGAGAGTTTAGGTAGTGGAAAACTGTTGGAGCCTAAAATGGTTAAATCTTATTTATATCAGGTGGGAGAGCATGACAGTATACATATCTGGAGCCTTGATGAAGAGCATATCGAGTCTACTTTTTTTAGAGAATAATACTTTGTGTTTATATCAAATTTTTCACTCTTTCTGATATTAAAAATCATTTTATTTCAAACCATCGACTTCTTAGTATAATGGCATAAAAATTATAAGGCCCAGATATGAAATGAAATGTAGATATCTGAATGTATGTCAAAATGTTTATTCTGATCACATTTTATTTTAGATTACACGTGCCATATTGTTTTGTCATAAACGTAGAATATTACACCGTGATCTGAAGCCTCAGAATTTGTTGATCGACAAAGCTGGAGTCATTAAAGTAGCAGATTTTGGTCTTGGAAGAGCATTTGGTATACCAGTTAGAGTGTACACGCATGAGGTGGTCACTTTATGGTACAGGGCACCGGAAATACTTCTCGGTTCTAGCAGATATTCGTGTGCTATCGATATGTGGAGCATAGGCTGCATATTTGCTGAAATGGCGACAAAGAAGCCGCTGTTCCAAGGAGATAGCGAAATCGATCAGCTGTTCAGAATATTTCGGTATAATATATTTATGATCTATTCTTGCAATATATTCTAATGATTAATAATAATGATTAAATAATAATTATGTTGTAGTATACTGATGACACCTACAGAAGCAATATGGCCTGGTGTGACTCAATTATCAGATTATAAGGCTACATTTCCAAATTGGATAACTAATAATCTAAAATCGCAAGTGAAAGAATTAGATAACGATGGGCTTGATCTCTTGCAAGCTATGCTTATTTATGATCCGGTGCATAGAATATCTGCACGAGCTGCTCTGAAACATCCTTATTTCGATGATTTAGATTTAACCAAATTGCCAGCGGCAGAAAGTTAAAAAAAACTGTGCACAAATGTTGAGTGCATATTGCTCAGATAATGTAACATTTTAATCATGTGTGGCTATGTGGGGAATATATCTCAGGGTATCTCGACAAGCTAATTTATTCCGACATAAAGACGTCTCCAAGTTTCCGTTTAACGATTACGCTCATCAAATACCAGAGAAATTCATGAAAAAAACAATTATTTTGTATTGCATTGCAATTTTGTTTCTACGATGTTAAACATTTTCATAGAAAACAACATGATAAGGAATTGAGCAACAAGTGTACTATAACAGTTTGATGCAACAGAGAACAATCTATTTTCGTACAAAATGTTTGATATATCGGTACGACAATATTGTGTATTTATTAACACTCACTATAACACATCGTATTTACACTTATCATTCGTCGATTTAAGTTAACATTCTATTTAGTACGTTGGAATGCCGTTATATTATATAATAAACGGTTGAATTACATTTTGCCTATTTGTAGTATGTAATACATTCTGTTTTTATATGAAACACATGGTATGGTTAGTAATTTAATCAAAGACATTTGTTATTGCAATGTGTATATATCGCTAAAAATTTCACGCCCTCTTTGAAGAATCTCTTCTGTATTTTTGTAGTCTAATAAACAACGAAAGTTTGAATACAATGACAAACCATCAGTAAATTAGCTTTGTAGTTCTCTCCAGGTTGATTGCGAAATTAGAGATTGAATTTCTGTTAGAAGCAACGACTGTAGAGAGCTAATTGCTAGACTTATGAAATTTGTTAAGACTAAAGAAAACAACGCGCTCTTAGCGAGATATATTGATGGAGATGACTTTTCTTTCCGTTTCTTTTTTTAAATAAATGTATGTATTCTTGTAATATCTTTTTTAATTTATTCTTTCACGATTCCTATACAGAAATAATTTAAAACAGAAATCGATATTTCCAGCAGGATTTCGTTTTTAATTAAGTTACATTAATACCGAAAGGAAAATGAAACCTTTCACGGTATTACCGTGGTTCTTAGAATAAGCAACTTGATTCGTTTATAGAGGAAGATGACTCATGTCGAGCAGCGCTGTAGAAAAATGAACTGGTACCCGCCTCTTAGTTTTCTTCCAGAATTGGTGGGGAAAACACGTTCGAACGAATCTTGATATTTCATCAAGTTTTTCACGAGTTTTTATTTTATTTTTTTACGAGTTAAATATCATTAGGTAATTGGCAAGTGGTAGTTGCATAATATACGACACGGTATCGCATATTAATATTACTTGGGCTTTTAATAATAGAAATGTAGAAGACCAAATTCGTACCATTTTTGTACAGATCAGTTAATTAATTCTTATAACGAGGAAGTTCCTCGTCAAATGTCGTGACGGTCGTATCCTTTAGTAGCTGATTGTCTGACTTCCTATTGTCACTAAAGCCGCAAGAAAATAATTTATACAAAAGCTAAACCGAAGAAATGAGTCAATTATTTCAGATTCCTTAAGAATAACGTGTTCGCTCGGCACTGTACCAGTCCATTGAAAGCGTGCGTGTCTCGCAATTGGATCAGAGTGGGGAACGTTTCATAAAATCCTCCTTCAGTCCGGTGTTTACAGTGCCAGTTCAGAGTTTGACAACACCAGATGACCGTAAGTACGTTTTCTCCAGCTTTTTAATAAAACTTCCCTTTAACAGAACAGATCAGAACAGAACAATATGCCTCAATTAATTCATTCGACTAAATTTTCACAAAGGTTTTACATGGTCGAACAAGTCTAATAAATATGCCCGATTGAACAAGCATAAATCAAATTTACGTAAAACGTTTCATTACTAGAGGCATAGGAGATTTACAGTCAGTTTTTATCAAATTTACCTGAATACATATATTCATTGTTCGGGGTACGAAAAAATGATCTCAGAAAAATCCCGTTAAAAGCGATGACATTGAACCCCGGAATCCGATACCCGTTAGTCAGTTACATAAAGACGCAATACCACATATTTATGTGAGTCCGCAGCTTCCGTTATGTTAATTGCTGTCACAACTAACATATTGCATGGCACATTGTCCTCATACCGATCATAGTAAATCAGTACAAGTTGCGCGTGTCTTGAAGAACGGAAGAAAGGAAGAACCTTCGCAGCAGAAGAACCGAGGTCACTAGAGGTCACATTATGATTGTTGCGTTTTTTGTCTTTTTTTTGTAAAGGGTGATAAGACGCGCGTCTCGCTGCTATAACTAGATTGTGGATTTTATGCAGTTACGACAAAAATAGGTGGATATAATTTGAAACAGTAAAATCAATGAAGACGATTTAAGAACGCCCACGTGTTATTTTCAATTCATTAAAATTATTAAATATAAAGAGAAATTTCTATATGGTTTTTATGCTTGTAATCGACGAAGAAAATTTTTATTTTACATTAAAATGCGCAAATTCTAGTGTACTTGTAGCGTTTCGTAAATATAGAACGTGATTTAGTTTGTTTACGGATCAGTTCCGGGAACGAGGCTGGGATTTCCTACAGATAAAGCTTTTTTTTTTTAATCGAAGGTCATTCGAATCGCTTGAAAGTAATCGCTTTGCGACGACGGATACCACCTAATTTTTTTAACAAATTCTTTAACGTTGTAATCGTGCGGATGGAATAGAATAGATAGAAATCTTCCTTTTCGACTCGTCAATATACTCGTAAATTTCTATTAGTAAAGACGCTTATCGTTCGAACGGACGAAACTCGTTGCGTTTTATTTTCAGATGAAGACGTTATCTTGTGTCTTATTGGCGGTGGGATGCTTGGCTGTTGTCGGAGCCCACAATTACCAGCTGGGTGATTGTCCGCTCGTCCAGCCATTGCAGGGATTTCAAATGAGTAGAGTGAGTTGAATAACATTGAACATTGAGAAATGTCCTGCGAACTAAAGAGAAATGTCATGCGAATGCAGTATATTTGTAATTTTTAGTTTCTGGGCGTGTGGTACGTGATTCAGAAGACAGACACGGCCAGCAAGTGCATCACTTACAACTATACACGCGGAGAAGAGCCGGGCGAGTACACGATCTCGCAACATTCGAATCATCCGATACTTGGTGAGACCAAAGAAAAGATCTACAGGATTTGAAATTGCAATCTTGTCCTTGAGAAAGCGTCAAGAATGACCGGCGACGGTTAGCGCGAAACGAACAAGATTTTCGTTGATAAATCGTGGTCGTGGGTCGATTGTATATATACATACATATATATGACTGGAAGCCTTTCAGTTAATAAAGGAGCACGTTGGGTGCCACCGGTGTTCATAAAAGCATGTCAATAGGATAACTACCTGGCAAGTGGGATGAATTATCCGTAATAAAATGTTACGATGTCTCTGTGCGCAGGTCTTACGCCATTGAAGCACCAGTATCATTACACCGGCGAATTATCCGTTCCGGACCCAGCCGTTGCAGCTCGGATGCAAGTTCGTTTTCCACTGAGTAAGCGTTTGTAATTGAGCTTTTATCGCCGTTACAAATTGCAGAACCGCTTCTTGGAATCACTTTTTCTCCCTCGAGAAAAACATGACTTTCAGTAACTGTGGGTTGCGCTGCGATCTAAACAAGATGAAAATTAACCCTTTGTGTGTACGTATACCGAGTCTCCCATTTAAATCGATCCCCAATCGAATATCTCTGAAATTATTTCTGATACCGGAAAACTTTTCAAACAAAAACTGAATGGTATCGAGGGGGACATAATTTGATGTAAACAGTTATTTCGTAGACGAAAGCGTAGCGGAGATATGAAGGTCAAGTTTATTTTAAATTTTCATTGCAGGCTCAAATCGAAAAGTTTTGGAAAGTGATTTTTTCATTTACTCTAATAATTCCTAGCAATTGAAATTTTTTCATAATCTTTTTTGCATGTTGTTCGGTAAACCAGTTCTTCTAATTGCTCAAATACAGTCGGATCGTTTGGTCCAATTTGAAAAAAGTTATACTGTTTTAAAGGACGTTTGAATACTTTCGTGAGCCAGTGTAGCTATTGTAGTATAGATTTTAAGGAGGTAAACATTGTATTACTAAACGTATTTCGTAATACAAAAAGGTATAAATAATATTCGGTAAAAAAATATATGGCGTCGTTTAAAAAAATAAAGTTGACCTTCTTATGTCCTTTATGCCTCCACCTTCGAAAAAATCGAGAGGATCGATTTAAACGGGACACTCTGTATACAGAATCATCGTGTTACATAAAATTTCCAAGTTTGTTTCTGGCAATTATGCATAGTGGCCACTCCGGCCATTCTAAGTGTTATGAAAATGAATTTTCTCGTAGGTGTGGCCGGAAGCGCATCTCACGTGGTGTTCGCCACCGACTACGAAAATTATGCGGGCATTTTCACGTGCCAGAAGTTAGCGTTCGCAAATCGACAGAGCGCGAGCCTGCTCTCGAGACATAAAGAGCTGGACAAGAGCTACGTGGACAAGCTGCGGAACCAGTTGATGAACTTCGGGGTAGATCCGTTCGAGTTGAGCATTATCTCGCAATCCGACTGCCCTAAAGGTAACAACACTCTGGACATCAACGTGGACCCTAACACCTTCACGGCGGAGAATTTGGGCAGCGTGGTTCGCAAAGCCGGCGAGAAACTGGGTGACGGTGTGCAGTGGGTAGCCAGCACGGGAAGCAAGGTGTACCATAAGTTGGCCGGAAGTGAGGAGAAGAGCACAAGCAAACCGGAGGAAAATACCAGAGCAGCCATTACCCGTACTTACGAGACCAACGAGGTCGAATGGATACCTTAAACGTTTAGGCTCTGCGGGGCATCTTTTAGTTTTACTCCCATCTTGACGAGTTTTTGAGTGTAACGAGCGTAGCAACTTCGGTTACGATCTGCAAAAGATGTTAGAAGGGTTGCAGAGCATTCGACGTTTTCAAATAAAATCTTTTGTAATATACTAGAGTGTGTTTATATTTTTTTACTCCTGTGGAACAACGATCCTTGATCGTCAATCACATTTCCGAAGAACTTCTTTTCCCATCTAACTTTCGTAAAAACGTTACCGACAAATGGCTGGGACATAGTACGCTGCAGAGTATGTAGAAAGAAATACGGACGCGACGTTCATGGTACAAGTCGTTCGGCACGCGTTGCGCGTCGCCTGAATTGATCTAATCTATTTACAACCGGGAGTTGTACGTTCCACGGTTCTAAACATGCGGTAGATCACGTGATTCAGAATCTCCCCAATGCAACGCATCTGGATCGTGGGCTCATATATCTATGCCCCTGAATATTAGTATCCTGACGATACGTTTCAACGATCAGTCCGATAGCGACCGTTGCGACGAGACAAATCTAGCCTACCGACGACATCCATACCCTGTGACATTCCACGAACCCCTGTTAAGATATCCGTGCTCGCTTCCAGTACGAATCGAAGGTGAGTCGAATAGCAAATTACATATCAAGGTACACGACGCGGTGCTCCGTTGTTCTTTATCGTTTCCATACGAACGATACCCCGTCCCAGCTATTCATCCGCGAAACATGAAAACGTTGTTGAATTCCGAGCATGTGTATCTTTACGCATACATCGGTCGCAACATATTTCCCTGGAACGGTTGTACACGGAGAGAATCGGCGAGCGAATGTCTCCGATAACAAACGAGCGCAGCCTCCGGAATATTGAATAGCACAAACTTGTTCCGCGATGAGGAGAATACTGTGTAGACGAAAGCTCTCGCACGGTATGGCCCGTCTACCTTTGTTCTTTGTTGTTTCAAAAGAATTTGATTACGACTGCTTCGAGCTGTCCTGAACACTATAATAACTGGTCCAATTTTTCAGACCATTTCCCGATAACTCCGATCGACACCGATCCTTCCAATAGCTTGTCCCATGCATCGGAAGCATCGTCGCCGGCCTGATAGACGCTTGCAGGACAACATAGGGGAGAAGGTGGTTGCCTACTCGCGAATGGTTGTTGCGCACTGCAGCAGCCCGAGTCGCGTTGCGGTTGTCGGGGGGTGGGTGCGCAGAAGTCGCGAGGGTGCTGGTGGTGAGGGTGTTGCCGAGGGTGCCACCAGCTGGCGAATTCGTCCACTTCAGGTTCTCCTTCCTCTCTCAGTGAGCTTCGCGTGATTCTATCGGCACGGGTGTCTTTCGCGCGGCGAACCTCCTGGCAGCTCGGTGTCCGTTCCCCGGACCGGTTCCGAATCGATCTAGGATCGCGGCTCGCGCGTCTTCTACTCGCCCGATAGTCCTCGAGAGCGTAGACGAGCGCAGCGTTCTTTGGTGCACCGTCGACGCGCGTATCCGCCGGCGAGTCCCGACGAGTCTGTCTCAGGGTAATTTGATCGATTTTTAAGCGGCGTGTGGCAGCATCAGGGTTTTCTAACGAGCAACTTTACGCGAAAACGCACAATCTCCGACCGTCTCGCCGTTCATTCGATAATCGGTAATCATTCCGTGATATCGTTTTCTGCCCGATCGATTCGCTGCACCCGGTGCTTGGTTATTCTTTGCTGAAAAGTTGCGTTTCGTGCAGCAGCGTGCGGTTTGCTCGATCCTCGTTGAAACATCCAACAAGGCACAAGTACGAGTTCGATCAGTTCGCTCTGCTTGCCACATTGGTCGAAAAACCGTAACAAAACATTACAAGGTCGTTACCCAAGTGACTGTAGAGGGAGCGCGTTAATTAATCGCTTTATCTCTTGCACGGTTGATCGGTTCTATAAGACGATCGTTGGTCACCGTTCCCGAATATTTGTAAAGAATGAGCATAGAATTAGATTCAGTTAAGAAATGGATCTCTACGAAATCTGGATAGCAATGAAGTGCAAATTGATCGACGAATATTCTTGTTTCTCTCAGATAATTGATGCGATACACGTTGTCGATACATTCCTTGCCTATATGCTTTTTCCATTTCGTGTAGGTGCCTTTGTATAGTTGACCATGTGGACCCAAGGCTTCTCGATAATTCTTGTATACTTAATTTTGGATTTTAGGATGTCATTATCAAATTCCACTGGTCGTCCACTTCGAGGCCTGTCAGAGAGATCATAATCACCAGCAGCAAACCTTCCTTGACACTTGTTGGCCTTCAATACATCTCCATAAATATAGAAAAATTTCTTTGCTGTTACCGTTGGATTAAATCCCGCATGAAAATGAAAAAGTATGCAATGCCGAATATGATCCTGGGAAGGTACGGGCGCCGCCATTTTGTTACAGGGTTGTAAAAAAAATTATACATTTTAGAATATTTTGAATACAGGCTGCTTTACCGAAAACTGTGAAAGAATACGTGTTTCCTCTTCAACGATCGATACAGAACTAAAGGCAAAACAAATTCTTTGCAAATAATTGATCACTTATCGGTGGCCCTAATATTAACGCTAAACCGGTTAAATGACCAGTTTCAGGTATTTCTATTTTAACATTACCGAAATTATAAAAACCATGAGAATTGGTTCGGTAGATATCTTTATTCGAGTACACTTGTTATTTTTATAAGACAAGATATTAGTCTATTTTTATGCTTCAGGGTAGGTTTAGTGTTGAGAACGACGAGAGCAATCGACAAGAGCAGGGAGAGACCAGAGCGATAATGGTTCGCGATGACCGGCCCTCGCGGCGACGGAGGTGGGTCAGAGTCACTGTGTTGATTTGCCACGGTTAGTTAGAGCTGTCCGGTCAATGTGGTTCGCAGGTTCAAGAGACAAGTTCGTCAACGAGGCCCCGTGACCCAGATTCTCGATATCTGTGCAATATCTCTCAATTTCGCGGAGTGTTTCGCGCGGCGCTTTCACGATCAAACCCTCCCGTCGAACTGGGACACTCGGCCATTAATCGGGTTAATTCGATTAAATTTTCATCGATCCGAGGCGACCACAGTGTTCGTATCTCTCGTACTTTCATCGTGAGCTTTCCTCGGGATTTTTTCCAAATATTCGAGGCTCTCATGGCGTTATACAATTCGTTGGGTTAGTTCGCTTTTAGTAGATATCCTGTGGAATTTCGTTTCCACTTACGCGTCACCTGTTGCTCATGGCGCGGAACGTGGTCATTGGGGTCAACAACCCAAACAATGATCTTTATCTCTCATTGTCATCTGTGTTCTCCGATTACGAGACCGAGGACTTTCGATGTCTCTTATTTTTCTCCAGATGGTCGACTACTTCTTCTCCGAGTAAATACAGCGGGCTCCGTCCTTGCCGAGTCGGTGAGAGAACGGTTCCTCTCGATCGTCCTTTCTGCATTTCGCGGCTCGCCTTGCGCAACTGCTCGAAAACTCGGCGACACAGGGGTCTCCTTGTAAACTGGCTTCGATCGTGATCGGTGTCGATCGTTCCCGAAGGTCGCGCGAAAATCCCACTGAAATTCTCGAGACCCGAGAATTACGGTCCACAAGGTCGAGCAGACTTTTGTCTCCCTGAGATCTGCTCGAGCTTGATCGAGCGTTATTCGCGACTCCTCCGGCTCGGAGGAAGGACAACCGGTGCGGAGCCTCCGGCCTTTGTTTCTTATCTCCTAGCAACCTTGAACGGATCTTTGAGAACGGTTGTCGGGAAAAGTTGAGCGAGCATCAGTCGGATCGCGCGTCTCCGAGTCATTGGTTCGGGGATCCGGAGCATCTCCGTCGATCGTTCGTAAGTCCTCTTCGTTTTACTAGTCTCAAAACGTTTGCAATCAATTTTCGATTCGGAGAAAAACGTTTGCAGAGTTTGTCCTCACATCCGTTGGTTTCCAGGGAGTTTGGCGATGTCCAGGATAGAACGGTCTTCTAGTCTGCGTTTATTTCGCTAAACCAGCTGTAAGTGTTTTCATATTTTTCTCTACCGGAGGAATAGACAGGTAACGACGATAAAAACGATCGTTCGTGCGACGTCGGACTCGCGCGTACACAGACGAGCAATACGGAATTATAGGAAATACTAAGCGTTAATGGGTGTGTTTTTCAAATCTTGAGAAGGTCGCGCGAGGAACAGCTCGGTGTCCGTGGAATGAAGGACTGAGATGAAAAATTATGCTAATAACGGAATCGTACGGTCGAGACATTGATATCGCTTACATAAATTCATTTTAAAACTTGCTTACCGGCACACGCGGCGAGGACAACCGCACGCGATCGATATCTAACGTTCGATCGCCTTGAGACGAAACCCCATCCTTCGGAATTTCAACGGATCGTCCGTCAGATGTCGTAGATCAGTTCCGAAAAGATCTAAAATCTGCAGAAATTCGAACACGAATAGCGACGTGTCGCTGAAAAAGTTTTACATCAAGAATTTTCAACCGACAAAAAAGAAACGAAAATCGTGCAAACTTCTATAATGTGTCAGATTGTTTCCGAATTTGGAGCTACCTAATTTATATAATAACAATAACTATCCACTCGTTCGAAATAGAGGGTTGAAACTCTTAACCCTCATCCTCATTTCACGAACTTAAGGGCCTTAAGGATATTATGAATTTTGACGGCAGAAACGTGCTTCAAGTTTTTGGTTTCATTTCGCAAAGAATCAAGACAAAATATAGCTCAATTTGTAGCTGGACATATTTTCTAGTGCGCGCTGCTCACGATTTCATCCAGAAAACTCATCCAATGGCATAAAAATGCTTGGATTCCACGGCATGCACATCGTCAATTTTTGGCATACTTCCAGCGCTTATATAATCAAATATCTGCATAATCTCGGCAGCTCTTGAACAGCATGCACTAGATTGAACCTTCCTCTTTCGAATAAGCCCTTTACCAGTGATAAAATATTCTTATATAAGGACGAAAACTTGAGACACGTAAAATCATTTTTTGACGGTAATGTAGTCACTCTACTTGACACAGTGGTAAAAGATCGATGAAACAACAAGGTATACAGTTATTTTTTCTTTTTTGGTCAAATTAATGAGTTAACATTTACATTTTGGGTTTTGCATAACCTTCGCATAAAATAAATCAATGTGCGGCACTATGTGCAACTTATTTCGGGAAAACTGTGTCAAGTTGACACGAAGAACGGATGAGAGTTAATCCCGGACCAGTGAAACGTTTTTCCCCGATAAACTGTCGAATGGCAGGCTTAATTCGAGGCAGTTCAAGGGCAGTTTGGAGCTACTAATCCGGCCGTAGCATTTCGTTGAAAGGGTGATTCATGTTTCGACTTATCGAGTACAGGTACGACGAATCGTTCGACGAGCTTTAATCGATCGTACCCCCCAGCCAGCTCGTTAATAAAGCGACCGGAATTCCTGCAGAGCAATCTGTCTACGGACTGGCATGGCATTAACGATCGATTAAGAAAGAAAATGTCGTGCTGTCCTGTCACGTAACGCAATCAGTTCTCATTAGGCCTCCCGTAGTCCTGGAAGGGAAGGTCCCCTTGGATCTTCGTGGGGTCGCTTCAACGTTTAACATTAAAACTGCCGAGTAACAAACGCATCTGATGAATTCAAACCTCAGATCAATTTTATTCTAACATGTGCTTCAATAAAAATGTTCGTACAAAAATTTCTGCCGAAAATATTCTTATAATTTCAGTAAATGCGAAAGAAAAAATGAGATACCAGTCATTTTCACTGGTTCGGTAGTTTTAGTGTTAAACTTGCACGGGCCTATTTTTACAACCCTTTTTACAACGTTGGATGAACTACTGCAAGATATCCGGTACGAGAGGTATCTGAATTCACTTTTCTACATAGGCAGAATCGGTGAAACGCATCGTGTCGATTTGTTTAAGCCGCGTGAAGTACATATCATCGACGTCGATGCATATTTGTAGAGTCCACGCAATGGGACTCCAAACATTGTGTAATATCTGCCAATCGTTGACCCAGTGTCCTCGTTGAGAATATCGACTCGCTCGATGGTCCTTCCGATCTCGAGTCATCGGTAGACTCTTCCGAAAATTCCGAACAAAATATCCCGTGGTCTTTCCATTACAAATGAACCGAGCTGGTGTAATCGGTTAGCGTCATGGGAATGAACACGATTAGTAACGTATTAGTGCCTTCTGAACTCTAAAGTAAAGTCAAGACTCTCCGAGGATGCTTGAGCTCGCCATTAATGAAAGTTCGATTCTTACACAACTAATGAGCTCGTATAACACGCGTCAGAAAGTCAAAATCCACGGGAACCGCACAGTGAAATTTTGAAATCTGTTTTCGACGAATTCTACGAACAATTTCACGAATAGTTCGACAACTAATGGCGCGATTGGAATTTTCAGATGCTGGCGATAACCTTGATGCTCCTGGCAGCGCTCTGGAGCCACGTAGCCGGGAGCAGCGTTCTGGTGGCGGACATGGCGATGTCCAAGATGGTAGAGCTGAAAACGGACGCGCCGTTCTGCGCCCTGTACACCGACCGCGGCGTCATACAGAAGATGGTGCTCAACGCCGACCCCAAGAAAGTTCGACAGATGTCCGACAACCTGGTCGCCGACCTTGAAGAAACTTGCAAAGCCTCCCGGGACAAGGGAAAGGTAGAACTGGGGCCTCGCTCGCAGTCAGATCTTCCAGTCGGGTATCTCCGTGGAATCGATTAACATTTCAGAAACACGAATATATATCCCTCCCTCTGCATTCGTCGTAATGTTTTCGTGCGTTTCACGACGCGCGCACGCTCTCTTACTCTTACATCGCTGGCTGCTCTTGAACTCTAAACCGACAACAAGACGGTCGATCTCCCTGCTGCTGATTGCCGATCTTTATGATCGTTTTACGTCGCGCAACCTCTCGTAACAAGTTGATCTGGCTGTGACGCAACTGCTGTCCTTCCGATTGGAGTCGAACAACCGTGTTACCCTGCAATTGAGACTCTCAAACCCATCGCATCGAGTTCCTTTCTTGCAAATTACTCGATCCGTAACTCGCTTGCTTCACCGCACTGCGTTCTCCAGATTCTCGACGCGTGCTCGTTCAGAACATTGAATTGTACCGCTCAATCGAGTGATCGGGTGCTCGAGTAGCCAAGTAATTTAAAAAAAAAGGCATGCGCTCTTAATTCTTCGAGCGCTAAAACCTGCGACATGTTCAGTGACCATACGTTTCGGGTTTACTCGTCTATCAAGCCGGTAACGGTTTTGACACTAAACCTACCGACATTTCTTGTATACCTGTTCCTACCGTGCGTGGTCAAAATGACCGATCTTTAAAAAAATTATTGTTAATACATTAAAAGTGGACGTAGACGTACATTGACATAGTCAATTTGTTGCCGAATGAATTAGTAGACGAACAACTTCTACAAATTCTTTGCAAAAACTTTGAATTCTCTCAAATATTTGTAATTCTCTAGTTTTAGGCATATTACAAATAACAACAATTTATTATTATAAATATTACATGCTAAAAAATATTTTACAATCAGCCACGTATACTAATATAACTAATAAGTAATTATATTCATGAATTTGTATTAAAAATAAAAAATTTGTTTGCGTCAACTTACTTTCCGACTGGCGAAAAGGCAAGAATTTTAGAAATTTGTAATTACTACACTTTCCGCGATACTTTCATTTTGAAACTCTACAATTGACTGTGGCATTACCCATGCTTGCTGTAAACAGAAGCAGAAGACCAAGAAAGTCAAGTACAAACCACATTAAAAAAAAAACAGCATCGCGTACTCCGAATTCGACCGCGTCAACTTAAATACCCGACTCGACTGTATGTTTCTCTCCTCCGCTCCTAGTATTCGTGTGAGCTAACCCGGATTGCTTTGTCCTGCATGGGAATTTTCGATTCTGGGACCGATATCCGAAATAAAGCGCGGCGCACAGCGTGTTCGAAAAGAAGGAACCCGATATCGGGGCTCGATCGGATACTATACGATGAATGCTTAGGATTAATTAAACGAGCAAAAACTATGAAAAAATAAGCAGGCTAACAAAATAGATTAATCGAAAGAAATTGTTGACAGAACCAACCCGCAGGCGGTGGACTGATCTATCCAGGAACAAAATGGTGCGGTCCGGGTACCTTGGCCAGCTCGTACGACGAGCTGGGTCACCACGCGGCTGAGGACGCATGTTGCAGAGAACACGATCAATGTCCGGCGACGCTCGGACCGAACGAGTGCATTCACGGGATTTGCAACAACTCGCCGTTCACCAGGTCGCACTGCGACTGCGACGCCAAGTTCCGCAGGTGTCTGCAGAACTTGAACACCGAGGTAGCCAACACTCTAGGCGCTCTCTTCTTCAACGTAATACAGGTCACCTGCTTCAAGGAGAGACGTCCATGCTCCCAGTGGCAGAGGTAAGCTCGCTCACCAACAAACAGGCCCGCGTTTCTTGCGTTCGACCCGGATGCACCTTTCAGGCAATTACAATTCATTAACGTACAACGAACAAATTCGAAACCGGTATTCGGCTGTTTCGAAAGATTGCTCCACCGACAATAGTTAACGATTATTGATACGGAAATCCCTTCAGCTGCCCGTACGAGTGGGAAAACTCGGCAAAGTTCGAGTTGTCGGTGCCGCGAGACCATTATGCCAAAAAGATTCTGTTCCTGAAGACGTTCCTGCAGGTGTTGCGCGAAGCCCTGAAACAGAAGCAGCGTCATCTTCTCGGCGGAGCTACGTGAAACTGTAATCTCGTTAAAGTCGAATTTCCACAGGGTTTTGGTGTCGGTTTGATGGTGGTGGTGGTTTTTTTGGGGTCCATACAGCTTTTCGTAACATAGCTCAAAGAATTCCATTCGAGTTCGATCGATATAAACGCATTCCTATCTGTTTCAGGAACGGATACGCCGAGTCAGTGTCGAATCAATTATGCTCCCAGTACAATTTCCGACCCAGCGACAAGTACATTCCGCTAATGCCTCTAAACATCAACTAGCTACTGCGAAAACGCAAGAAGACCGGACCGGACAGCCTTTGAACAGCTGTGTTAGTTAACAGAGTCTGAGTGAGCGGAACAATTGTGCGCGCGCGCCCTTCAACTATTCGGTCTTTTTACCTGCACGCTATTTGTATTTCATTTCATCCGAATCGGAACTTCCATCAGAGAACGTCCGGTCGCGTGTTCTCCTTCCGTATTCTGTTTATAATTCTGTTTATGCCAGTTACGGCCAAAAATCGGTAAAACTAGCCTCGAATTCGCGAACGGGTTCGAGGGCGACCGTAGGAATTAGTTGGCGACACGGGGTACACACCTGGAATCAGGAAACATTTGTGCAAATTTAACAACGGTCCCGTGCGTTTATTTCACGCGCCAGTCGGTATGTGAAGGGCCTTGCCCTTGCAACCGCTTGCAAACGCGTTCGTAAAATTCGATCGCGTGCAGGCTCTGTCCGTTTGGTCACTCTTCTTGCGTCTTTCCGTCGACGGTTTTCCAGACAAAACATGTCGAAGGAACTCGATCAGCAATTTGTCGATGATTTTCCAACAGTTCAAAAGCGAACAGAAACGATTCAAAAAGTCTTTAGCTTTATCGAAATCTGAACGAAGTTAATCGAATCGTTGTAGCAAATCGCACCGGACGTGCGTCGTCGGTAAAACGATTTTACAATTATTACTGCTCAATTGTACTCTTTAATTGTGCGCAACTTCAACGCTAGAGTTATCGGTTGAAATGGAATAGTATCCGTTTATTCGATGATAATTGCAACAAACATCAGCAAATGTACTCTCGCGAATTTTATATACATATATAAATCGTACTTCTCGGTACTTCTAGCGTTGAAGATAATTGCGGTAAGCCCTTCTACGTTGTTAACGAGGGCTTTATCTCAACTATATTATTGCAACAAGGTTCGCGTTTCTTGCATATCACTCGTCGCCTTTGCTCTTCCGCGAAATGTGCATGCGATTGCATAATCGACTGAAAGCATTTGCAACGATCCCCCTTAGATTAAGAGTCTTTGTTAGATTGATGTGTCAGCGATACAAATATTTTCTTAACTTCTTCTTTTCACCAAGATTCCATCGGTGAACGATTACAATTAGGACACTGCGTTAATCGCCGTCCTGTAATCTACAAGTTTAGGGAGCAACGAATGAAAGCCAAAGTTTTATAAAAGTTTACCACGTGATTTTGCCGAATGTTAAAACGATGTTAAACTTCCGTTCGACTTCGTTTATTACAATTACGCGATACGTAAAGATTACGATATAATTACAATTGAAAAGGTTTCAAAGGAACATCGAAATCGCTCGTGCATCAATCTAATAAATTGATAAAGTACCAATGAATTTCTCAAGGTTTACGATTTTCTATCTTTGATAGCAACGAAGGTGTTTTCATCCGATCATACTGGATTAAAAGCGTTTCAATACCGTAACGCAATGTATATTAGCTGTTCAAGATAATTGGATAGGCCCAATTTTTATTTTTCTTTATTTAAAACAGTTCGTAGAAGGAGAAAGAGGAAAAGAGAATGAAAACGACGTTTGCCAATTACAGTACACAAGAGTAATCGATAGCGGCGAACTCTGCACAATCTCTACTGTGATTCGAATAATTCAGACGTAGACTTGCTACAGTTTTACTCGTAGAGTATGTAAATAACCGTCCGTTATTTACGGCTCTCCAATCGAAATAACCGATGCGACCATAAAAGATATCCGAAAAGCGAGGTTGCGACACCTACACACCGTGTTGTTCCGATTCGCTGATACCTCCAAAAGGTCGGCCGGGAAAGCGTGCAATCGATTTACCGAGTCACAGTTTAATTTTCCGAAATACCTCAGTGACGACATTTTTGTTTCCCGAAAGAACTTCGACGATGCGGTACCGATCTCGATGATCCAGAGAAAAATCTCTGTCCAGCTTTGAATAATAGTCATCGTTCGGGCTGTGAATCTTTCTACATTCGCGGCACGCGTGAGTATTGTCGCCAGATAAGGGGAAGGAGCACGAATTGAGGGGAAAAAGTTACCCTCTCTCTTCGCGAGTACCGGAGTATGCATGGCAGAGACGAAACGCGCCACGTGACCGGAAACGTGAGGAATAACGCGGTAGAAGGGGAAATTAGAATGGGGGAACAAGTCTTAATGTGGCGACTATGCTCGTGAGATCGCAATTGTAGAAGGTTGTATTTACAATGAAACCTTTGGTTCCGAAAAATCAGGTTTCCACCAGATTCTGTTTTTCATGAGATCCAGATTCACAGTCTAATAATCGTTAATTATTCTATATCGAAGCCAAGACGTGCAGTGAAAATATATTTTTGAATATTTATTGTATTGTACAGCTAACCAGGATTACCGAGATCATTACCGCGCGTTCAACGAATTCAAGACGAAAGCATATTTATAAGTACAGGATTTTTTAATTATACTATGTACAATACTAGAATACATTAGTTTATTACAACATACCACTATTATAACATTACGTTTGCACGTAATACTACTGCTTGTATCATATTATTTATACGTACTTTTTATTACAATGCGATACTCTTCCTAATGATAATTATAATACGACAGTTACTGTATAAACGGTACGAATTAAGCGATAAACGTGAAAATATACATACGTAAATTTACGTGTGTTATCGCTCTTACAATTAGTGTAATACGTAGACGCTTCGATACCGCAACTATGATATTTCTGTTTAAAGAGGAACGAAGTTGAGATATTATAAAAACGAATATTGAAGTTATACTGTTTTAAAGCAAAGATCAGATATTGTGAAAATAAACGACTACCTCCCAGCAGAAGATAGATTTTTTTCAATTATAAGGTAGTCTTGTTGCAGACATTCGAAACGGTTCGCAAACGGTACTCGTACCGCAGCGAACTATTGTTATAACGGGTTTTTCAATAAGGACATAACAACTTTAAGTTAAAAAAACACAGCATAATTGAAATACGCATCACTGAAATTTATTAGAGTTGTAGTACACATTTTTATTGAATTATGTGTGGAATCCGATGTCGTTCATATGACCTTCACGGGCACGACGGCAGCATTCGATTCTTTGTATCCAATTTTCAACTACTCTCCTCCACATCGGTTATTGCGACCAACAATCGGAGTTAATGCTAGTAACGGATAGTTTCGGTAGTAACATTTGACGATTTCCAACCGTTGTTCGTTTGTAAACTTCACCATATTAAATATAAAAATGTAAACCTGCACAGATTATTTTACATTGAGAAATCGTAAAAAAGTTTTAGGTTATGTTCGATATTTTAAAACAAAAATGTTATGTTTCTA
The DNA here is from genome assembly GCA_028454255.1 of Halictus ligatus. NCBI lineage: Eukaryota > Metazoa > Arthropoda > Insecta > Hymenoptera > Halictidae > Halictus > Halictus ligatus. Next base: position 9,035,759 of record CM052129.1, read on the forward strand.
TTGAAAAACCATTTAGTAGAAGTACAAGTACACGGAATGCCGTGTACCGTTTGAAATTTCGCGGCAGTCTGCACGCGCGCGCGCGCCATCTGTTGAGGAGAGCGCGCAACTCTGTGCGCTCTATACTCGGTGGTTGAGGCGCGGAGTGGCGGAGTGGGAGCGTGTCAGTCCTATCTAGATGCTGTGATGGATGAAGTTTCGTCAAACGGTACGTCTTTCCTGAAGAAAGTTCCGAGTTGCATTTGGATGGAAGTGAATGGATTCACAGTGTAGAAAGTGGAATCGTTTCTAACGTCGTGTCGTAACGAGACCGATCGATCGTGAATTTCGCGTGATACGGTGGACGCTTCGGGGATCGCGTGGGCGTCCTGGCTTCCGAGTCTCCTGGCCCACGCTCCTCGCAACTCGCAACACTTTATTTACGCGACGCGAATCGTTCTCCTCGGTCGCTACGTTCCCCGGTAACATGATCGTTAGCGTGCCACGTTATCGGAGGCTCATAATGATCCAGTTGACACGTTTCATTAATTGACAATTAAGAAAACCCCCGTCCGAGAACAGTATCGTTTATCGTCAGCTGGTTGACATGTATGTAACCAGCTTTCCCCCGATGCTTATCTAACGTCAACCGTGAATCACACGTTTCCTTCGCACCGCGTCGCGTTCGGTTTTCCGCAGCATCGGTTCACGGATTTGTTTTCGCAGCTGTTGCCAGCTCGATGTGTTCGAAATTCAACGCCGGATTTACCCTTCACGACATCGTCGGACTCTCGCAAAAAAGTACACGCATCTACGTGTACGTAAATATACAAAACAGAATCAAGAAAAAAAAACTATATAGACATGTTTGTGCTAGCCAACCGAACGCGATATTTCAGAGATAATCAAAAAATAAAAAGATAAAGTTTCTTTGCCCCCCTGTGTACTTATTCCAAGTGCTTGTTGTCAATATTTGAATTGTAATTTTCTGATTGATCCATGTTAGACCGAGCAAGCGGGGAAAGCGGAGGGACGATAACTTGTGCCGGTTGTCTCAATGCCATCGACGAAGACGAGTTCATCCAAGCTCTAAATCAGATATGGCACATCGATTGTTTTCGGTATGTTATTCTTACAAAACATCTTACTGCTTGTCCTCTAAGTATTAATTGCTAAAACGCCACTAAAATATACTCCCACATTTTTAGAATTAAGAATATTAGAAAAGAAGCGGAATATTCTCTCTTGTTTAAGTCTCCTTTACGAAATGACTACTGCCTGCCATAGGTAACACGACCATTTCCTTATTTCAAGAGTCACCGGATCTATAGACTCTTAGGAACTTGAATAAATTAGATCTCTAAGGAACCATTGGTGTATCAAAAGGATGTTTTATCTTTGCAGGTGTTCGGCCTGCGACGTCGGCCTCTCGTCTTGGTACTTTGAAAAGGATGGTTTGCTTTTTTGCAAAGATGATTACTGGGCCGCTTACGGGGAAGCCTGCCAAGGTTGCGGCCAAATCATCACAGGTCCTGTTATGTTGGCAGGAGATCACAAATTTCATCCAGAATGTTTTGCCTGTAACTCGTGCGGCGCGTTTATCGGAGATGGTGAAAGTTATGCATTGGTCGAAAGGTCCAAACTGTATTGCGGATGTTGTTACAAGAGACAAATGCAGCCGATCAATAGGACATCCAACTGTCCATTTGCTAGAAAACCGCACAGCATCAGACTAGTAGAAATACCTCCAAATTGTTCAGATCCGGAGAAGCATAGAGGAATCAAACTGACATTAGACACAACTCCTAGTCCTAGAAATTGTGGAGCTTTGCTTCGTATATCAGAGTACGTATACAAACTGTGTACAATTTACTTGTACATCCTTGTATTATATTTTTTCTTATTACATTCGGTATTGTTCGTCGAAAAATGTTAAACGCAATATGCCTCTTTGTCTTGTTCATTTTGAACGTTTTAAGAGTAAATTTTAACTGTTGAAAAAAACATGTGTTACAGTTAAAAAGTGTTTCAAATTGAACATGCGAAAATTGTCTAATTCGATAAAAACAAAAGAAAAGGCGATAGAATTGTATATAATGAGAGTAGGAAATTGTCAGTTAAAAAAAAGAAACAATATTTTGTACACTATAAAATTATAGTTAATAAAGCTTCTCTAAAATATTTAACATTGCATGAATAATTCTGTGGTATTTAAGAACCGCTATAGATCACAGCTTCTAATAACTTTGAACTAAAACACAGGTTAATGAGAAATGTTCGTGGAAAGATCAGTAAGCTGCTGGCCTCTATGATGGAGGTTCTATTTAGGCTATGCTGCCACTTCTCTAATCATAGGTACAGCATAACAAATAAATAATATGCACTAGATATTGTGTCTTTTATTAATTAGGTGTGTACTTGGTAGTTGCTACGTAACTGCACGCGAAATAAATATCTTGTGCAATAAGGTATCTTGTTCAAGATATCAGTCGTTCGTTTATTAATATACACACATTAGATAGTTTTGTAAGCATGTAACAGTTGAGACGAAATTCTACTTCATATACGTATATCATTTTGCGCTGTGTGGTTGTACTATACCTAACCGTTTAGAAGCCATTACATTTTATGTATTGTATACTTTACACGTCACACCGTGTGTATTAGTTGACAAAGGATGCATAGTAGTTATTCGATATTCAAGGATAGTTTTATCAACGAATATCAATCCTGTTTCTCATTATAATACGATCGTACATGTTCCTGTATCTATTAAATGCACGCAAAATATTGCATGTATTGTCGTAACAACTGTTTACAAATATCGATAATGTCACGCAAAACGTGTTACAGACTGAACGTATCCAGTGATCTCATTTCCTTGCACATCGGGGATCGAATACTCGAAGTGAATGGTACACCAGTCAAAGATCAACCCATAGAAAGCATAGAAAACCTTATACAATATTCGGACACCGTTCTACAGGTAATTTTCTGCTTTGAAAATCTATCCTTTTAACAAATGTCACCCGAACCCGTTTGAACTCGGTTATAAACGCGCTCATTTGTTTTTAGTTGACCATTGAGCATGATCCGGATGCAGTGTCGCGAAGACCAGCCTATTCCTCACCGCCCGCGGCAATGTTGACGTCGGTCGGAAGTCCAAAAACCAGTGCAGAAAGTAAGGAACGGTTATTCAAACGACGGGACGAAGGCTACATTAGCGGTACACGAAGCAGACAATTAAGGAGAACGCGAGATCCTATGCACAAAGAGCGCAGCAGCTCTATGTCGAGACTGCTCGATGGGTATGGGATTTAGCAGAAATTCTTTCCGCGATAGCAGTATCGAACAGAGATGCTGAGCGTGTAACGTATTGTAGATCTTCAACGAATCCCACGTGCGACTTGAGCAGGACCAGGTCTTTTCGAGTGGAGCCAAAGAACCAAAGGATATTTCGAGCGAGCGATCTAGTGAAGGGAGAACTTTTAGGGACAGGATTCTTCGGGCAAGTGTTCAAGGTGACGCACAGGGACACCAACGAGGTCATGGTATTAAAGGAGTTGTACAGAGTGGACGAAGAAGCTCAGAAAAATTTCTTGAAAGAGGTAGTTGTCACTTTCGAAATGGTATCTCAATCTAAACAGATACGCCGATACATATATTTCGTTTTTTCATTAGGTAGCCGTGCTGCGTTCCTTGCATCACAATAACGTTCTTCGATTCATCGGGGTTCTGTACAAAGACAAGAAGCTCCATTTGGTCACAGAGTATATAGCGGGTGGAACTCTGAGAGCTCTGCTCCACGACGCGAATGAAATTTTGCCGTGGGAACAGCGTACATCGTTCGCGAAAGACATTGCCGCTGGCATGGCGTATCTACATTCCATGAACATCATTCACCGAGACCTGAACTCGCACAACTGTCTGGTCCGCGAAGACAAAACTGTGGTCGTCGCTGATTTCGGTCTCGCTAGGATAATACAGAACGGTAATTCACCAGAGAATCGTAAATACAGCAAACATTCCGACGGGGAGGCAAGAACGTCGAAGAAGGAGCGGAAGAAAAGGTACACGGTGGTGGGAAATCCGTATTGGATGGCTCCTGAGATGATGAAGGGCAACAAGTACGACGAGAAGGTCGACATATTCAGCTTTGGCATCGTTGTGTGCGAGATCATAGGCCGGGTTCAAGCTGACCCCGACTACTTGCCAAGATCCTCGGACTTTGGTCTGAACCAGAACGTTTTCAAAGAGAAATTTTGCTCGAATTGTCCGGAAATGTTCTACAGGATAGCGTTTCTCTGTTGCGACTTGAACCCTGACAAAAGGCCGCCGTTCGAGGCGATGCAGATCTGGTTGAAAGGATTGGCGATGCATTTGGCGGTCGGTGCTGAATTGCCAGCGGATCTGGAGTTCGATATCAGGAACTACACCGGATCTAGTACGAGTACCAGCGAGTCGACTACTCCGGACACCCTTGCGCCGCAACTGAAGCCCATCAAGGAGGGCCAGATCCATCAAGAGAAGAAACGGTGCAGCGGATGTGACGACAGCACTCTCGAACGCGAAGAATCTGTACAGAGCGGTAACACGCTCCAAGTGCCTGACCTTAACGCGCTCACCTCGAAAGGGAGGTACACGAGACAAAACAGCAAAACGAACGAATCGCCGGGAAATACGGGTCGATACTCGCGTCAAAATTCCAGGTCGAAAGATACCGTTGAGAAACTCGACTCGATCGTGTCTCCCGAAAACAGCGGATTCGCCGGTTGTTTCGCTAGGCAGAAATCGAATGAATCGTCGCCTCGCCTCTTCAACGAGAAAGACGACAAAGCCCGTTGCGTCGTGAATCAAGCCGATCAGACCGATTGTAATCTGAAACGAATAGCCACGATCGAGAAGATCAGGTACGTGGGCAGAGCCAGTCCGTGTTCCTTGTCAGACACTCTGAACTCCGAGTACATTCTCGATAACAAATGCTCGTACAGGGTGAACAATAATATCAACTCGAAGTCGGAAATCGCAAGAACCAAGCTGGAGAGCAAGTTCAAGATGCCGGACGCGAGTTCCGTCAGCGCCTACCTGAGGCAAATCGGGAAATCCGTGAGCGCCACGGACACGGAGGTCAAATCGGACAGCCAAAGCGACAACAACGAGTCGAAGAAAGCAAGCAACGAGAGCACGAAATCAGTAGGTTCGTACCTGAGGAGGACAAAGATCTCACCCACGAAAGAGTCACCAAAGAACGCGTTTTCGCCGCAGAACAATAATCAATCCGAAGCTGGTACTTCGTTGCAATCAAAAGTAACTGTAAGCTCAGCGGAAATGAACGAGAACGAAGCTGCGAACGAGAGAGTGGTAGTCAGACAGGACAGCAACGTCTCCGACATCGGCAGCATTCTGTCCAGGCACGGAAGCCTCACGGTACTGGACCGTTCGGCCAAGTACAAGGACAAGGTCTACGAAGAGTATTCTCCATTCAACACTTTGCAGAAGGAGGACCACCTCCGGAAGAACAGCAATCTACGTTATACCGATAGCCTCTATTCGAACACAAGCCTCTCGAAGAACGACGATCTTCTTATTTACAATGCGCAAAACGAGACTAACGCCGAGACTAACAAAAAAGACTGCGTCACGTCCATCCAAGACTCCTCCGAGGTAGAGTCCAATCCGAAGAAGTCGGTGTACGACGGCGACAAGCTGCCCAGCTCATTGGCAGAGTACAGCGGGTGTTACAAGAATGTTGATCTGTGCAAGAAAGACAGCTTCGGCTCCGACAGCGCGGTCGGCACTATGAGGAGTGACTTTTTCGCGGACTTGGACTTCGTTCAGTTAAGGGATGGCAGACACACGCCGGATTTGTGCCATACTCCCGACAGGTGTTGCACGCCTAACCGAGCGACGTCGCCGATCGAAAGCACAGCGTTGTGAGCCTTCGACGGACAACCGGAGGAGTAACACGTCTTTTAGGAGGAAACAAACAAATCTCACCCCACTAATTCGATCTCTGTGAGTTAGCGGTTTAACTTTTCTTAGATCTGGTAGGATAACTCGTTTAGGTTTTAACTTTTAACACGTTTTGTAACGACACTTTGATGCCATACAGGCGCCGTTCGACACCGTCACGCATATTTCTTATTCGGAAGTGTGAACAGCTGAACAAGGTATTATTATCAACGATTCGACACATTCAGCGGCCAGATGACTCCGGCAGAGTCTCGCTGCTCGATTCCTCCGGATCCTATGATCTTCAAAGTATTTTGGATACTATGCGTCTCGGTGGTGCATTCCTGCGCAAATCTTGCCTGGCGGTTTATTCTTTTTTTTTCTTTTTTTTTTCTATGAACGTGAGTTTAATGTAATTTATAAGACTAACGAAAGCATTCCATCCAGAATTCTATTTGACGCGTTCGAGATCGGTAGAAAAAACGCGTGCTCGGGGAAATGGTGTCCTAGAAACGCCGCGCACCGATCGTGTCAATTCTAATCGGTGAACCCTCCACCGTTCCTCCCCCATTTTTTCGGAGTACGGGATTTCTTATTACACTACTTCGGCGTTGTAAACATTCTGTAGAGTCAGTTTGTAGAATAGAACATGTAAAAAATCATATCTTTTATTGAATACGAGGATGTATATCGTGCTGTAAAATATTGACGTTTACGATGATGCGACGTGGCGTGCGTGTACAAAACATTGACATATGTATAAAAAGTCGAGACACGTCAATTATATCTTTGTTATTCGTTTCGAAGATCAAACTAGGCCAATTTAATATTGATTCTTTCGTTTCGACGTTTTGTAGTTACTGGTTGTTATTCTTCTTCTTCTTTTATTTATTTCATCTGATGTGATCGGACACTCGCGCGCTTCTTACCGTAGCAAAGATATAAGTGATGTTCAACTAAATAGTATGATGTGTATAATATGAAGAATGTACATATAGTTTTGTATATATATATATACTCCAAGATTCGTCACGTTCAAAACACTGTTTACAAAACATAGATTTAATAGTAACAAAAAAAAGAAGCTTTATATTGATAATGTAGAGACGGAAAGTTCTTTTGATACTATTAAACGAAAAACATTGTACTTCTATTCTAATCATAAGCGAAAGGTTCCCTAATTTTATCGAGATAGAAAACAAAACCAAGATACAGCATTTAAGCTATAGTTTACGGTTGAATTTATAATTCTTCTGCAGAGAGAAAAAGATATACAGTATAAGACGAGTTTGTTTTTATACAAAGTATTTATAACAAAAACAAAAAAAGATTCCAGCACATTGTGATGCATGCGTTCAAGAATTTATTGTTTACTTTTGTTGCCTTTGTTTCTTTGCGAATTCGAGTTCTTTCTACATTATCCTTGAATCAACGCGATCGGAAAATATTGGACCTTATTAGTTTTTTCATTTTTCTATTCACTGAACAAACCGATCGATTACGCGATTACTACAAGAAGTATTTGGATTCATTACACCAAATAAAAGTTTGTTATCTGTGATAAAAAGTGTTTTGAAGCTGTCTATTTGTAATAGGATGGATGGATTGTCTGAGGTAAATTTAATGAGGCCGTTGGTTGAGAAAAAAGAACCCCGATTAATTGCGACGTCATGCAGACGAGAAGAGAGCCAATTTTTTCAACATTCTTTCAACGGACAATACGTGCAATAAACGATTTTGCAAATAACCCTTGTACTACAACAAAAAAATAATTATGGCTTTGCGACAACTATATGCAAAAAATATCTAATACTTAAAACGTGAAATATTACTCAAGTAAAGTATCAAAATATTTGAAATAATTCGTCGATAGAAAGATGAAAAGGAACAGCGTTGGAGGTGTTCGAATTTGAAATATCTCGAATTGCGTGATCCTTCGATCAATCTGTCGATACGTCGATCACACGAGGAGTTTAAAAAGATGTGCCACAATCCAAAATTTCAAAGACACGAGAAATAAGATTCGTACAATTTTGAATTCTCTGCGCATCTACACGGAACACTGGAATTTTTCATCCAAACTGTCTCGAATCGGACGAGAGAATCTATACTTTCTTAGTTTCGAAAATTCCCGGTACACGAGAAGTATGCGTATTTAATAAATGAATAAAAACAAAAAAAAACAAAAAGATCTACGTACCGGAAAACTAATAATCGAGCAATGTATTAATAATCACAAGTATATTACGTAAAGCGGCAGAGACGAACTCGTCGTAAAACGTTTTCAACGAACAGTATTAGACTCGTTATCGTTGCTTAATTATGACTGGACTGCGGATTTTTTCGCATTTACAGGGTGCACCATTGTTGAACACGTTAAACGAGGTTGAAACGAGGTTAAATGCAGAAATATTCGCAGTCGACTCATAACGAACGTAGTACACAAGTAGGTGGTTATAGAAAAGCGACGGGCACAAGAGAATAACAGCGTGTACGCTTCTGTAAAAAGAGAATGAAACCCCCTGGAACGAAACGTTAGACACTAATTATTTTTATAGTCTCTGTAAGTCTGAACTGTTTGTAAATTATTTTTCTTTACTCGCAGAGAAGAATAACAGAAACGCGGAGGTCAAAGCATGAGCCGCATATGCAAGATGCAGGTAGATACATGTATTTTTTGATCTTGTGTGGTAACTATGTTGGAAAACGACACGAATCTTAAGAAATTCTGCAGAATTTGGAGATTTTCGGGACAAGTCTGCTATCTGAATCATAAAAGGAAAAGTCATTGAATTCTCAACGGAAAGCAATAAGTAGAAAATCTTTACTTCATGTTTAATACAGATATCGAATAACGTGTCCTAAATCAATCAAGATTATGTTGTTGCACGATTCTCCCCGACAATTGCTCAAAATTCGCGTTCTCAGAGTAAGATCGTTTTTCCTATTAGTCCAACGGCACATGTACTAGCAGGTTACCGACGACCTTTTCAAATTAATTTTCCGTGTCGGAACTAATGCAACTAGGGAACAATATGTTTCTGTTAAACATTATAGCAAGACGGAGGAAGCAGAGAAGAAATGAATGGTTAACATTTTACTCCTTATGCGACATTCAAATATTACGTTTAGGAAAAATAACTACAAAAAAAGAAGAATACAAAATCTAGGAAATTTATAATAAAGTATACAATTTAACGGAATCGCATTATTTATTCATTTTATTGCCCAACAAATCTTGCGTTCAGAAAATTCTGTAACATCACCCGATGAAGTATAAGTGCGAAGACTATGTTCTCCAATTAAAGATAAGCCATCGTATCGGAAACTATACATATTGACATCTACTTTTCTACGAGAAGAGACAGATCGATTGCATTCATATTTGTAGCCTGTCTGTAGTGTTGAACAAATAAATAACTGTAAATAACTTTTTGAGGTATAACTACCGACGCGTTGTTTATTGATTATTACTGTAGTCAAATCGCTGATACTATAATTGCCGACCAAAAAATCAATCCGGTTCTCCTTCCCTTTCTTCTCAGAAATTAGCAAGAATAAACCAAGCCTCGCAGGATAATGTACAAAGATCCCTTGTGTGTGTGTGTGTTCAAGGATCTTTTCCCGAATCTTGTATCGCCTTTCTCCTGAGTGCTGCCTGCGTTATGTCAATTGTCATTGAGTGGAGTACGGCTGGTCTGTCTTCCCGTTTATAGACCCGTACCCAAGCCCGTAACGAATTCTTAGGGCCAAGCATGCCAATAAATAACTCAAAAATGACAGTATCCCACTCGATCGTAGCACAGACCCAGACATGATGTCTAGACAATTCTAGAAAAATATAATATTAAGTTTCCTACATTTCAATTTAAATAAGATAAGTTAATTTTTAAAGTAATTACTTTAACAATCAAAGTAAATACTTTTGTCTATACGCATCACTCCAACCAATCAAATTATACAAAAATTTTAACAGCTTAATTAGAGATTTTGTGTATAAGATTTATATGTTAGTTACATATTTCATATAAAATAATTAAACTGTACGTTTTAATCCTAGTTAAAAAAAATAATTTGCTCGGTTCTGTTCCCTGCTATAACCTGCTCGGTTCTGTGCCATGCTAAAAACGGCAATCTCACCACAGACGAGGTATAGGATACCTACAGTTGCCGCGCTGCCATGCTTACAAACAGTCGCTACGCTTACCTACAGCCGACGCGTTCTTACCTACCGTTGCCACGCTACTACCTAGGCTTCTACATAATTCGTCAATCATTTGTATTTGACCAGATTTGATTATTCTTGTGGATCTAGTTCCAGCATTTATCGTTCGTCAGCGTAGAGGGCGTAGCAAAACCAGTTGTTCACATGTGAGACACGAAATCCCATATGGTCATTTGTCTACTCCTATATCTCGTCTGTGATGTCACCAAAGTGGGAACGCCGAAACCCCGGGGGTGAGCACTCTCCTATCCTCTCTGATAATAGCAGAGAGGCAATGAGAGTGCTCACGCTGCTGGTTTTAGGTCCCCACTTTTCCTGCATCATCTTTTTAGCCTGGAACAAAACCTGCATCATCTTTTTAGCTTGGAACAGAATCTGCATCAACTTTTTAGCCTAGACCAGAGCCTGCATCATCTTTTTAGCCTGTATTAGAACCTGCATCATCGTTTAGGGTGGATCAGAGCCTACATAGAAGAGCCTCCCCTCTGGCATTATTTGGAATCCGCTGCTAATGATGCAGGTAAAATCACAGACGAGGTAAAATGATGCAGGTTCTGGTCCAGGCTAAAAAGTAGACTAGATAGCAGCACTATATCGGGGACATTAAAATCCCGAGCGTGAGCGCTCTCATTTCTTCTCTGCCGAAACCCCGGGCATGAGCAGTGAACACTCTCACTTCTCTCATAACCGCCACACGTTGGCAGAAGTGGCGCAATCTGTTATACCAAACATCTGATTGTAACATGGATGGGTTGTAACCAGTCTTAACCACATTCATCGGCGTCAAACAGATATATTTGAAACTCGTCGTGAAATACTTGTCTCGTCGTCGGAACAGATTGCTCCGGTATTTTCCCGCCAATATCACTGCCCCCACTACCTTTTCCTCATTATATAGATACGTTAGTGTTTTGGGCACGCATGCGCGAGAAAAACCGTCTAATATCTCATTACAGAGCTCAGCACTGTTCTTGAGGCATCCGAGGCGCCAGGACGGCACGCGGGAGAAATGGCGCTTCGTTGTGACGCCACAAAGAAATTGGAAGCTTTTAGTAAAGAAAGAGATATATTGGAGAGGGAATTGGTTACAACAAGATCAGAAGTGTCCGGAATAAAAAGAACACTAGGTAAATTATTAATTATAATGTATGCTTTAATCTTAATACTTTTAGAAGAAAATTTTAACAGAGAATTTCGACTAGCAACCGTATGTTGTTTAATTTAAACGATGCTGCACAAATTAATACATACATATATACAAGATCATGGAATTCTTTTAATTGGCCTATGATATTAAATTTCACTTGACATACATGATATAGTTAATTAGTAATACTTTATCGTTAGAATGTGTATTTCATACATTTATGACTGAAATAGATAGTGAAATTTCAAATGATCCAATGACTAAGGAAACGTAAGAATACCTATCTCTTTTTGTGTAAGACATTCTGATGTTTCTAAATATTGTAGTGACTATAGTTTGTAAGATCATTTTATATTACATAAACACACCAAGATACAATGAATGTACCGTAATAACAGAGTTAGAAAGGCAAGAGAGAAGAGATTTAGAAACAAGGGCCCTTAGCCTGATAAAAGATGCAAAACGCAAATGGGAAAATGCGGAGAAAGACAAAGTTGCACAGCTCAATAAACACATAGAAGGCCAAACTATGAGGATTACCGAATTGTGTACAAGCAACAATGAGATGAGTTCGAGATTACAGAGGACAGAATGTGAGTTGGAAACTGCAAATGCAGAGTTGCATAAGCTTAGGGTATTTCAGGTCAGTATCTTCTATAAACAACTGGTAACAAAACATCGATTCCAGTAATATTAATATATTGTTAATTTGATGTTTTATATCAGATGCAATATAAAGAATCTCTAGCGAAAACTAGGGAACTTAGCAGGCAAAGCGTACAAGGTGTTGAAACCAAACTTGAGGAGATAGCGACTCGATCGCATAATCAGCTGGCTGAGTTAAGAGCAAAATTAGATATAGAAACAGCGAAGAATACAGATCTAGAGGCTAAACTGAGAAACGAACAGGATTCCAATCATTGTCGTCAGTCGAGATTAAACGTTGCTTTGGAGCTGGCACAAAATGAGTTGAAAGACTGTCAGGAGCAGTTGCGCAGCATACAAGCCACGATACCTGTCCGGGATGCTGAGATAGATACTTTGAAGAAACAATTGCAAGAGAGGGCGAAACAGTTGGACAATGCTATGATGTCGGAGCAAATGGTGAACACGCTGCAACAGCAACTGGAGAGGTCGAAACTTGAGAATGAACAGCTGAAGCAGCAATTACAAGTACATAATTAATTTTAATTTTAATCACGAACGATAATATAAGCTTTAACATTTGTACCGATGCGAATATTGTCTTAAAGGTAATGAAGTCCGACTTAAGCGAGACTATGACGAATTTAGAGCAAAGCGAAGCTCTCGCAATGAATCTGGAACAAGCTGCACAGGACAAGATCGCGTTACAGAAAAGGTTGCAGGATTCGTTGCAGAAAGAAGGTGACATTCCCGAAACCAATGTTATGGTAATTTGTCTGCAAGTGTACTGTAATAAACATTTTCAATTGCTTTCAGATGAACACCTTCAGAAAGTTGGTAACCTGGAAGAATTGCTGAGGCGATTGGAACAGAGCGTGACCAAGTTGGAAACAGAAAATGCCACCCTGAAAATGGAATCAGAGCAAACCAGCACCGGCATCAGTGTTGGTCCCAAAATAGATATCGGAAGAATCAACGCCACCCATACAGAAGAAAAGGTGGACAAATTAGAGCAGGAAGTCCAGACGTTGAGAGACGCTTTGAACGCGGAACGAAAGACGGCGAAACAAGTGCAAATCAATTTATGGAAGAAGGAGAAAGAATTGTCGGATGCCAATTTGGATAAAAGAATCGCTTTGAGAGAAAGTAAAAGGGCAGACGACAAAATCAAAATCTTACAAGAGGAGAAACAAAAGATATCGGAGAAGTTGGATCACAAGATAAAGGAGGAGGAAGAGAGATCCAAGAAGCTCCTCAAGGAGTTGGATAGCGCGAAAGCATCGTTGAACGATATAACGAAAGAATCTTCGCGAAATAAAATGCAAGCTGATTCCGCTCAAAGAGTAAATATCTTTCAAGATTCCGTATTTGTGAATGCTATTAAATTAATATCACGCGTGACTTGATTTCATTAATTTTATTCATATTGTTTATATTCTTCTGTTTCGGTATATAGGCCTTAACTCAGGCTAACCATCAAATAGAAGAGCTTCAATCCTCTAGCGCTTCGTTGCGCCGAGAATTAGACGCGGCGCGCAAGCAATGCCGGACCAGTCAAGACAGAGTGGAGAATCTGAACTCGGAGAACAGACATCTGTCGCTGAAGATAGCCAAGCACGCCGAAGAGATAAGTGAATTTGAAACGAAAATAGAGAAGCTGGAGCAAGAGATAAAAGGCTACGAGTTAAACACGCAGCTTCTCAAGGAGACGTGTACCGTGTTGGAGGAACAGCTGATGGATTACGATAGATTGACGAGCGATCACGAGACACGGGAGAATATACTGATCCAAGACAAGATGAAGCTACAGAGAGACCTAGAGACAACGGAGTCGAAGCTCCGCGAGGCGCTCGCCGCTCAGAACGAAGAGAGATCGTTAAGATTGTCCGCCGAGCGAAACTTGGAGAGGCTCGAGTCCGAAACCGGCGACATAGAGAGCGAGAGGAACGGTTTGATTGCCCAGAGAGATCAGTATAAAAGGCTTGCGCAAGAATTGAACGGCCAAGTGGAACAATTGACGACCAAATGCGACGATTTGGAGTGCGATCTAGCAGAAATGAAACGTACTTTGGAAATAGCAAAGGCCGAGTCGAGAGTAGTCAAGGAAGAGAGCAGCCAGCACTTGACACGGTTCCACGAGCTAAAAGAGGCAAACTTCGCGTTGATGAACGATCTGCAAAACAGCGTGGACCAAGGTCAAGAACTGAAGATGAGGATCTCGGAGTTGGAGAGCATCTTGGAGGAGATGAGACAATTCTATCAGGAGAGAGAGGTCAAAGCGGAGAGCACTAGACAGCAGCAGACTAAATTGATAGACTACCTTCAGTTCAAGCTGGAAGAATGCAGCAAAAAGAAGAAAACGGTGTGCGACAAGATTCTTGGAACCAAACAGAAAGAGAATATACCGCCGATTGGAAGTGGAATGCCTGTTGGCTACCGAGAGTTGGAGAACCAGTTGGCCAAAGAGCGAGCAAAGGTGAAAACGTTGACCGATCAACTGTTAGCGTTGAAAGCCATGCAAGCTTCCGTCTCTGCTCCGACTTCACCGACAGCATCGGAGATGAAGACCAACACGTTGTCCAAACGTTTGTCACCTCAAAGGATGGGCCACAATATTCCCCATAGATTTGACGTTGGTTTGCCGATGCGAGCAGGTAAATGCTCCGCGTGTCTAGACTCGATTCAGTTCGGCAAACGAGCTGCCATTTGCAGCGAGTGTCAGGTGATGACACATCTGAAATGTGCTGTCACCGTTCCTGCTACCTGTGGTTTACCCGGAGGATTCGCTAAACAGTTCGGTCAAAATTGGAGGAACAGTGACGAGAGCTTGTCCTCCATTTCTGGAAGCGTTCAAACTTTGGCCATCGACCAACCAGATAAACCTGACACAGTACGCTATGATGCATATCTTATATAACTTGAACGATTTGAAGACATGTAAATCTGTAACGAGATGTCGATGTAGATAACGTTTCTTATCATTTTTAAGGATCCATGCGACGTTCAAACTAAGAAGGACAGTCGTGTCTCCATGGAAGGATGGGTGAAGGTTCCAGAGCGCTCGAAGACCTGTTGGGAAAGGAAGTACCTCAGATTGGAGGGAACTTGCTTGTGCACCTACGAACACCAGCCTTCTGTTGGAATGGCTCCCATAAATCGTCTGGACTTAACCGAGAATGACGGGTACACCGTTTCCGACAATGTACAGCAGCCGGACGTGATGGGAACGGCGAAATCAGACTTGTCGTTTATATTTAGGATAGAATCGAACTCGCCAACCACCTGTTGGCCTACTTCGCGGTTAGATATAATGGCTTTGAGCCAAACTGATAAGAAAAATTGGTCGAAAGCACTGAAATCCGTTACTAGTCAAAGTTATTCGAGCAACGTTCACAAAGGTGAAAGATATTCGACTGTGCTAAGACTGGAAAAGAATCAAGTAAGCTGTCTGTTTAGATTCGAATTGGTACCTGTATATTATAGATTCGCTAACGGTCAATCCTTTTTAGTTGGACTTGAATTGTGCAGTCAATTTAAACGAAGAGAATATATTATTATTAGGCGCCGAAGAGGGTCTGTTCTCTTATCGCGGCTCCAAGTCGCGGACACTAACGGCGATTAAAGGGGTGAAGAGGGTCCACCAGTTAACCTTGCACCCTCGCTTGGACATAGCTTTAATGATAGCTGGTGAAAACAGGCAATTAGTGTCTTGTAGTCTAAGGCAACTGAAAAGTAACGCGATGGCCGCCGAGTGCTCTAGGCCAGCGATCACCACCAAACCGGTCCTGACCGGCGCCGACAGTTGCCATCTATATCAATTGCAGGGGGATATGCTCTGTGCTGCAACCGCATCCCACGTAATGTAAGTTGCAATTGCTTAATACGATTCACGTTTTAAGGCGTAATAGCAAACATTAACGTCGACATTCATTGCCGAAACCTGTAGATTACTTAAATGGTACACCGAAGAAGATGTCGGAGAATTTGTTGGTGTCCGCGAGCTGGAGACTCACGAGCCATGCAGTTGTGCCATATTTACCCAAAACGTTCTCATTGTGGGATGCAATAAATTTTTCCAAATAGACCTTAAGAATTACTGTGTCGATGGTACGGAATATATGCAACTAATATGACAAACTGTTACTTTATAATATTTATGATACCCAAAATCGGTTGCAGAATTCCCCGAGGAAGACGACAGTTCGGTGAAAGCTGCGTTGTCCGGCGTAGCCAAGCTGGGTATCTTCCCGGTCTGTGTTCTAAACGTCTCTCTTGTACCTGGAAAAGTGGAGTTGCTGCTCTGCTATAACGAGTTCGGAATGTTTGTGAACGAAAGCGGCCAAAGAACTCGAGCCGTTGATCCCTCCTGGAACCATTTGCCTTTTGCTTTCGGTAAACTCCATCGACATTGTTTTTTCGATGACTTCGCATACCTTCCAAGCTAATCTTCTACCTTTCTCGCAGCCTTTCGTAAACCGTACCTGTTTATTATTCACTTCTCATCGGTGGAGATCGTGAAACTCACTCTCGACTCGTATACCACACCGACGAACAATCCAGAGCGAACGTTGATCGAATTATCTAGTCCTCGTTATTTGGGGGTGGCTGGAACAAAAGGAATTTACCTGGCAACAGTGAACTCTTTCTTAGAACTACTTAGGGTGGATGGTTCTTCGAATCTACCAGAATTGAATGGCAGTCTCACTAGTCTAGACACGTTGTACGTGATTTCATTATACTAGTATACTTCTACTAAATGTAAAACTTTTTGCTCTGTTTTATGTGAGTTTTTGTTTACAGAGGTCAAGACGATGAAAGCAGTTCGGAATTTAGTTTCACGTCGAGCTTAATGGAAGCTTTGGACGGCCCCGGGAAAAAAGTACATTTCGCCGGCGTTCCCAAATATTGAGATATTTGTTGACCGCCAAACGTAAGCGTTCATTCATGTTTTCGTACGTTTCTAGGAGTCGCAAAAAGAACCGAGAGAAAGACTGCAACTATTTGCTGACCGTACAGGACAACAGTGAATCACAAAGAACATTCGACAGGCGAAATGTATACAATGTATTTAATTTAATTTAATTCATACATATTTGCTAATGATGTCGCCAACGCATAATCGACTTGCGAATATTTAAGTATTTCTCACAGTCGTTTTGAGAGCTTCTTGCGTACTTACTTTGCCGTATAATTATTTTTAATATTATTTCCATTTTGTCGATCACGAGAACGTGACCGCGTAGTCAAATCTCATTGTCGGACACATCTTCTGCGACGAAGAATTTGTACGGTACCACGTAGTATTAGCCTACCAAATTTGATATACTTATACGCGTCGTAAAAGTAATTACTTTCCTTTACTTGCCGCGAGATTTTTGCTTTACCGGACTGAGTACTTCCAATTTCGATGGGGTATCCAGTAAATAATTTGTTATGAATTCGTCACCAAAGTTTATATACAAATTCCGATCCATTTGTTTCCACATTAGGCTCGGTATTTGAGTGCAAAGTTTACAGTTAAAATTGCAATGCCAAATCAAGATGAAATCGAAGCCAAACCTTGGCTTCATTGTAGAGGGCAGGTCGGTCGCACTAAGAGCAAGCTTAACCTTGTAAGAGTAAACCTTGCTTGTAAGAAGGAAAACGGAATTAAATTATTGAAAATATATGAAACCTAAAATTACATAATTTAGAAGTTTAAATAAAATTTTATTTTTCCTCGTACAGAAAGGTTTATTCCGATTTTCCTTGATACTACTCGTAGAGCGAGAATTTAGTACGACCGACATGCCCTCTACAACGAAGCCGAGGTTTGGCCCCAATTTGGCATAAAAATTTGCACACTTTGTACTCAAATTCCGATCCATCTGTTTTGGTAACAAATTCATATCAAATAAGGACCAAATTCTGCTCCAAGCAGGGTTTGGCAACAAATGCAAAGCAAAATATGACTTTGCAAAAGCAAAGTGTGATACAAACATTGCACAAAATTTGCTCGATTTAGCATTTGGCCAACTGCGTAGATTCGATAATCGATACTTGATACCGGTGGCTCAATCTAAACTTAAGATTATATAAATTATATCGACAATATTATAGAGATATAATTATAACGATAATAATATATTTTTGACCGTGTGTCAACAAAATTTTGTAATTTTGTAGTTCAATGTGGAGTATTTATTTATCCACTGAATAAAGATTTTTATGAAACTCATCTCTGACTACGTATTTAAAACAAATAATTTCTAGTCAGCTTTCGAATGGTTCAATAGTCATTGAAAAACCTTTAAGGGCAGTTTTGACTATCTTAATCGGCTAGGCCCTTTTTATGCGACGATCAAGTAGAATACGCCACATAAGAAGCAGCACCGTGAAGGTCTCAGGAGTAAAATTTACGTTTGGGAAATTGAATTGAAGTATTTTCGTAATATAAGGCACGAAATAGATCCTAGTTAGGGGGAATTCTAGATTTCATGGCCATATGTAAATTACATTGAAATCTTTGGCTAAGGTATTGGAAACGGGGGCGCTAAGGGGGCGTTTATTTATGCAAAGTAAAGGTCAATGAATATCTCACAGGTCGGCAAGCCTGGCGATTTTTCCCGGTCAATGCATGTTTGGCCGGCTCAACATTACAACCCTGGTTTTGGCCCTAGCGTTTAGGTCCAAACGTTCCTGGCACTTAGTGAAACAGCATCATACATTCTTATATCTATTTTATCATACGTAAATTATACATATAAAATTCTTCTTCCATTATTTGTAAGGGCTTGTTGCCATCTTTCAGATAACCTGTCCATTCGTGTTTCCCAATGACTCAATAGTAACATGTGTTTTTGATTTACAAGTAAAATTATGGTACACGGGCAAGGTCAGATGTTGGTCAAGTCTAAAAATGAGGCTAACGTAAAAATTAGTTTCTATGACGAGTTTTAATTACTTTATGACCATCTTCCGACGAAAACACACGGTCAACACGTGCTGGAAGTGACTTCCTCTTACTAAATCATAATATCGCACCTCCTACTCGGAAAACATAACAATTTAAGGTCAATGCATATCTCACAGGCCGGCGAGCCTACCGCTTTTTTCCCAATTTATTATCATTTTGGGGTCCGGCACAGCCACTTGAGAGGGTTCGAGAGGCTCGGAACAAAGGCACAGCGTGTCCTCTGCTACCAGAACCCGTACGAAGACAGAATGAACATGCTGTATTTATTTAAAAAACTATCAACCAGAACTTTTCCGAGTTCCTCGCGGTAATAGATGGGGAATACCTTGTTAAGGAATTTAAACGTTATAACAAACAAAATAACAATTTATTACTACGCTAACGAAAAAGAAAGAATTCTTATGACAATCAGTGCGGTGAAACAATTCGTCATTATTTATTTCAAAAGCTGTTAACTAGAACATTTCAGAGTTCCTCGTGGTCACTGTTTTTTAAATTTCTTGGGTGTAGCATTTTTACATTCATCGAAGAGGTCGGGGTCTACAAATTACTTTATAGTGAACAGATGTTGTTCGACTGTGCCGACTTCCAGCTCAATAGTAATGATCGGTACCTGAACAAACCGAGTCTATCGTAGGTATGTCTATCTCCATCTCTGCCGCGGCTGTTGGCCCAATTTTTGAGGCCGAAAGCCGTCACGCTACACAGTATGTGTGACCGCTGTAGCCAATATTTCGAATTCAGCCGAAAATGCGTATGAAACGAGGCCTGCCTCTTCCACTCTGAACCAATCGGCCGCGCATTCGTATCTAGATACGTCACCACTTCGAACCCGTACGAAATGGCGTCTTTCCACCCCGTACAATCGCGTAGTAGTGGACGGTAACAGTTTAATATCCTTAGCTCACTGCTATAATTCACAGCTAACGTAGAATAGCATGGAATTAATCATACCGAAATTTCTTAGTAAATTAATATCTATTGTTACGTTTTCTGATGGCCTGTCGCTGGCCTGTGAGATGTACATTGACCTTAATGCGACTTCCGGCAACCGTTGACTTTCGTATAGCCAACACGTTAAAGAATATTCATTGGATCCGAAGACGACGACATTTTCTCATTAGGGTGTTTTGAATTTCGGTAACGGAAGTTTCCATAAGCAAGCAAAATGAATTGATCCGTATACACTACATATCGACTCCATCGTTCGGCTTAAAATCTATATATGTTTGATAGCTCGTACAATAAACAATATATATATTTTTTCCTTGACATATGTAGAACAAACTTGAAAATATTTCATACATATCTAGTATTCCGCCTGGTATTTCTAACTATCTATTTCGATGACTTCCAACTCATCTGATGCCATAGGGTCATTTTGCAATAATATTTCGAATTTTGTTCAAATTTGAATATGTATCTTGTAGTCTTTAGTGATCTACGAATGACTGTCGAAGGGTTTTTCGATATCTATATAAGGGTTTCTCGATTTTACAGACTTGTAAACAAACGCGTCACCCATTTTTCATTAAATTGTAAGACTAGAACTAACAAATCGATGAAAACATAAGAGTATCTACTAAAAATGTTGTCATATAAAAACTATGTCCTTTTCACCATTGTTTTCATAGCAGGGACATTTTCAAAAATTTGAAAACATGAAGATACAGCAGCAAGTGTCCTCTTTACGGATCTGTTTTTTAAAAAGTGGACACTTTAAAATTGTCGAAATTAAAATTATTTGAAGTGAACTTTGCACCGCGATATACAGCCTCCCGGCCAGTGCTTGTAGAACTGCAAATTTCGAAGGCCTGTTAATTTGTATACAATTTTAAACCGGTAAAATAACACTGTCCAACACCAAAATCGTTTTGCAATACCTGTTGGGTGATTCTTGTACACTTTGTCATCCTAAAACCAAATATGAAAGCAGAATTACTCCATCACGCAACGTTTTCGAAAAATTTTGGTTTTTGTAAAAATGCAGGATTTTGATACCAAATGACGTGTTACGCAAAAACTAAACACGCGAGAAACTTCAAATTTGAGTCAGGAGATAGAGGGAACTCTTCTCTACATATTCATATAGTCAATTATACTTTTATGTACTTCCTCATAGTTGTAAATGGTTGTTAAAGTTTGAAAATGTGCCGACGCGGGTACTTTGTACGCTCTACTTTTGTATTTATGTGAAAAATATTTGGTTCCCTAGTATACGAGAAGATTAAGAAAATAGTCATTGACAGCGTGTGCGCATAGTAAGCAAAGACATACTTGAGTGGTACCAACGTCGACTACGCATATCGACGGCCCTGGCGAGTCGATAAGAGGCTGCAATGGCCGTCTGGCGCGAACGCGTCGTTTTCGAAAACGTTGCGTGATGGAGCAATTCTGCTTTCAGATTTGGTTTTAGGATGACAAAGTGTATAAGAATCACCCAACAGGTATTGCAAAACTCGAAAAAAGTTTGATTTTGTTGGACAATGTAACTATACAATGGAATAATAAAAGTGTAAAAGTCACACGGGGGCAGACCTGGCAACCATCGGGTTCAACCGATGAAATTTTCATAGGTGATTATGCAGATCACCCTCAGGAATATTCAAAGAAGAACCGCTAGGCCCAGAATAGTGGGGATGATCATGGTTATAAAAAGCCCTTGTACATTTTGTTCGAACTTGAGTCGAGCTAGTGGTCCCCCATTGTTGGTCTCATTGTCCGTCACTAAATCGGAAACAGCTCTGTTCTATTCCTGGTGCAGATTCAAATTGCATATCGAATACCGAGTTCGATTGATCTCGCGGCTCGGTGGTTCGTTGATCGTGGATCACCCGGACAAAGATCTTTCTGTGGAACATCGGTGATCAATTCCAGCATCGATCGAGAAAGAAACCCGATTGGGGAAGAAAGATGTCGGTAGCAAACGCGCGCGAGATGGAGTCGTCGAGTTACGTTGCACCGGAAACTGGAGAAGAAGTGGTCATCACCGGTATCGCCGGGCGCTTCCCGGAGAGCCGCAACGTGCAGCAACTGAGGGAGAACCTGATGAACAAGGTCGACATGATCACGGACAACTATACTCGATGGCGACTAGGTGAAGATCTCAAATTTTACAGAAAATCATTGGAGTAACCGTATGTTTCTTTGGAATAGATCACGCTGAAATACCACGGGACGGTGGCAAGGTGGACGATTTGTCCAAATTCGACGCTATCTTCTTCGGCGTTCACTACAAACAAGCTCATACCCTGGACCCCATGTGCAGGATGCTGCTGGAACACGCGTTCGAGGCGATCGTTGACGCGGGGATGAACCCCAGACAGCTGCGAGGAACCAACACAGGGGTCGTTATCGGATCATGTATCAGCGAGTCGGAGAAGACTTGGTTCTACGAGAAACTGCAGGTGGATGTCGCGTGATCTGTTCAGTTCTAGAACAGAGATACATATTTTCAGTTTGGAATTTTTTTCGTTCAACTTTTGGATGTGTCTGTATCTTTTAGGCAAGCGGGTTCGGCATCACCGGATGTAGCAGAGCTATGCTGGCGAACAGGATCTCCTACTACTTCGGACTGCACGGGCCTTCCTACGCGATAGATACGGCTTGCAGCTCGAGTTTGGTCGCGTTGGATCAGGCTTACAGGCTGATACAGACCGGGGTCTGCGATCAGGTGATCGTGGGTGGCTCTAACCTCTGTCTGCACCCCTACGTGTCTCTCCAATTCGCGCGTCTCGGTACTGTACATGCACGGTGATGTCGATGCGAAATAGTAACGTTTCGACAGACTCCAACTTTAAACTCCAATTTAGTGGACAAAGCTGTCGAAGCGTTACCGTACTTATACCGTCAAGCGCTAAAACGGTGAAATCACGTTCTGTACACAGGTGTCCTGTCAACGGACTGCCGTTGTAAATCGTTCGACAGGAGAGCGAACGGTTACGTGCGCAGTGAGGCAGTCAGTGTCATCTTCCTGCAGAAGGCGAAGGTTGCCAAACGAATTTACGCGACGGTGGTCTACACAAAGTCGAACTGCGACGGGTACAAGGAACAGGGGATTACGTTCCCTGCTAGCGCTATACAGAAGATGCTGTTGGAGGACTTCTACCGGGAGTGCAAGCTCTCCCCGAGTATCCTATCCTATCTGGAAGCCCATGGGACTGGTACCAGCGTCGGCGACCCTGAGGAGATCCACGCTATCGAGCAAGTCTTCGTGAAAGACAGGAGCACTCCTTTGAGGATCGGTTCTATCAAGTCAAACTTGGGACACGCTGAACCTGCCAGTGGTCTCTGCTCAGTGGCTAAGGTACATATATAATTTCCAACAACAACTATAATTGTAATCACAATCGATAAATGCTTGATCGAATAACGAACGAAAATTTTTCTAGATCGTGATTGCTATGGAGTCCGGCTTGATTCCACCGAACCTGAACTTCAAGAGTCCCATTCCGGGTATCAAGAGCTTCGAAGATGGAATGCTCCAGGTGATCACGGAACCAACCCCATGGGACGGTGGTTACGTGGGCATAAACTCGTTCGGTTTCGGTGGCGCGAATGCGCACATTCTTTTGAAATCTTACAGCAAGGAGAAGGTGAACAACGGTGCACCTGCAGACGACTTACCTAGGCTCGTGGCATTGTCCGGTCGTCACGAAGAAGCTTTGGATACGTTCCTGAATTATGTTAGTTGGATCAACAAAAATATTAATGATGTACAAAAGAGAGAGAGAGAGAGAGAGAGAGAGAGAGAAGATAAGAGACATAACTGATTTTGTAGGTGGAGAGTATGCCAATCGACGTGGAATTCGTTCGACTGTTGCACGAGATTCATGCCGAGGACATAATCGGTAACCCATTTAGGGGCTACACCATTGTTGGGTCGAAAGTATCCGAGAAGCCGCCTAGGGAGATTCAGGAATACTCTGGCATGAAGAGACCTGTCTGGTTCATTTTCTCTGGAATGGGATCTCAGTGGCCTGGCATGGGTACTTATCGTCATGCATTGTTTGAAAGCGCAGTGTCTATATGATCTGTAAATTGTACGATTTTTCCACTACCTTGATATGTCATCATTGGAACCAGGTGAATCGCTGATGAGATTCCCCACCTTTGCCAAAGCCATCCAGAAGTGCGACGCAGCTCTGAAACCCTTCGGCTTGGACATCGTCGACATTATCACGAACAAGGACAAGAAAACCTTCGACAACATTCTGAATTCGTTCGTGGGAATCGCCGCGGTGCAGGTAGAATTCTCGCGCGGTTAAATTCTCGCAAAACACCGATCAGGAATCCAGCACGTGAAAATACATGATGATTGTAGATTGGTTTAGTGGATCTTCTGGCGTCCGTTGGCATCGTGCCCGACAACATAATCGGCCATTCTGTCGGAGAACTAGGCTGCGCTTACGCCGATGGCTGCTTTACTGCCGAGCAAATGATCCTCTCGGCTTATTCGAGAGGTCTCGCGTCTATCGAGACCAAAATGATTCGAGGATCCATGGCAGCGGTCGGCTTGGGCTACGAGAATATCAAGGATCTCTGTCCACCGGATATAGAAGTGGCTTGTCATAACAGCCCGGACAGTTCTACCATCAGCGGCCCGGCAGAGTCTCTGAAGAAGTTTGTGGCCGAACTACAGGTATTTCAGGAAATTAGAAATTGAAAGCTTTTCCAATGTCCAGCTAACGAAACAAAATCTTTCAGGCCAGCAAAATCTTCGCCAAGGAGGTAGCGTGCAGTAATATCGCCTACCACAGCCGCTACATTGCGGAGGCTGGTCCGAAACTGCTGGCGTACCTAAAGAAGGTAATTCCGGATCCAAAACGGCGTAGTCCAAAGTGGTTGAGCACTTCTGTGAGTCAGAGCCAGTGGTCTGCACCGGAGGCACAGTTCTCCTCGGCAGAGTATCACACCAACAACCTCTTGAATTCTGTCTTGTTCGCCGAAACCGCCACGATGATCCCTACAAACGCCATAGCCATCGAGATCGCTCCTCATGGTCTCCTACAGGCTATCGTGAGGCGATCGCTAGATCCGAACGTAACGAACGTACCTTTAACGTTGCGAGGCCACAAAGACAATGCCGAATACTTCCTGCAGGCTCTCGGGAAGCTGTACAATGCAGGCATACAGTTACAGCTGGCCAACATCTATCCGCCTGTACAGTTCCCTGTTAGCCGCAGCACGCCGATGATCTCACCTCACATCAGGTTCACACCGTTACACTATTACTTCAATCCCACGACGAAGGACCATTTTTTTTTCGATGATAGGAAAAAATGTGGTTAAACTTCACCTTCTGAGACCAAAAATTTTGCGGTTTTTATGCAATCCTGTAGATTTTGTCGAGCAAAATCCAAAAGTGCAAGTTTTAAAACGCGGAAATCACTTGTCCAAAAGTTATACGCGAGTGAAGTTGAGCGATTTTAAGAGCTTTTGACAGGTAAGGGCGCCGCCATGTTGGTACGTACTCAGCGTCGCGCGTCGTCCAATGAGCGGAGCCGCTAGACAGCAACACAAGCACACGGTGATGCTGGTAACGTAGACTTGTGAACGTATAAAAAAAAAGGAGCAAAATCTTGAGTCCCAGAAAGTAAAGTTCAGTGAAAAATGTTATAATTTGTGTCGCACCTTGATTGCGTTTAATTTATTTGGAAAGAATATTTGAACAATTTACTAAGAGGGGTGATCTTTTAGATGGGATCACTCGAACGACTGGTTCGTGCCGGTCTACACGCAACGTCAGATGATCACCACGTCGGAGAGAAATCTCGACGTCTCTTTGGACGACGATGCCTACGAGTACATGGTCCACCATGTAATCGATGGAAGGAACCTGGTCCCAGCCACAGGATACCTGATCATGGTATGGGAGACAGTCTCTATGCTGCAAGGAAAGCTATTCGACGAAGTATCCGTAGTCTTTGAAAACATTAGATTCGAGCGTGCGACTACCCTGCCCAAGGACGGCAAAATTCAACTGACGGTCATAGTCCAAAGAGGTAAACGTTCAAGATATTTCTTGAAACGAGAAGTGATGTCACATCGTTCGTTTTCTAAGAGCTAAATATCAGTATGTATTTCCAGGGTCCGGGAAATTCGAGATATCCGAGGGAACCACGACCGTCGTATCCGGAATGATTCGCGTAACAACCAATCCCACGCAGGACATGATCCCTACCAAGCTCCTACCAGAAATGAATGACGAGGAAGCCTTGACCGAGAACGATATCTACACGGAGCTAAAGTTGCGTGGCTACGACTACACAGGCATTTTCAGAGGACTGAAGAGCGCCTCTCTCAGCGGGACGAAGGGCCATATCCAGTGGAGGAAGAATTGGGCCGCTTTCCTAGATAATATGTTACAAATCAAACTGTTAGGTCTAGACACCAGAGCTCTATACGTGCCTACGGCCATAAGAAAGATGACCGTGGACGTCAAAACCCATACCGATAAGGTCCGGAACTTCGACGATGCGGGTATCGGTACGTTGTTTCGAATAACATTTAAACGGTCTCCTTCGGCCGAAACGCTCTATGTACGCATATATCTTAACAGAAGAGAAAAAATCTGTATCCTTGATATTCACCGAGAACCAAATTGTAGATATACCGGTCTACGTATACTCCGACTACGACACCATAGTCTCCGCGGGCGTGGAGATCCGTGGGCTAAAGGCGAATGCTATTCAGCGGCGCAAGATCATGGCGGACCCTATTCTCGAAGAGTACAAATTCGTGGCGCACCGAGACAAGGCGGAGACCAGCCTCGAAGAGATGATTGTACTATCTTCACAAGTGGCTTTGGAAAGCAGCTTACTGACCACCCCAAAGATCCTGGAACTGATCGATCCCGATGACAACTTGTCCGTCGAGGAAGTGCTCACGCCTAGCGTCCTCAAGGTGTTAGACTGCCAACCGATGATTCGACCTAACATGATGCTGGCCGCGAACTTGGAGAGTTACGAAAAGCTTCCAGATATCCAGAAGATTACCGTGATAGAGCCGAACAAGTTGCCAGAGGACGGATCCATCTCTATGGCCATCACTTACGACATCTCAACGAGGAAGAGGCAACACTACCTCGATCAGCTGATGCAGGCTATCGCCGACGACGGGTTTATTCTGACAAAGGAGCACGTAGTGAACAGCGACACTTATTTGTACCTTCGAGGATACGAACTGGCCGTTGTGCTGGAGAAAAGCTACAAAGGCCAAAGCTTTTTGCTTTTGAAGAAGCTGGATAAACTACCCAGAATCACGGAAGTAGTTTATGTGAACAACAATGAATTCAGCTGGCTGAACAAGGTGAAAGAAATGCTGAAGGCCCAGGAAGGGAAGAAGAACGAAAAGGACACGAGATTAGTCCTGGTCGCTGAAGGAGACCTGGAGAACGGGGCTCTGGGCATGGTCAAGTGTCTCAGAAGAGAACCCTGCGGTGAAATCGCGAAAACAGTGATCATACAGGATGAGAATGCTCCCAAGTTCTCGTTGGATGATCCATTCTATTCCGACCAACTTGACATTGACATCGGCATTAACATTCTACGACCTGGAAGGGTTTGGGGCACTTATAGGCATCTGCCTCTGCCACCTTTGAAACCTGTTCCTTTGTCCCATGGCTTTGTGAACATACCGGTATGCAAAAATAGTGAAAGGAAGCTAAACATTGAGACATTCGTCAAAAAGAAATAAAAATTGTAAAGTATTAAATAATAACCGACTGGTGATACGTTAATAATGTTCGTTTAACAGGTTAGAGGAGATCTGAGTTCCCTTCGATGGACCGAGGGCCACCTCAAACCGGATCCCAACAACGCAAATCTCGTCAAGATAGTCTACTCTTCCCTGAACTTCAGGGACGTGATGTTAGCCACCGGTAAACTGATGCCTGAAGCTATCACGCAGAACAGAGAGCTGAACGAGTGTCTAATCGGATTCGAGTTCAGTGGAATAGACACCAGTGGACGTAGAGTGATGGGCTTCGCTCAAAGCAGGCACGAAATCATTTCGAAATAAACGAAAAACTTTTTTGAATTGTTTACTCTTCGCCTAACTAGTTGTTTCTTCAGGTCTATAGCGAACCTGATCGTTCCGCTGGCTGCGAACGTGTGGACTGTACCGGACGAATGGTCCTTGGAGGATGCAGCGACCATCCCCAGTGCATACTTTACTGTATTTTATGCGTTCTACATATTTGGTAAAATAAAGAAGGGTGAGAAGGTCCTGATCCACGCTGGTAGTGGTGCTGTCGGTCAAGCTGCAATTAACATTGCCCTCTCCGAGAGTTGCGAGGTCTTCACCACCGTCGGAACACCGGAAAAGAGGAAGTTCATCAGGGAAACGTTCCCCAGCATCCCTGACGATCACATCGGTAACTCGAGAGACACTAGTTTCGAGCAAATGGTGATGAGACAGACCGATGGCGAAGGCGTAGACATCGTGTTGAACTCGTTGGCAGAGGACAAACTCCAGGCATCGGTTCGGTGCTTGAAATACCAAGGCCGATTCCTGGAGATCGGTAAATTTGACATGGCAGCGAATAACGATCTGGGACTGGAGATCTTCTTGAAGGAAGTCAGCTTCCACGGAATTATGATGGACAATATGATCAGCGGGATTTATCCGGAAGTTCAAGAAAGACTTCACAAGTTCATCGATTCGCGAATGAACGACAAATGTATCAAGCCTTTGGCTAGGAAATGCTTTGAGAAGCACGAAGTGGAGGCTGCGTTCAGGTTCATGGCTGCTGGCAAGCATATTGGAAAGGTATTTGTCCATTGTAAATACTCCGTTATTTATCAAATCCTAAAGTTCACTTTGTATACCACCTTTGGCAGAAGCGGAGAGATGATTTTCACCTGTGCACTCCTGCAATTGTCCTCAGATTCTGATCAAAGTGGGCAACGAGAAGGAGCCGTTGAATACACCAGTGCTAGGCTATCCGCATTTCCACGCTGCTCCGGACAAGAGTTATGTGATTATTGGTGGTCTGGGTGGCCTTGGGCTGGAGATGATCGACTGGCTGGTAATCCGGGGTGTCAGGAACCTGGTGATCGTCTCTCGCAACGGTATCAAGACTGGGTACCAGCGGATGAGGACAAACATCTGGAAATCGTACGGCGTGAAGGTCCTCATCATTTCCGGCGTCGACGCATCGAAGCGCGAGGATTGCGAGTTCATCTTGAAGTCCGCAGAGAAACAAGCGCCTGTGGACGGCGTATTCAACCTGGCGGCGCTGTTGAACGACTGTCTCTGCGTTAACCAGACGGAGGAGAGTTTCGAGGAAAGCATGAAGCCCAAGGCAGGCATTACCAAGCAGCTAGACCTGCTCACGAGGACAATCTGCCCGGAGCTTCGTCACTTTGTCGTGTTCTCCTCCCTCTCCTGTGGAAGAGGAAGTCCTGGTCAGACTAATTATGGTATGGGCAACGCGGTGTTGGAGAGAATCTGCGAGAGGAGGGTCGAAGAAGGTCTGCCAGGCATGGCGATCGAGTGGGGAGTCGTGGGAGAAGTTGGTCTGGCTGCCAAACTTCTTGAAGAGAAGAAACAGCTCGTGGTCGGCGGAACCTTGCAACAAAGGATATCCTCGTGCCTGGAAGAACTGGACAAATTCCTCTGTCAAACCCGTCCCATCGTGGCTAGCATGGTGGTAGCGGAGAAACGACCTAGCGCCAGTGAAGCTAATACTGTCCTCGAAGCAGTGATGGCTATTATGAGTATGCAACCATTCGCTAATTAACATATTTAAAAAAACAAATACTGTATGTAGTTTCGCGTTATTGTTATCTTACAGTTTGTTGCATTTAATCCATCGATTTTCTCGACGCAGGCATCAAGGATCTTAAGAACGTCAGCCAGAACGCTTCTCTGGCGGATCTCGGAATGGACTCCATGATGGCCGTGGAGATAAAGCAGACGCTAGAGCGCGATTACGAAGTATTCCTGACCGCCCAGGACATCCGAGTCTTGAACATAGCCAAGCTGGTAGAAATGTCCACAAAGGACACCAAGAAACAAACCAAGCAGCTTGCGAAAACAATCACAAAGACAGAGAATTTGGTGGGCATACAGCTACTGATGAGGACAATGAACGTAGCTATCTTGAGCACCAATTACTGCATTGAACTTCCGGTGAAATGCAAGGAGAAACAAAACGAAATCTTCCTTGTTCCTGGTATCGAAGGAAGCGCTACGGTATTTGCACCATTGGCGCCTGAATTGAAATCTCCAGCCTACTGCTTGCAGATGGGAATATACGATACAGGGCTGACCATAGGAGAAATGGCGGACCGTCTTTTACCAGTACGTACACGCCTTTTTCTTTTTTTTTTTTTTGACGAGGTTACGGATTTCCCGCCGCTCCCAGATTGGAAGGCGCCCTGGTTAAACCCACCCTGATAACCAGGCCTAGGCTAATGGGGGGGGGGGGCAGGAACTCTTAACCGAACGCCACTGGCCCCTCTCCCCTGGTACGTACACGCCTAGAACCTTTCCAACTTC
The DNA here is from genome assembly GCA_028454255.1 of Halictus ligatus. Classification (NCBI taxonomy): domain Eukaryota; kingdom Metazoa; phylum Arthropoda; class Insecta; order Hymenoptera; family Halictidae; genus Halictus; species Halictus ligatus. The sequence goes on from CM052129.1 coordinate 9,066,167, forward strand.
CAAAATTTCGTTACATGTGCGAATTTTATTTGCAACTCTGATTTGTTCCCTCTATTACAATATAGTGTCTCCTTTCAGTATATCTTAGAAAGAAGTAAAAACCGAAAAGACTTCACCATAGTAGGTTATTCGTACGGGTCAATGATAGCCATCGAGCTGGTAAGGAGATTAGAGGCTCAAGGCTACGTCGGTCAGCTAATACTTTTGGACGGGTCCCCTGATTATATGAAGAATATAAAGTCGAAGCACCTCTTCGCCACGACAGAGGAGATCTTCCAGAATAATCTCCTGGTCGGCATATTGACCGTTACCAATTCGCCACAAACCAACGAGGTAAATACGGCAGGTTCAAATCTTAATCGCTAATTAGTTGCTAAAATTCCTGAAATTTCGAACCAGAAAACTGATTACCAAAATCATGTCTTTTATGTTCCGTATCAATTTGGCAAATAATTGATGTGTTCTTGCAGTTGAAAATGGCGTTGAACAAGTGCACCACTTGGGAAGAGAAACTGAATGCGCTGGTCGAGTATATGCCAGCTGATGTTCGTAAAGTGTACACGGTCGCGGCTCAGAAGGCTATCGCCACGTTCATATACAAACGCGTACAGGCATTGGACGAATACGATTGCGATGCTATGACCCCGCTGAGAACACCCATCACGTTACTGAAACCGACGTTGTCGGCCTCAGAAATGCCCGACGAGGCTTATGGTTTGCGCAAGGTAACACAACCGCGATGCATCAATCGATTAAGTATCCCGTAACTCGTAACGGTGTCCGTCACTGTGAAATACTTTTTCAGTTGACTTATGGAAGAGTAACCGTGGGCGAGATAGAGGGCAATCACATTACTATTCTTGAAAACAAGAGGAGCGCAGCAGTGATCAACGGCGAACCAGTAGAGGACGAGCAGGTGTTCAAAGACAGCCTGAAACTAATGATCAGCGATTCGAGTGTACAGGTGAAAAACCTGTACGACGCCAGAACGTCGTGAAACGATTAGAGTATTCCATATTTCTCAGCTAGGTAGGAACTAGTCGTTTGCCTGTAATCTTTGGGCCAGTCATGAATAAATGAAGAATACATTGTTAAAGAAACGTCTTGTCATATCTTTTATGCAAAATCATCATATTGGACATCATCGCTCAAACATTCCTGCCAAACAATCGTCAAACACACTCGAACTACCCAGCGAATTCAATTGTACTTCCTCGATCAGACATTTGCGTAATTTACATTACACCTCGTGTATCCCTTACACCATATCTATACTATAGCGGATAAACGTACCAATGCTACAAATAACGCACAATGCTACAAAATTATTCGATTAACATACGTGAAACGTGACAACTAATTAGTACAAGAATATTACACCCGAACACTGTTAATTATGCTTAATATTAAACGCAGTAATATGTAAATAATAGAATTCTACCTTTATCTTTTCTCCACTCGTGCAACCAAATCGTATTCGATATAGAAAGGAACCAGCCAGCTTTGCTTATTTCTTCTTCTACTTTTTTAATAATTGTATCCTTATGATGATAATTGCAGATTTTGCGAAACATAGTAAGTGCGCCTCTGAACGCGCCAACTGAAGTAAAAAAAAATCTTCACTGAATAACAAAGATTATTTTTACTCAATTAGAAAAGGTTTCATACCTCAACTACATTTATAACATTGCGCGAACTTATGACGTTGAATAAAAAGTACGAACAGCAATATATTTTTTCATGTTTTTTCGATATCTACATAGATGTTAGAACGCAATACCATACTCCTTACTTCTCTAATACGAAACGAAAAAAGTAAGGAACATGTTAACAAGATTATCGTCATAATTCCATCGGTTCGAATGCTGGTAAATTACTCGATTGCAATGTCTCGTTCAAGTTCGGAATGGCTTCGTTATTATTGTTGTTGTTATTACTGTTGTTGTTATTACTGTTGTTGTTACTATCGGATGCGCTGGGAACCGGGGGTGATGTAACCCTTGATGGCAGGAGACGTAGATGTTTACTCGGTGGTTCCCAAAGTACTAGTGCCATGGAGGGCCTCTCTCTGAAATCGAAAACCTGTAAAGCTTTATCATCTTTAGCAAGAGTCCCGATCAAAGTAAATTTATGCTCTGAATAGGGTGGCTTAAATATCTGTGAAAATAAACGTTCCAACATACAGTTTAGATAACAGTGAAGGAGGAATAACAGGGTCTGGCTGCAGCCTCTTAATCTCCTCCGAAAGAACCAATTTGGGTTGCCCAGATTTTGTTGGATCCGTATTTAAATTCGTTGCTCCTACTTCCAAGTCCATATTCAGCTCGTTTGGAGAAATCACTTGTGCCTCTGTTACCAATGTGGATGTTGCGGGCGATTGCGACTGGTAATTGGGACTAATGTGCAAATCTTTAAAATGTGCTGCCATTTTTTCCTCTGTTATGAACTGCTTTGTTTGTCGCCTGCAATATTATAACGATGTGTTACAATCTGTATTCAAGCATTGAATATCTAGAAGACAAAGGTATGGTCGCTCACGTGTCCGGTATATCCAAAAGTGCTAATTTTCTCTTCTGATGAAGGATTGGTTCGAAGGTAGACCCACCAGTAAATCTGACTAGCTTCGGTTGTTGCAAGGATTGCATGCTCCATGGCATAGACATCGGAGGCACTTGTGGCATATGCATCCAAGGTCCAGGCTGCTGGGACATGCCCTGTTGGCCCATCATGTGTTGGAATATCGAAGGGGGTGTATGAAGATTTGTTCCTCCCATTGTGTTCTGAAGAAAGACAAGTTTAACGTTTTTGATACTGCATTATCTCACAATAAGGAATAAAGCAACCGGTAATAGTAGAAATAACGTAGCTATAGCATGTTCAGTTAAAGTTGTGGAACAATAAAAAATTCTAATGGATGACTATAATCACTGGTAGGATGTAGTGTTCACGCGGCAATGGATGACTATGGCTGACAAGAAACAAATTACTTACTGTCATCTGGACCAATAGAGAGTTTAAGGAGAAAGCCTCTGTATGTCTGCCTCTTAGTAAACAATGCTTCTCAACGAATGCCACAACGTACTTGAGCGTTGCGCAGCCGATGGCGATTTTCGGCACAAGTTTCGTGAAAAAATCACACAATACAAATCTGTTTTGTAGCTGTTTATTTGCAGACGCTAACCTCCACTCCGGCCGTTGATCGTCTGCGAGTGATCTCTCGATCACGAACGTTCTCGTAGTTCTAGTTCTCGAATGTACTCGAATTTACCTCACAGAATATGCAACCACAACATCAAAACAGCAATCTTTAGCTGGACGAATGAGAAAACTAGAATTTTCAGTAATCAGTTAACATGTTAATTATTCTTTTAGTTGCTCTCAATGCGAAACGATTCGTTGCTCATCGATTCATGAGAATGTTTGTGTATTGCAATTTCTACGACGCCAAGGATACTGACGGTTTTTAGTGTGAAATGGACCACCACTGGATACGATTAACACGTAAATGCGTCACAATGCCACGCACGTCAATATATTTCTGTCCGCAACATGCGCCACAGCATTTCTATGCACCAAAATATTGTGTCGAGGCACACGGTTGTTTATTTTCGTCCACCGATTTGACACCGTAAGCTCGTGAACGTCTCTACGGAAGATTTTAAGAGGTTAACTCGATGACAAACGAACCTTGTTTATCCCTCCGTATGCTCACAAAATGTGCACGAGATTGTCGAAGAACTATACAACACTGTACAACACTATCAACATCTGACGGTCGAACTGACTTATACGTAGAATCTCAAAGAACACGACAGAGTGTTTAGAGTTTTTGATTGAGGAACCTTTGCGCACGCGTCGCGTCACTGCTGATCGCTACCAGATTACCTTGGATTACCTGAAGCCAGTGGTGAAATATGGAACGCGCTTTTCCGCGCATGCGCGCCCAGAATGACCATTTGCAATAACGTATCTGCATGTAGAGTTGCTTATGAATACGTTTAATAGCGTGTACATGACATGATATTTTTCACAATCAAAACGCAACAATTTTTGAAAAATCGTGGTATCAAGATACCTACCCCATTTTATCCAAATATTTACTTCACTGATGCTGACAAAACCGGTCTCATGCCATATCCCATCACTAGACGATGCAACCCGACAGCCAAAAGCGCGGTGGCTCAACGGGTTGCATCGTCTCAGGCGCAGTAAAATTATTCATAGCTTTACGATACCCTTTTGTTAACTTGTGCATTACATTTAAAAGGGGCGTAATTATTTTCTCCGAAGCAATAATCTAAAACAAAGATGGTAATTCACATTACTTAAACTAACTAGTTAGTTTACGATTGAAATAGTGGTTGCTATTAACTAAAAATTAAAGAATTAATTAACAATTAACTAACAATCCTCTTGTATGAATTTTTTCAGTGGACTAAAACCAGTTTACTTGCGAAAGGTTGTCAGAAGAGAAAGAATTATTTTCCCTTCACTGAATTGTTCTTTATTCGAGCTTCAGCTTCCTAGTTTCCTACGACGCCTCCGTCATCACTCTCGAAACGCATTATGCCTTACTCAGAATCTTAAGAGTCAATTGTACACACAAGTGTGAATATACTATCGTCGGTTCGCTGAACACCAATCCTCGCAACAATTCCTGCGAAATTGTCCGCGAAATTACGCATGTAAATTAACTGTCGAGGGATAACATTTATCCGATAAATCATTGATGACACACATTAGCGCGACCGCTTGAAACTTGTGCTGCGTAGACATTCTATGCAATACAAACAAAACAGAATAAATATGCTTGAAATTCGTACATTTGAAAATATTCAATCTTCCTGGCGAGAAACTTGTTTTTAACAAGACAACAGGTACCCAATAGATCGTTAACTATGTCGCACCTTACTGCTGGACATTCCAGCTATCAACGTGAATTATGGTGACAGGGTTTGTGACTATGAAGATGGTTTTCCACAACTCCTCGGTTTTCCACCGTTGCCGCAATTCAAAATGGTTTTTTCCAATGACGATCTGATCTTTTATCTGCATGCAAACATACTCGCAGATATTTCTGTTCGTTAGTTTTACTAACGAAATAATAATACTAATCGATATAAACAAATCTTCTATAAATAGAAAAGATAATACAAGAGGGATAAGTATGCTAATCAAGACATCGTATAAAGTAAACGTACCTCGACAATGGCATAGTTACTCTAGGATTTACGAGCCAGTTTAAAAACACACACACACACACACATACGTACAAATGCACCGTTCATCGTTAACAAAAACTAGTCGATATGCTTCCCCCTTTGGGCCATTGGTGTTAACGACATTGTTATAACTGATATGTAGGTGTCCGCGCCGGATACGTTCACCGTGCCACGTCTTATCTTCTGTTTCAAAGTCATGAGCACAAGCGTCATTGGCCGCGGTAGCATTTCGCGGTAGACGCGCCAGAGAAGAGAGACGGGGATCCACGAAGCGATGGCAGTCATGCACGTACGCTAGGACTACACAGTCGGTTATTATGTAGCCGATATGCCTCGGAGGCAATTAATACTATTGTTATGATTCAGTCGGGTACGTCATGTGTATTCCTCGGCGATGCGACGCCAGCCTTCGGTCAGTGTTCCGCCGTGGAGGCCGATAGCAACTCGCTACGATTCGGGACACTTCTGAGCGCTTTCGCAACTGTTAGACCCAAGACCTCAGACAACGTCCCGAAGGATGTGGCACTCCTCGCCACGGTTCAATTCAATTCAGTGCGGTCCCTGTTGGAATATCAACGTGAGCGCAACAATCAGCTGGTGATCAATTATATCCAATTAAATTATTTTTTAATTAAACACCTGTGGTGTCACTTGCTTCGGTCCGAAGGTGTTTCAATGCTTCTAAATGACATTCTGAGAAACGATTCGTTCCTTGGTCACGGTTTACATTAATCCCGCGATGTACCTGTTGCAAACGAAAGAGTGATATTTTAGTTATTCTTTTTTCTTTTTCAAAGAAAACCTGCCATGTTACAATGATGAAGCAGAACGAATATAATGGCAAGGATTTAAGCGTACGGTAATCGCACCAGTGTGATTGTGTGAACGTGCAGCGGCAGTGACTCAATCTGTTGGGAAGGAAACAATGATAACATTGAACATTCGCGAAAACGGTGCCACGATCCCTTGACTCCCAGTGCCGCAGAAAGAAGCATCGATGACATAGCAGCAGAATCTGGTAAAGCGTTCGTCGGTGTTTGTCTGGGGAGCATACAAGTTTAAATGAGCAGGAGTTTGGAGATTAAAAGCGGCAATATGTCGAACGATAATGGCATCGAAAAGGATCTGGCAAAGCGAAATAGTGTTCCCAATCACGATGAAAGGCGTCGAAGAAGCAATACCGTCCTCTCGCAAAAGAGCAACGAGGAGATAGCAGGGAAAGCGGACAAGTGTACTCAGATTGATTTTATCCAATTGCCCCATGGCGCTCACAGGACTAGACCAACTTCTGTAGCCTATCTACCAAAGCATTATCAAACCAATGATGCCAGCTATTCCCATTACAACTCGAAGAGTACCTTGTACGCCTCTCAAAGCGAGTTGGTCCTGTCGCCAAGGAGCAGAAACAGTCGCTACGTGGCCATGGACATGAGATCGATGGGTAGTCTTCCATTTTCGAGTCCCCATTCGAACAGCCACATCTCGAACAATGTGCCATACACATGTTGCTGTACGTGTGCAGGACCCCAAGTACCGCCAACACCGTCCGTCCCCTCTACGGAGGATCACGATGGTCCTGAAGGTCTTTCGTGGAGGAGACTCCACATGAGTCGCGCTAAATTGAAAGCAACTGCAACAACATCGGAATTGTTAAGCGGATTTGCAATGGTAAGCACCTGCTTCCTACTGAATGTACCCAGGGAATCAACTCCAATACGAATCAGCGTGATCTTAAGCATCCTGACAAAGTTATCCGTTCTGACGAAACGCTCGATGCTGTCACCGACATCGTGCCAACACGCTGTTTAGCTGTACCGTTGATCAACGTTCAATTAACCCTGCAGTGGCGCACTTGCCTCTAGAATACTCTTCCGCATACCAGCGGTTTTAGTTACCGTATCATAAGATACAGTAAACCCTCTTATAACGGGGAGCAAAAATTTTGATTTCTATCAAATTTCATTTAATTTGTTCTGATTTGTACAATCTAGGGAATCGAATTTTAATCTCGAACTATATATTTCGAAGTATTTTAGGAAATTTTTGCATAATCAACCAAAAGGGAACAGTACGACTTCGCAAGATTCATACGTCCATTACTTTGTAATAGTGTGTGATGTAACTGTAAAATACCAATGGTTAATCGAGCGTCAAGTACCCGCTGAAATATTCACGATCGGGTACTACATATTTGAAACGGTCGCAGAGTCGCGAATTCCTCGCTGAGTAAAATTTTCCAAGAAATCTATGTTTGTATAATCAGAAAATCCACCGGGGATTACATAACGTTTCCTGAAAATCATTAGACAGACGCGAACGACAATTCTGTGTAATCTTCAGTCTGATCTATGATTATGTAAGACAAATATCACTTTCTTTAACAATATATCTTGCGCGCGCGAGCGCGCGGACGCTATAGTAATTCACTCTATTCATTGTACGGTGTACCATCTCGGACTCGTATTGTACACGCACGCTTGCTAAAGCAGAACAACATTAAGTCGCGTATTTTTATGTGAACGTATACTCTGTCGTTTGAACCATGCAATTTGTCGAATCGATTACGCGTGTACCTGGTGTACGGATACGTTTCATTGTATCGGTATTCTATTTTTTCTGACTTTCAGGTGGCTATGGTAGAACTCCAAATAAACGATCCGAACGCAGTGCCGGAGTGGCTGTTTGTGATGTTCGCTGTTTGCACAACCGTCCTGGTATCAGTGCACATCTTTGCTCTAATGATAAGCACATATTTGTTACCGAATATTGAGGCCATCAGTAAGCTTCAGGTATCGCGTTTGGTAACAGAATCGCCGCACGAGAGAATGCGCGGTTTCATCGAGTTGGCGTGGGCCTTCTCCACAGTTCTGGGCCTGTTTCTGTTTTTGGTGGAGGTAGCTATACTCTGTTGGGTGAAGTTCTGGGACTACTCTTTCACAGCCGCGACTGCCAGTACTATTATAGTGATCCCGGTCCTAATAGTCTTCATAGCTTTCGCTGTACACTTTTATCATTCTCTGGTGGTGTACAAATGCGAATCCTCGGTGACTGATATGAACGAGCTGGAGAGCATTAAACGGAATTTAGATAACGTGGCAATCGGACAGAGCAGCGTCTGATTTGCAGATTTCCTAATAGGTGTGATCTGTTAAAGAGTTGCCATCTTTCACGTTGCGAAAGGATGTCAACTGGATACACCGTCACCGTTTCCTAAAAACACGCAGCAGACTGTAACACCATCCGTTTCTCTCTGGTTATCGTAATTGCTGAAATTTAAATATTGTACTTAAAACACACACATACATAAATACATATATATGTATATATGTATATATATGTATATATACGTGTAAAAAAATAATATAAAAAGAACACATTAAGTTTATTCAATAACTTTACTTTTTTTTTTAACACGACCACACGAAAATGATCGTGTTTTATTATATATAAAAATGTACATAGCTGTACACATGCAAGTCAAGAATTGCAACAGTACAAGCAAAGTGCTCTTAATGTTATTAGCTATATTATATTTAGCATTTTAATTATGTTCTATTTACGACTTAATTCCCGATTTTTCTTTAAATGTGTTTCCCCCGATTGCTTCGCTTTTTATCGTACGAATCGTCGTATCGCTAAATATATATATATATATTTATTTATATATAGATTTTCGTCACTTAGTTTGTGGAAAAACTGAAGGACAGTCGAGTGTTCGATTTCATTTTATGTACATGCTTTCGTTCCAGAACTTGTTATCCTAGTCAAATAAATTATTCTTTTTTCTCAGACTTGAAGACTCTCTTGTTAATCAAAGTGTGGCTCATTACTTAATCTAGAAGAGAGAAAGAAAGAGAAAATGTATATAATAATTTGATCCACCTTTCATTTTCACCATAAACTAAGTCGTAATCTTACAATCGGTATTTTCTACAATGTATTATGATTAAAATTCTGTTTGTACAAAAAGAAAAAAAAAAGAAGAAGAAAAAAGTAATACGAATCAAAAGAAGAATTGTAATTAAAGCAACAGCATAATACAAATGTTTCTCCTAAAGGAAAAGTAGTGTCTTGCAAAACCCTCCTGTAACAACGAAACCACTTGTAAAAAAGAAACGGTACCTTATATTGCACAACACCTCTAATCATTCCAACGAAAACGTTCGACTTAATTTAAATGTAAAAAATTGATTTGTCGTACTTTTTTTTTATACAATTAATTGAACGGTTGATTACAGGATTGGCGCATATCTGATAATACAAAATTAATGTATAGGGTTCTTCAATAGTATGTACAATGGAAGGAGAAAATGAAAGTTAAAACGTACATCACAGTAGAATGAACCCTGTATTGTAACGTACGTTGGTTTCTTCGAAAATAAAAGACCTTACAGCGAACGATTAAACTGAATCTTAAGCTTTTCGACATATCTATGATAACGCATTTCGTTACACCCACATCGAGTATGATCAAGTCTTTTTTGTTCTTTTTTTTTTATTTCTTCGTAACGGAAGTAGTTAAAATATACTTTATCACTTGTGTCCTTATATTATAAAGTGAAATAGGTATTCTGTTCTTTTTCGTTCTTTTCTTTACTCATAAAAAATGTCCCCTATAGAGCGCGTAATGAATAAGAGCAAACTGCTTGTGCTATGGACAGGTAAGCGAATAAAGGGAAGAGTCACAGTTTTATACAAAAACTAATTAAACCGTATCAAAAAGAGTATTTCGTTCGTTATGAAGTATGAATAGTTCATTATAAATAGTTTGAACTGTGTTAACGTAAGTAAAAAAATATCTGTGTATAAATAAACCTTTGAGATGGTTCTAAATAATTAGTTTTTGTATAACACCCTCTAGCATCAACTGCTGAATACAAAATAAACAATGAGATACTTAAAACGAACGAATTACAAAATATTCTCGTTAATAAAACAGATGCGATACAATCTGTTCTTTCTGTGTTACGAGTGAAATTTCACTTTCTAAGTCAATATACAAGTGTACAAGTAAGTTTACTTTAAATTGATACTGTGTTCACCCAATCATTTACCATTTCTAATATCTCTATACCGTTCTAAGATGCGAAACAAATAATAATAATAATAATAATAATAATAATAATAATAATAATAATAATAATACATGCTAACGTTCTAACAAATGTTCTTATTTATAATATATGTTCAGAGGCTAACATAGTATTTTTCTTTTCGTAACTTTCAAACTGGTAATTCGATAAATTACAGCGGCCAAAAAATAACTAACCAATCTCTGACTCTAATTCCAATGTAATCTATTGCAAATTATAGGATACGAATGTTACGAATGCAATCAGTATTTACTTGTGTCACGTTACATAATATTATATATGTATATCATACATTATATTATATTATATTATATCATATCATATTATATTATATTATATTATATCATATTATATTATATTATATATCAATCTACGCTACCGTAAAGTGATACGAGAAAGTTACAAACGAAAGGAATTGATTGTTTTTCTTTCAGAGACCTTGCAATAAATTGGCTTTTCGTATAATATTATTTTCAGTCTTGTTTTTAAATAAACATACAAAGTCTTCCTGAACTGCCTATCCATAGCAAGAGCTTAGTTAAAAAACTCTATTTTGCAATAACAAACTCTTTTTCTTATCACGAGATAGTTCTTGTAAATCAAGACGGTAAATACGTATGCAATTCAATGTTCATTATCTTCTCATTTATGATAGGAGTTCCTACAGCTTCTTGCACTTTCATCCTTTCTGAGACTGTATTATCAGTTATCTCGGTCAGCATGACATTTGGCAAGTAAGACGCCTTGCTGTTTAATCCTAATAACAAACTGTAAATTTTAATCCTTAAATTTATAAAAACGAAAAGTTTATATACAAGTTCGCACTGAACGATGCTTTGTTCGACACTAGCTCCAAGTAAAAGAAAGTCACAACCTACACACATACATTCACTAGATTTTCATGGAAATCTCCGAATAATTATCGAATTACTCTATTCGTAACTACATGTGACATACAATTATTCTGATATCCATTGAATAATAAATTAAAAAGAAACTTTCTGCACGGAGTATCACACACATTTATAATGGAGTTAGAGTAAAATCATCAATATATAGAACATGTTATAAGTTCAATGAAGAAAAAGAAGAGGGGAAAAAATGTTCCTTTTTTTCTTGTGTGAATGTAAAAAATATTACAATACAATGCTCTCATTGTGCTGAAATAAAAATTATATTTTCTCTTTGAAATGGATTTCGCGACTCTCACGTTTTAGTATACTTACTAAATTGTGGAACAAAAATCAAGTCATCTAACAAAACGTACTCATATAGCAGTGTGGGTATTCTAAATACGTTTTTCGAGAATAGTTTCGTCTTTCAATTCGGAACACAAAAGACTTTCCACTGCTAATATGTATTGCGTTTACGACCAGCGAAGACAAAAGAACGTATAAAATATGCCAAACCTTCGATTGCACCGTGAATTACTGGTATTGTTCTCTGACTATGCAACTGCAATTCTCATTGCATTGTTAAAAGACGTGTACTGCGCATAGAAATGAAGTACTTACATTAAATGACATTGATAAAAATAAGGACGTGATGATAAATGACAACAGGATTGATACAAATAGTTTCCTTTCCATAATGTGTAATGTACACAAACCCATGACTCTTGTCAAACTTCCATGTGTTTAGAAGGTTGTTGAGATATGAACGGTTCGCTCCACATTCGACGTAGATCACCCTGAAACACATTGTTGCATATTTACATAGTTTCCCCGTGAGTGTAAACATGATCAGAGTATGGAGATAAAGACTATTAATTGAAAGTACCTTCAGGTATGCCATCGTGAGCAGTGGCAACAAGGTAAAGGGCACAAGGTATAGTAAGGCAGGCTGCGCAGCTTTAAACACCTCGGAGCTTACGGTAGCAGTAAGTAATCCCAGAAAATATCCGATCAGGGAACAATGAAAGTAACTAATACGGTTTATGTGACGCGGCGGCGGAACTCCAGTTTCACAACCGCCTGGCAATAGTTGCGTTTTTTTGTATGCATCGTACCGCAAAACGAAACAAAGCAATAGACCCGGCATCACAACGTCGCCAAGACCTAGCATAGAAAAATGTCCTGCTTGATGCATCGACGGAAAGACTAGCTTTCCAGGTAGAGGAAGTTTTGGTGCTTCTCTTGCTACACCGCCTAAGTGCAACCTTCTAGCCACAAGATTCACTGGGTTATCTGCCGATCTAGTTGCTACCTATTAGAAAAACGGCCCTAATAGTCAGTACTAACGATTAAACGATTCTTATACTCGTATCACGGGGGAATTCTAGTCTAGAAGTTTCAAAATACATTCGAAACTATAATAAAACGCTATAATAGAGCGTTCAAGACTAGAACAGCCCCTGTTCTGAATTCTGGATCTTTTCTTGAAACTCACCTTAACCATTACGTTTGTGCTGAATATATAGGATGAAAAGAAAACCCAGAAGACATCGTAAATCAGCAGGCCCGTTAGCAGTATGGTAGATACCTTTAGACTAGGTAGTCGAAAGAATGCAATGAACGCTACGCAAAGTCCCATACCCATTGCGTCCATGAGTAGCCAATGTCCAGTCAAGACCCAGATGCATACTATACTCACACTCAATGAAAATGAAAGTAGTTCTGCACCTGTAAACCTTCCGCAGACACCGAACGATATTTTATTACCGTCTGAACACGGTCTAATAATGTATTGACACATAGGCAGTAAAAGAAACGCCAATGCAACTGTAGCTACAACTGTGAACAAAGGATATAGTCAATGCTGGTTCTCCCAGTGTTTCTCCCCATTGATCTTTCTCTCATCGATGAAACTTACTAGCTGTACAGATGGTTACGAGCATCTGCATGCTATCGAAAAAGAAAAACATGATGAGCAGGGAGATGGAAGCACCAAGAGGTAGAAAAAGAGCATGCATCGTGTTTAAGGTTTGAACTCTTCCATTAGCACCATCTGCATTGGCTGTGCTACAATTGCTGAGTATTCCAGTCAATAAATTACTACGTTCCTTTTCTTTTTCTCTTTCTCTAGCTTCCTGTTCCATGTTGAGAGATCGGAAACTGCCATAGACTATCAATAAAATCGATATTAGGAAAGTAGATATCCTAGATGAGTCCATTATGTTGTAAGCCCTAAAAATCATCAGTAGATTTCAATGAGTTCAAGGTACAAAGAATCATATAGATTTTTTAATAAATTACCAACTAACCACTGATAGTCAACTTGATACGTGGCCATGTTTAAAAATGCCTGGTCAAAGCACTAAATGCTGTGCTAGGACACCTTCAGACATTTAAATGTCTTAGTCAAAAGTGCTTCCTGATCGCACTAACCTACATCAGAGATCATCTGTAATCGCTGCAAAAATGATAGAGCGATATTAGTAAGCGTTGACTCTTGGAACAGAAGACAATAAATCAACTGTACCTGTAACGTTGTACATTCAACATTGTCAGCAATAAAATTAGGCCTCGAGGAACTTCAGTCACCCCCTTGATAAAACACAATGTAACAATTACATGGGTAACACAGAACAATGGTAGGATGAAAGAAGAGACTTAATATTAGAGAAATTACATGAAAAAAAAGAAGTCCAAAACCAGGATATGGGAAAAGAGCAGCACTATTTTGGATGCAAGAATCTATCAATTTATCTCACAGCATTCGCTGATTAACCCATTAACGTCCAGTGTCTAATTTCAATGACACTTTCGTTCGAGTTTTCCCCGAGGTGCTTGTAAATAATGCGATAGAAGCAGCAAAGCATACGGGAAGCAGATAAATGCGAATAATTCGAGCGTTAATGGATTAACGTGGCAGTGGTCACATCGTAGTTGAACACGCTCGAAAATGTTCAGAACGGTGTCCGCGCAGACGGTTGCAGAATTACCGAGAGATTACAAGCGGAAGACACTTTCGTGCGGCCACTTTCAAACTTTCGCTGGAATCGTTCGCGACCGAACACGGAACGCGATCGCAGGCGCAGCAACGGCGTTCAACTATGTTCGCCTACGACATATTACTGTTAACGGTACGACCGCCGTGTAACCCCGTTCTAGTATATTAGAACTGTCGCGGGTGAACCGACGGGTCTTCGACGGAATCGGGGATCATTTGTATAATATAGACGTTCACCATTTTGGTAAACAGACGGGTCACGTGACCACCGCTGGCCCCAAGAGGTTGCTACTCCCTTACCCCAGATTGTCCCGATATTTTGGTGATCCACGATCCACGCAGTCTCACCTGGGTGGTCAGAAGCCTGGGTCCTTCGCGACGTCTCTCATCACTTCGTGCACTCAAACACACCGCTCACGTGAATCGGGATATCAATCCGCGGAATATGCACAGCGATGCACACGCAAAAGAGATGTATATTACCGCGCGCGATCGGTCAAATACCACGGTCAACTTTATACACAGGTCAACTGCTGGTTGACAGGCGCAGACCTGCGTCAAGCTCCTCTACTGGGTGTTCGAAACGCATTAGCCTTAACAAATTAACGCGTGCGTTTCGTACAGCTAGCGTTACGATATATCCATCTTTCATTTGTCTTCTCGTACCAGAACGATTTTTATTAGATTGCTGCGATATACGTCATTTCACTTGCAAAAATTCATGACTGTCTTCCATTGGCTCAGTTCTTCGGTGTGAGACAGTGTGAGACATGTATGGTCTATGTAAGTCCAATGCACGAGGCATTTGAAACAACTTAGCCACAATTCGTTACGTAACATTTGCACATTTTCGGTTTATTTATATACTTTCATGTGCGAATAAAAACATCGTTATTTGCTCAGCATTTGCTTAATTTATTTAAGAAATCAATACTAATAATGAATCAATATCAATAAAATGTACATATGTATATATGGAATCCTGACTCTTTGTTTCAAGTGTTCGAAAGTTTGACAAGTAGATGGATTTTTGTAACTGGCTGTGGATATTATTTAAATAATATCTTATTTGTAATCGAATAATGTAAAATGTGAACAGGCTAAATAAAATTGTGATATAGTTGTGTCGGCTGCCTTATTTTCCATGTAACATTTTTAAAAAATATATTGTGTGAAACGTTCGCTATTTTCCGTAATAAATATAAAAATATTACTCACATTACTAGGCGAATCGTTCCGCTAGTGTAAGCGGGCTTCCCAGTTATCATAAATATAATACTATAGTAGATTGTCAGGCTAGGCAATATTGCCAATAATACTGTCTTTTCCATTTACAATATAATTTCTGCACATTTTCCTCTACCGATGACATTTTGTTTTTTTTTTTCAATTTCGATATAGAAAAAAAGGACACATTATCCAGTAGAATTCTACTTTATCGACGACGTAAACATGATACCGATGTTACCGATCCAGATTTAAGGATTATTAGTTATCAATTACGCCACGCTACGCCTGCGCGCGCGCGCACAGGTGGGCAATCATAAATGTGTGAAATCGAGGAATCCGTTCTTCATTCTTCCACGGTCCGTTGATCGGAATATATCTTCTTAAAAGTCTTGTTTACGTATACACGCATTAAAAGATTAGATTAGCCCGCTCAGTAAAAAAACCTCTGGAACACCTGGTATTAATGAAAAAAGTTGAGCGCAATATTATTAGAAGTATAAGATTGGAAACGAAACTCGTGCATCGACGTAATATCGGTATCATTCTTCTTATAGGCATAATTGAACGACAGGACAGGATCGGTAACGTTGTTGTCCACTCCGGAATTATCGATAAAGAATTATTCATGGAGCTCCACCTTTCTCACCGTGCTACGTTCGCCAAATCTTATTGAAACGACGGATATGCACTAAGTCATGTTAATGAAACGGCTAACACGCGTAGCCAATCTTAAGAATCATGTTTCCGGGCTTCGAATACGTATATTACGAGCACGCGAGCTGACTACACAACTATTAATACATCGAAAATTCGTAACATATCCTTTGTACAGCAGAATAAAGAGACACTCGACGCCGTTCGTACCGTTGTGCGATCTGCTCAGATAAATTAAGAGCTTGGTTCGGTTCGAAGATAATGGTCAGTATCAAGCATCTAATCGAAGAGTGTGTCGAGTGCTTTTCCTTCATGACATCTCTCTCGAGCGGCGGAACAATTCGTCTGAGCAGATCGTGCGCATACCTCGCCAAATGACAGAACGAACGTATTTTCGATGGCGTGTCCGTTTCAAAAAGTACGTAACTATTTTTCTAATTCTCCTGCTAAGCAATTAGCGTGTCCGTATTGTAATTAATCGGTAATATTGAATCTGTCGCGCGTTTCGCGTTTGTCATTCTCTATTTGAGTCGTACACGTGTATACATATAACTAGCCTTTCCTATCGGATCAATGGGGAAAAAATGTCAAGAATGACAGCAACCTCGTGCCGTTTCGTTCGTTTCTATAGCAAATTAGAATTTGTTTATCGACTTGAATTTTCGATCGTTCCGATTATCGGAAAATTCAACGTTTGCCGTCTTCGTGGAAAGATTCGTTAGAATTTGAATCCTTAATTTTTGGCATTACGATTCTATGTTATCGCAGCTATCGATTATTGTTCTTTTCATCTTTATATATTCGCCATCGATCGTCACGCGAAAAGAGTGGAAGCGATACAGACGAACAAAAACGTCGAGAAATCTGAAAAATCATAGATTACCTGTAATCAAATTTCCGTGAATAGGTGTACACAAGAATTAGAATATTATACAAGACAATCTGAGAGATGACATGTATCTATAAACACAAAATATTTTCACGATATTTCCATTTTCATCTTTCATCAAAAAGTAAAATCGAAAATGTTTTTATCTCTTTGCAGTATTTACAATAGTAATGCAGTATAAAGTCAATTCAAGTCAATTATATTCAAAGGAAATATAATTGGATAATCATTTAATTAAAAGAAATCATCTCTCGGATCGATAAGAGAGTAGACGAACTTGTAATTTCTTTTAAAACGATAAGAGAGAATAAATTGATTGATTTCTGTAATTAGATAGGCAAGCAAACATGTCGATGATATTTGTTCGACCTATTACGCTCGTTGGAGAACTGGTTTTCTTCCCTGGAACGCTAGCGCATCGTTGAAAAAGTTAAATTGTATGTTTTCGATCAATTTTTTTCGTGGAGAATCGCTATCGCATACTTCATGACACCCAGTATAGGTGACTCGGTAATAAAGGTTAGGGCGCCGTCACCGAGTAACGTGGCGGGTTATCACGCTGTGCGAAAGAAGAATCCATATTGTTTCGTATTATCGTGACCTGGAGCACAGGCTGCCGTGTTTGTTGGTATCGCCGTTGGTTTTATTACAGTCCGACAAACAGTGTACATAAGTAGAATTTCGATCTAAGAGCAAGCAAGTTCGTGGGCCAGTGGAATATCAAAATGGTGGCCGTGCGATACGGGTGATGTGTGTGCAGATATTCGAGTGTATTGTAATTTCAGGCGAAACGCGTGTGATCACGCAACATATTGTAAAATGGGAGACCAGAAGGCTCAGCACGGCACGCAGGACATGAGAGGCTGGCTCTTTAAATGGACTAATTATTTGAAAGGTTACCAGCGAAGATGGTTCGTCCTGACAAATGGCCTACTGTCGTATTACAGGTAGTTTCCTCTACGTGTCAGTATGTCTTATTTTAATTACCTCATCGTTGGCCGCGTGCAAGCTCGCGGTCAAACACCGATACGACTGGTTCTCATTATATTTTACCGTCTCCATTGTGCTGGTTTTTTGACATGACCAACAATAACAACCATTATCAGGAACTTAATTGTTTGATCACGATATAAAACTGTTCCCCTTTTTTCAATTGCTCGGTTACAATTACCGCGGACTAAACACGTGAATTTCTTTGTTGAATGACACCCCTAAGTGGGGCTTTCTATTGAATTATAACTGCAGAAATAGTGTTGGATATACATGTGTATATAACCTGTATTGTCCATCTGTTAAGTGGATATATGCATAGCAAGCTCCAGCCTTAAATATAGTTAAGAGAAGGAAAATAGATCTGTTTTATAGAGTTCTTACATGACTATTCAAGTGAGTCTAACATTATATTTTATAATACAGTTTTACAAGGAACAGTTTTATATCGTATAACAGAAATAATGATCAAATTATGATTATTACACTGTGGATTTTTTGGTATGGTATAAGTTTTTTAAAAATCTGACAGTGTCACTACTTTATTTGCTATTTAATGGGTCCTTAGAAATCTATATTCACAAAAACATTCATAGTCTAATGATTGTAAATAGATTAGAGCCTCAAATGATTTGTGATAACCAAGTATATGATAAATAAGGTACCATAACCAATGTTTCATGGTACGAAGTTGCATCCGCACAAGTAGCCGATGGAGGCTCGGCTACAGACACTATTATCGATATGGTTTATCCAAGTATTCTTAGCCAAATCGAATCGTTAGATTTGCGTATCTTCATGCTTCATTTAGAAACAAATATATCGAATGTGATTGAATGTTTTGTTTTATTAAGATTTCTGGTATAAATGCACAAAATTCGCATTAGAGTGTGTTATTTTAATTTTGAACAATGTGGTATGTACATATATATGGGTACAATGGAACGCGAATTTCGATAATTTGAAATTGCTCGTATCTTAAAATTTTGAGTTAAATTGCATATTTATTGTACGTAGAACTTACTTCTGTTCGTGACACGCATCAGAGAAGATTTATTGCATATTTGCTTTTTATTAGTTTTCGAACACTGTGCGGAATCGAGTTTTGATTACATCGAGCCAGGCTGTGGAAGTTCAAAATGCAAATTCAAAATAAACAAAACCGCTCGAGTAGTTTCAAATTATTAAAATCAAAATTCGGTGATGACGTAAGATTTTTTCAATCATATTAGAACGCGTCAAGTTCCGCAGTCTATTTAAACATTCGCTCGTTCCTTTTTCTGCCACGAAACAGCCGTAAATATGTAATTCGTAATCTCGCAACCAACTTCGAAATCACGACGGTCGCAGTTACCGACCGTAGGTAAAAACAATACACCCTCCCGACGAATATCACGTTGCGCACGTCCGAGGAAATTCCATAGTTTCGTTTTCATTATATTTAGAACGTCCGCGCTCCCTTACACAATATGCAATCGTCGCCGATCTTTTTTTCTGATTTTCCGCTTGGCACAGTTTGATGATTTGAGTTTGCAATGCTTTTTCGATATTGCAATCGGAACAGGACACAGACCAAGGAATGTACACGAGAGAGACTGAACGCCTTGCGAGGTTTTGATTTTCACACACCTGAAACCGTGAACGTCGAATGCTTCCAGCACAAAATGGTCTATAGTCGACGCACATAATACATGGTGGTGTTTGCACCGTTTCTATTTATTAAAGATTAAAAGATAGGTGAACGTATACAGGGTGTACCGGTGATGACGGCGCAGGTGGGAAAACAAGATTGTACCAAAAAAAAAAAAGAAGGAAAAGAACAAGGGAAAACGTGACATAAAATTTGTACAAAGTCGGTTTTATGCACGAATTTTATCGTACGCTTTTTCTCCACACTTTTTGAACAAGCAAACGTTTCTTTTTCCTGTTGCAACACGGTTGCTGCGTCATCCTGTAGAGCACGTTAGAACAACAACCAAATAAGATTAAAAAATTTATATTGTCATTGTGATTTCGTAACAAATCGGTTGGCCTATGAACCCAAGTGGATTCAAAACCGTAAAAACAAAAAAGATTGAGAATACATAATATGTACATTCGATCATGATATTAGGAGATCTCGTCTAGGAATAAATACGTAAGAGTGAACGAACTAGAATGCGAGAGTGAGTGAAAGAGAGAGGGAGAGAGAAAATTTTTGATACTTTGAAAGAAATATCGTTTTGCTGCAGTGTTACAATATGTGAACGGGGACTATTTGTTTTATGGACTGTTTAGGGCTGAACCAACAGGGGGGCCAAAGATATCAACACGACGCAAGCGGAAGGCTGGCAGAGCCTCCGAGTAAGTAAAATTAAATCGAAGAAAAGCCGAAATATTCTGACTCTTCTTTGAATCGAACTCGTTAATCAAGCAGACAAAGACGATGTTAGAGTTGCCTTCTGGTTTACATTCACATATACATATACATATTAGCGCCACGTTAATAATACGATGTACCGTTAGTCTTCCTAATTATTTGTTACTTACCACCCTCCCCTGCCCTGACACCTTCAACATTTTATTATTTCAAAAGAACCTCAACCACTGTCCATCAGATTTTTTCGTCCTTGCAATCATGACTGTCAACACTACCGCAAAGGCTATAATATATTCTATCCTTTTATATTTTACAATTAAAAACTTTTAAGCGTTAAAGGAGAAAAAGGGAGAACTTGAGATATATACGATTTTTGTGTTTCTGTGTCTACGAGTACACCAACGTGCAAATCAGTTCTACGTGATAGACGCTGCTTCGTTTCTGTCGTCGCCTCCTGCCACGGGAGTATCCTGAAGGTCTTCTGAACGTAGAACTTTTACTGACCCGTTGGATCCGTTCCAAAGATATAATTACGATACGCATAAATGTCTGTCGATGTACGTTGATTTATTAACGCTACCGAGAATGAAACGACGCGTCTGTCTGAATCTATTAACCAATCACGAACTAACTCGTTTTTCTTTACACGGACAGTAAAGTTCCCGCATTAGACCTTCGTCGATACGCACGACACAATTGTCGCACGATAATTCAATTCGTTAACAATTTATGTCGTGGTAATCTGTTTCAATGAACCTTCGTCCCCGTCTGATGAGGTTCTTGCGCCGCGCGTGAGCACACACACACGCGCGCGCGTGCGCGCGCGCCGATAGTTTTGTTGATCGATTAACAATTAAGTAAATGAGATCACGCTTTGCGTCTGTTATTATGTTCCGCATTCGTAATTCTATGTCTCGGACAAAAAAAAGAACGCTGGAACTACCGTAAATCAAAATCAACCAACTTTGTACTATCACGTAGAAATTGCAAAAATGCATTAAATCGTTTCTCATAAAAGCATTTTTACGGGTAGTTCCAATGTTGAGAAATTTTGTAAAAAAAAAACCGTATGATTTTGTTGAGCTTCAGATCGTACATACATACACACATGCTGCCCAGTATTGCTCTCGATTTGCTATGAGTTTGCCACCAAAATTTGTCTGCAAGTTTACTACCCGTTTGCTTGCGCATCAGGATCGGTATTTGAGTGCAAAGTTTGCAGGCGAAATTCCATGCCAACTCGAGAGTAAATCGAGGCTAAACCTTGCCCTCGTGAAAAGGACAGGTCGATCGCACCAAGAGCGGACCTAATCTTGATCTAAGAGTAAATATCGAGAAAAATTTTCATTGTCACTATTTTAAGATCTGTAAATATTTAAATTATTGAAAATACACGAAACTTAAAATTATATAATTTAAAAGTTTAAAGAAAATTCCGGTTTCCCTTATGCAGCAAGGTTTACTGCGATTTGGCCCGATACTTACTCTTAGAGCAAGATGTTCGCTCTTAGTTCGACCTACCTGCCCTCTATAACGAAGCCAAGGTTTGACGTTGATTTGGTCTTGGTTTGGCATTTAATTTTGTCTGCAATCTTTGCATTCACTCATGAAGGAAAATTTTTATGGCAAATTCATAGTAAATTGGTTATTGGGAGGTTTGGCTGACTAGGTACATACATATATGTCTATTTCACGTTAACGAAATCCGATGAGGACCTCATTTATTGTAACTACGAAATTATTGTGATTTTTACTATATGCAATATGCAATGATAATTTCTGATCGCGTTATATTGGCATGATCGTTTGAATCGCTCAACCTTGAATCGGCAAACCACCCTCTACCCACTCTTTAAATTATGTCGGGAAAATCTCACCCCATTGCCCTCTCAACCCTTTATCTGTGATTTATTCTTTTCATCAGGTTATATTTTGGTTGTTTCTGGTCATTTCGCATAAAGGAACGGTGGCGCGTCGAATAGTAATGGTAATGGGACTACGTGCTGCTTAAAAATTGTATAATCGATTCCGCTAATATTGGTATTTTCGTTTCCTGCTCTCTAATATGTCTACATACATTGTACATTATATTGTCACTGTGTAACGTAAACCGACGCAACATATCTCGTCGTTGCTCGGTGTTCCAGGTATTGAGAAATTATGAGTGCAAACTGTGGGTATCTACGATTTATTTGTTATCGTACCTGTAATTCACGTACACCATTCGCAACTCTTACGGTGAAAGTATTCTTCGTTTGATGGTTCTATCGAATTTTTGGCAATTGGGATAGCTGCCATACAATATTGTCCGTTCCATTTAACGTTCGGTCGGAATATACTCGTCCGATCCAAATTGGAATACTTCCACCAAATATGAATATTTTAGCGCATAAAAATCGGGACCGTCTAAAATAGCATGTGACTATTTAAAAAACTGTTTGACGCCAAGATGCGTCATTCGTCGAGAAGACGTTAAGTTGAACGGTCAATGGAGCGTGTTTCCTTGTAGCAAGTGGGCGTGACGCATAGTTTTCCAATGCTAGGAGGCGTCGAAGCTCTCAGATTTTCATTATTTTCAAATGCAACAAAAGTAATGCACAAACAGACCATCCTTGGCAGTTTTGTGAACTGGGCTGCGAGCCAGGAAAGGTTGGAAAACTATGGCGTGACGGAGCGAGTGATTGTACTAATTGCTCTCTTTCATAGTAACACACGTGTGCGTGCGTGTATTCTTACGGCGAATCGGAAGAGTTTCCTTTGGCTTGGATAAACCTTCGGTTTGCTAACGCAGGGCAATCTAGCAAGCAAGCATTTACCTATTGCAAACTCACGTCTGTCTTTCTCTGTGTTATACGATTTCTCATCGGCCGAAGGATCTGTCCACGGAACTGTTCGCGTTTTCTTTTCTCTGTTTAGAAGTCCGGCCGAGATGTCGCACACATGCCGCGGCACGATATCCTTGCACGGGGCCTTAATACACACCGTAGACGCTTGCACGTTCGTTGTGAGTAATGGCGGCACGCAAACCTTCCATATCAAGGCGGCGACAGAGGTGGAACGTCAACAGTGGGTCACGGCCCTCGAGCTGGCGAAGGCCAAGGCCATCCAGGCGATGGAATCCGGTCTGTATGAGAAAATCATTCGATCTTACACCCCTATTCATTGGTGATTCTAATCACCCGCGTTGTTTTTTGTAACGTCGCTAATCGCAAGATCTCAGTATTAGGGAAATGGCATCTTCACGCGGTTCGGACCAATTTAGTTGGAACAGGGATCGAAAAGAGAGGATTATTGAACAGGAGACTCGACAGGACTGTACAGGTTCGGTGACCTTCAAAGAGGAATCCTTCAAAGGAGCCATGTGTAGATTGGTAACATTCTGGTCCAGCCATAGCAGAATATCTTAATAGTGGAATCATTTGTAGTTAGAGGACAATCTAATTTGATACGGCTGATTTTGCCGTTGTCCAGGAATGGTACAATTGATTCTTCCTCTTTTTTTATATATACAGTATATCCCATTGGACAGGAATCAGTTCTGTTCAATAATGAACCTATTAACACACTGCGAATTCTATAGCATAGCATCAAAGGCAATTACCTGGCAAGACATATGCCAACTAGGGACGGCGGATTTTTTCACGCAGTGATTTGTGATTGATGACTTAAGCGCAGGCAACACGAGGCATAGTGTGTAAATTATTCTTAATTGGAAATTAGTATTCATTGGTATGACTTACCTTTGATAATTACGAGCACTCCAGAGGATGGTAATTTTTCAAAACTCTATGCCAAACAGATGCTTCGTCCTCCTTCTTTGCTACATTGTGTTCACATAGAAGAGCGCATAAGAGAAACTGCGATAGTTTTAGCAGAAAACTGAGTAAAGTTACGTCAGCAACCTTCAGGGAACAGAGATCGCTATATCCGTTCACGCTTCTCTAATTGTGTGATTTGTCTTCGCCACAATGAAGTCAAATTCGACGTGACGCTCTATTGTTCGAAAAGGCTTTAATAACTGACAACGCGAAAGGAAATCGTCAAGATAATTAAAGCACAAAAAGGAATGCAGGCTGTCTCGAATATCATTACGGTTACGTTTATCTCTTCCTGCCGACGCTGTAATATATGTCAACCAATATTTTTCTTTAGGTCGCTCGAATTCTGCTCGCTTAATTTGTTTACGATACTTAGCGGATTAACGTTACGAGCTCTGTTTATTTTAGTGTATTTACGTGACTCATAATAAATTTCGCTGTGTGAAGTGTTAGGGCAAAGTCGTTCGAGACGGACTGATCTGGCGTTATCTACATACATATATCTCGACCCAGAAGTCATGACTCAAAACAGATATAGTTGCTGTTGAAACATAATGTGTCATAATTAGGAGGCGTCTTATTGTTCAGGTTGCAGCACATTAAATTCTTTAGCACTGGTCCCTACTGCTCCTAAGGAGTACTAGATCTTTTCTTCAATTCCAAGAGATTTATTATTTTAAACGGCGTGTAACAAACCTATATACTCTACAAGGCACGATCGTACGTGAGATTTTAAAACAGTCACATTATGTAGATTATGATTTGTTCCAGAAGAAGAGGAGGAAGAATTCCAGGACAACGATAGTCAAAAAGCAGAGCAAGCGTCTGTGATAAAAGACGTGTCCCAACGATTGGAGGACTTGCAGTCCTGTTACGATTTAATTAACAAGAGAGGCACCATGCTTCAAAGGTCCCTGAACGACCTTGAAGCGGTCGAACCTCCGTCACCGGAATTAGCAGCGAAAATAAAGACAGTCAGCGAACGAGCCGCACTTTTTCGCATCGCAGCCGGTGCTATGGTTAATGTAAGTTGAAAGACCCCTGTTTAATACCGATGTACAGACAAATGCGTCTATAGTTTGCCTCTAAATTTTTGATGTGTGAATATGGTCATAGTGCGCGGTCTGGCAAGTCTACTAATTTGCTATAATATGTATAGCGATCTCTGTAGGAGCTCAATTCGATCGTGTGTCTGGGTTTTCTATGAACAGAGAGAGAGAATTAATTGGCATGCTCCATTCACAAGTAAATACCATGTGCATGACTCGACATAATTGGTTGTGCCTTATCACAGGTCTAACAGATAATATATTCCACAGTGTTTTACTAATCGCTCATGGATTAACATCGACGGTGTAACAGTCGCGTAGAAAATAGGATAAATTGTGATTTCAGAAAAGCAATGACTATTTGCAACTAGCGCAGCAACAGGAGCCCAAGTGGAAGAAACTGCTACAGCACGAGCGCGATCAGAAGGTGCGGATAGAGAAAATGGTGGAACAGCTGGCCAGGCAGCATTCCCACCTGGAAGAGGCTGCACAGCATGCGATACCCTCGGCGGCTCCAGCAGGGGGGCACAGATCTTCGCGTAATTAAATTTCTATTCTTTTATCATCGAGCACGGTCAGTAATGCTGTTAACTGTAACTGCAGTCTGTTTTCTGGAAGAAGACATCTGGTATACACGCACAGTTATAATAGACGATCACCCTATTCCTATAGTCTGCTATGCGCCTCAACTAGGGTTAACAGCTATTATAGCCGTTGATGAGCCTCGAGTTTCTTTCTCTCTTTTCTTTCGAAAAACAGACTATAGTACGCAGATGCAAAGTTATAAGCTGATACGAGTGCTAACGTCAGGAAAAAATCATACTCGATTGCTTGCCTATTATCCACGCTGTGCTGAGCTTTCACCCTAAGTGCAACGTTCACGGTACCATGCCGATTATGCCACTTAGTTCTGTATTTAGTGACCGAGAAAATGTATGCATAGCACATTGTCACGTACGTATGTCTGCTGTCAGTTGATTTGCAAGTTTCTTGGGTAACGGTGTGCTGTATTAAATATTCTATAGTGCACAGCTATTAACTAACCGTGCACAAGAGATTTCATACATTTTGTCACGGTTAGTGCTCCTGACTATCTGTTTATCGAGAAAGAGAGAGTGAGAGAGAGAGAGAGTGCTTTAAACATGTGTTTATAAATTTTTACAGCTCACCAGAATAAAACTGGGCTTAACAAACAGCGGTGACATTAATTTTATTTTTGTTGTGCTAAAATCAATTATACTTAAAGGGGTATGCAACATTGGAAGCCTCCAAAAGATAGTGGAGTCTGACTGATTTTTTTCCCTTATAAAAATATTAAGCGACATTTTAATTCTAATTTCACATATATTTTTTATTACTAAAAATAAACAAACAAAGTTGCGTACACCCTTAAGGATGCAATTGTGAAATTGTCATTTCATCGTTACTAATTGTTACGATTCTAACCAAATTTGTATCGGTTAAATGGGACTGGAAATCCACGTGTGTACGTGTACATTCGAACGCTAATCGACAGCTTATTTCCAGCAGCTGCGTTTCAAATTTTCGCGCCTTTCTACAGTATCGTGCCTCTCTAAAGATGGCAGTTGCAGCGCTTCGTTTGACTTGAAACCGTGTCGCGACGGGACTGGTAGATTTGTGATCTATGCATGTAAAGTCTGTCCGGTATAGCATTTTATGGTGACGTATACAGACTCCTTCCGAACATACGTATATGTATGTTCACTTCACACACCTATAGAAGCAGCATAAATATATATACGTACACGAATGTGCTTTCGGTTCTCCCAAGCTTGGCGCTTAATCAGGCTCAGATGGCCTTGCAAATCACTGTTTCGTTCGCGTTTTTCCCAACACGTTTCTCTTCCGTAACATCGCGGTATTAAATTCATTGTGATAAATTCTCGGATTGGTTATATACACATGGTATGTACATATATATGTATCGACGTTCTCTCCGATCGTGTCCGAGTGAGAGGAATTAGTGGAGATGTAAACCGATAGTATATCGGGATCGAACGTGCAGAGACGGAATTTCTGATCATCGTCTCGCAAATGGTCCGCAACTTCCAACAAGTTTTAAGCAAAAATAGAGGTCTGAATACATGAGAGCCGCCAAACCGATTTCGTGACCACGGCGCCTAACCTGATGCGCGGTACATTACTGTTGCCCGTTCAAAAAGAGAGAGAAAATACGAAAGGAAACATACGCGTGTGTATACATATATGTATAATGCATTTTCGGTGAATCGCTGTTCGTTGCTCGAACTGGTACTGCAGGTGTGGACCGAGATTTGGGGGGTAGTAGACGGTACAATGAAATGGTAGCAGTTGTTATCGCAGAGATTCAATCGGTTCGAGGGAGCCGCGAGGGAAGCCGTTGCTTTACAAATGATGAAAACAGGGGGGGGGGGGGGGGGGACGGGGCGGTCGAACGATCGGTCTATTCGTCGAGTAAAACCAGTCGAAACATTTTCGAGCATAT
The DNA here is from genome assembly GCA_028454255.1 of Halictus ligatus. Classification (NCBI taxonomy): domain Eukaryota; kingdom Metazoa; phylum Arthropoda; class Insecta; order Hymenoptera; family Halictidae; genus Halictus; species Halictus ligatus. Next base: position 9,093,847 of record CM052129.1, read on the forward strand.
GCTACACGAATACCTAGTCTTGTTTTCGACGTATTTCCATATTGGCGCGAAACTTATCTGTTCATTGCGTAACGGTATCGATAGGCTCGCGGCATTTCGAATGTTTATGTATTTGCGTTTTATCGTTAGTCTGAAAGGACAAATCGACTCCCAACACTTGAAGGATTTCTTTATTTTGAATTCGGAAGTTTTTACAAGGTTGCGATTGAATAACAGTTCCATTGATCGACTTTAATTTTATTAACCTTGCACGTATACGTCTATTGATGTGCGTGTGCGTGTGTATGATCGCCTGCGTGTATACTGTTTAATCGCTTAAACAGAGGACTGATGGGAACGATGCTTTGGTGACTGTTATAGACACAACGGTCACAACTTCTCCATCCGAAGACGAGGAGGATAATGTAGAGTTTTATGATGCTCAAGAGTCGGATACGTTTACATTAAGTATTCCAGGAGTTGCGACCAGCAATTCCAGAGATCGAACTGATTCCCAGGGAAGTGATGATGGCTCTAGTTCAGAAGGAGATCAAACACCATTGCCTTTGTCAGAAAATAATGGTGCAAACTCCTTTCTTATTGTGACCGATTCTACGATAGTGCAAACTCCCACGGGTGCCGATAATACAGACAATCTGGACAATGTAAGTGGACAACAGGTCGATAGTCGATTGTAGGACAAAGTAAGCACGAAGAAGTTGAATCATCAGTGAATGGAAGATCAGATTTTTCTAGAGATTCCATTCTTGGGTGATTCATTCTATACAGTATGGTTTTGTCAAACAGAGAATGCTAATGTTTATTTTTTGTTTTTGCATCAGAAAAATTGGCAAACCAACAATGGCAGCATTAGCAGCACCAGGGTAAGCGGTTCCGCAAGGAAACGGAGGATTACAGTACCTGAAAAGCCAAATTATCCATTAAACTTATGGAGTATCATGAAAAATTGCATTGGCAAAGATTTATCAAAAATTCCTATGCCTGTCAACTTTTCTGAGCCGCTTAGCATGCTTCAGCGGCTCACGGAAGACTATGAATATGCAGATATTCTGGACAGGTATATTTACTATTGCATTCTGTAATATTTCTTTTCTCAATGGAAACAAGAATTATATTTATTCTGATTTGAAATAGGGCAGCAGAATGTACAGATAGCTACGAGCAAATGGCTTATGTGGCTGCATTTACTATATCCAGTTATTCCACAACCGCCACCAGAACTGGCAAACCTTTTAATCCTTTGTTAGGCGAAACGTACGAGTGCGATCGAATCGACGATTTAGGATGGAGAGCAATTTCAGAGCAAGTATCTCATCACCCTCCTATGTTAGCGCAACATTGCGAAGGCCGAAAATGGCGTTGTTGGCAAGAATTTACCATGGCGTCAAAATTCCGTGGAAAATATCTTCAAGTGAGTGTCAAGTTCTGGTAGTAAAAGCTCTCTTGTTTCGTAAAACTTTTTCTTGGTATAATAATTGGAACATCGATGCAGGTAATACCATTGGGAACAGCTCACCTCGAAATGGAAGGGGGAATGCAGCACTACACGTGGCGAAAAGTCACGACCACTGTACACAATATTATAGTAGGAAAATTATGGGTAGATCAGAGCGGCGATACAGATATAATCAATCACAAAGAAGGTATAACGTGCCATTTGAAATACACACCGTATTCGTACTTCTCGCGAGATAGTCAGCGTAAGGTGAAGGGGGTAGTTATGAATTCGAGTAACGAAGTCAAGTGGGTAGTACAAGGCACGTGGGACTCAAAAATAGAAATCGCACCTGTGATCAGTACGTCTGGCACACCGGATAATCCAGTGTACAAAACAGGGCCTTACATACTCGCTTGGAAACGGCGTATGCCAACGTAAGCACTTGATGAAACACTAATATCTGGTGACATTGTGCGTTTGATCGTCGATTTAATCACGATATCGCGATGTGAATTCATTTTACAGGGAAGACAGTGAAAAGTACTACAATTTCACGGAATTAGCGTGCCAGCTGAACGAGCTCGAGGAGGGTGTAGCTCCTACAGATTCCCGATTTAGGCCTGATCAGAGATTAATGGAAAACGGCCAATGGGACGAGGCGAATGCAGAGAAGCTTCGATTAGAGGAGAAACAGAGGACCGTCCGACGCTCTCGGGAATACGATGCTGAGAAAGCAGCTTCTCAAGGTATATTTCATTCATTAATTATTGCTGTAAGATGTACACAGAGTGTCTAGAAATTTCTATCATTTGAAATAAAATATTCGTACATTTGCCAGTTATTTCGAACGATAGAGATTTGTGAATACCCTCTGCGCGTACTACCAAACTCGATTAAGAAACGAATACTATTAAAAGATTTTCATTTATATCAGGTTTACCGTACGAAACGTATGTACCGCTGTGGTTTAAAAAAGAGCAGGATCCTTACACAGACAGTCTATGCTACATATACGGTGGCGAGTATTGGGAATGTAAAAGTAAAGGTGACTGGTCACGGTGTCCAAATATATTTTAGCTTATAATATAATTCTATCGATTAATGATGATGTGACCGCTAATATACAGTCGGAAAAATGTTTGGATTTGTTTGAAGTGCGAGATAGTCGATATTAGAGATCACTTTTCGCGGAGAATATTTGCTTTTATGAAATGCTGACGCGATAGATGGGGTTGTTAGAGATCATGGTGTAGTCGTTAATTCTTCCAAATGAACTGGACAAAATGTCGACATTCTGACACGTTAAAACGAGTGTTTTGTAGAATATCATTGCTCCGCCTGCCCCACTCCGTTGTTCTACTATGCGTCCTGCTGTCTATATTAACACCGCATCCCCCTTTCATTACACCTACTTTTTGTAAACAACCAGAACATTGACGCATTCAATACGTACGGCCCAATTAATAATGCTTTTGTATACAACTTTTGTATAGATACCGAGAAAATTTTCTGTATTCGTCAATAGGCTGGACACGTATATATGTATAACCATCCATTCGCAAAATGATCCCGATACTATTAATAAGCGATAATAAGTTACAAGACATTCTGTTACTTCGGTTTGAAACTGAGATAGCAATAAGGTCGATGATGATGATTTTTTATGACGAAAGCATCAGAGTGGTGAGTGAAGCCACAATTACAACTGGGAGTTCGATTCAAACACGAGAATCCACTTGAATATTAACACCACAGAATTCGCGCGATTCTTCGAAACGGGGCTAGATATATAAAAGATTTGTTCTTGATTAGAAACTGGAAGGAACTGATTGTAAGTTCTAACGAGATCGATCGTAAATACCAAACTTCGGAAAACAAGTGAACTTTCTGACGGGGTGGTCCTTACGTATCCATCGCGGAAAGTACTTACGTAGACTATAAAAATGTATTTTCGATGCTTGATGTGACGCCAAGTGTTAATTTAAGCATAGAGAAGAAAATTTTTCATAGTATCGCTGAGTATACACACATACAAACCCGAGGAAGCAAGAGAAGCAACCGTGTCGAGTGTGTCTGAAACGCCTTATTGAATTATTTATGTAAAAGTAGATACGGTAGGCGACGCCTTTTTTACATATTGGTCATTTACACGTGCGGCAGTGCGGCCAGACTGTTCACTCGACTGCCACGTCTTAACCTTTTGCGAAGAAATTAAAAAGAAAAATAATGGTTGGATAAGAGGCGGCATTCGTTATACTGATGGCGACAATCTGTAACCGCTCTTCGAAGAAATGTTCCTGCGGATACAAAGTGTTTGTAGCAACGAGGTGCGCGATCGATGACTCTAGCGTACGACTACGACGAGTACGAAGAAAACAGACATATAGAATACGGTGAATGCATACGCTTCCAAATTTCTGCGATGTTTTCCGTGCAGACGTAGACACTAAATGTTCCACAAAGATAGGCTGGTTGCCTATGCTAGCCTAATTAACTAATACACTCCGTCGAGCTAATGTTACGAAATATATTCGGTATTGATGCAACAAGAGTGCAAAGGAAATTCGAAGTCATATCCGGAGAGCCAATAAGTTGTAATAAGTTGTCCCCTTCGAAGGATTCTTGTGGCATAACTGGACGTCAAAAAAGCAAGAATTCCTTTCTTTTTTTTCTTTTTGAATGCTATAGTATATAGACACGCACACATCCATACACAGGTACAGTGCGTGCGTGCGTACGTATGCATGTATGTATGTATGCATGTATTTATGTATGTATGTATGCCCGTATATGTATATATGATAATTAATAAAACCCATTGTATATCCCTCTTACAAGCACATCGTACAACGGTTCCGTTCATAGTATTTGTATATTGACAGTTACATTATTCCGGTCCGTAGAAGACTATACCGAACGGAACACCTAGCTTGCAACCAATGTTTATGATGATTGTTACGATTAAGTATTTTGGCTGTATTATAATTTTAATAGTTGATAATAATCGGATATATCTGTATACATATAAATACGAATTAACTATAAAAAAATAAATAATTTAAAAGAGGATACGTTAAGACGGATAGAAACAGACGTTTGGATTATACATATAGTGCTTGTACATTAGCTATTCGTGTGAAACGATAAAATACAAATGCTTCGCTACAAAAAGGGGAGAGCAAGAGAGAGAGAGAAGAGAAAGAAACAAAAATATCTTTGTAGCATTCACATATTTGCCTTTCGGCATCATCTCCTATATAACACCCGTTGATCGCACAAATGGTGCAATTATTTATACGATAAATAACTATAGCCTTTTGTTCCATCGAACGAATTGTATTGATTTATTGTAACAAATTAAAAACGAACGATCGTGAACGGGTAACGTTTATCGTCGAAACATTTTATTGCTATACCCACCGATCGATCCATTTCTTGTTGCCTCGCGCCTTGCTTTAATTCAGCTTTTAAATTAGCCGCGGTGAATGATTTTTCATTATATGCTAATACCCGATGGACGAATCCAAGAAGCACCGATTGATTTTCATCCATAAAATTCCATCATTACCGTTTACAATTTCCCCACTGAAGTTTTTCCGTTAGTTTTTCGTTGGAATTCTTTGTTCCTGTTAGCCATTGTGCGTCATCGATTTTGTGACGTGCGACTGAAATATATTCAAGTATTCGTTATTTATCGCAATCGCCGATAAACTACGTTGTTTTCATGGCACAGCTTCTGGTACTTTTAACACGGCATTTCGAGTATATTGTTACAGATATATTTGCTTTCTTCGCAATTAATTACATTTTGTTGTACAATTTAAATGCTAATCCTTGCGCAGAGGTACATGCTTATCCTTTATCGGGTAACTTTCGGTTTGTTTCTACGTATTTCACATGTAGCAATACATAATAAATATCCTGCGAAACGTGTACGGAAAATCCGGTCTGCATTGTTGCACTACACAGTATTGCAAAAAGTGCAACAATATGCTATATATATGTACATATAGCTCTATATATATATATATATATATATATATATATATATGGTTCTCAAATTGGAAAGCAATTTAACGATCAATTCTATCGTTGTAGATTGTCGTCGTGATCGAAACACGCCGACGATGCCGTCTGGTACAAATATTGACAAAATAAAACAACAGTTCCCATGAATGTTTCATGAGATTTTTAAGGTTACTTTAAGTCGATCGAGTTGATATTATTGTAAAGGAGACGCGTGGCGTCTAGTCCGATACCGGCAATCTTCGGGAACCTGTTCATAAAAAAAAACTCAAAATTGGATAAACATCTGCAGTCGAATGATTAGCTACTTCAATTTCAAATGAAACTTGGCCAGGTTTTGATGGACCGGATATATATTCGGGGCGAATTTAACCGACATGCGCGATGCGTACGCTGGCTTTGGTTTTGGTAGCCATAGCCGTAGCCGCAGCCGTAGTCGTCGAACGAATGACGTCACGAATGGCGTAGTAATACACGAGACAGGGAGCGCATGGCGAGTGGAGTGTCCGCAGAGGCTGCGCGAACTGGGAACTGCTTTCGATTGTTGGCGGGCGCCGCCATCTTGGTCAGTGAGCTTGCGAGTGGCTGTACGACGAGGTGTACGTATTTCGGTGAAACGAGGATTTCGTGCGATTTCCCTGGAACCTTTCGTCCAGCCCGTGAAATCTAGAAGCATCCAAGATGTCGGAACGGGAGGACAACGTTTACAAAGCGAAACTTGCGGAGCAGGCGGAGCGTTATGACGGTGAGTAGATATTTTCCGGGAAAGGACCCGGCCTGTGCCAAAATGAAATCAACGAAATCGGACAGACAGACAGAGGAGAGCACGGCCACAAAGAGAAAGGAGGCAGAACGCGATCCTCGTGGGTCGCGACCCTATCGCGTTCTGAATTTATTCCGAATAGAATCGTGAACTGCCTCGGTGATTCGACACTCGCAGTCTTAACCGTGATATCGTGTGTCCGATCGGATCTGTCAAATGTCGTGGAAACGTCAAATACGACTAATCGACACGGCGATGCGATATCGAGTCGCCGGCTCGAGACCGACCGGTCTTCCTTTATTTTAAAAGAGTGGCCTCGTCCTTCGGTTCTGTCACCGGCCCGCCGCATCCTGTCATGATATTTCGAATTACTGGCTGCGAGTTGCGAGTACGAAACGGCCAGGCCCCGGTTAGCCTAAACGTTTTGCGGTACTCGCCCGTTCCAGACCTGTACATTGTTGCATCGAAAGCTGGCCAACGCCGTTGCTAGGCGTCTCGAGTACTTTAGGAGGTCTGACGGCAGATAACTGGACAAAGTCGGTCCTTCACCGACGCATGTGATGCATAGAGACACGGCCCTATTCTTACCATTCGCTGCCGGGTTATACTCCTCTTTCGACACGTAGTAACGCGTGCTATGCTCGTGGCATTTGGCCTTGAATACGCAGAGAAATCACTCGGCCGATCGAGCAACCGATCTATCGGCTACGCTTTTTCCGGTGGATCGGCTCGGGTTTGCCTAGGCTACGTATCCGGTATCGTTAATCACCTGCCATTTTCCCCTATTGCTATTACATGCTTTACGTCTCGTTCTACGTGCGTTCGTGGACTGTTAAACATTTCTATTTTGTTCCTGGCGAAAGCGGCTTCTCGCAGTGGGGATTCAGAGCAGCGGGAAGACCAACCGTCAAATCTTCGAATTTCTCGCATTTGTCTCGACAAAGATTTTCTACTTCTCCGTACAACCCGTGCCCGTACCCGTAGCCCCGTAACGTTACAACCAAGAAACATTTAACATTTTCTGCGATCAAATAGAATTTCAATTCGTTCAACATTGTTGCCGTGCATAAATCAGTCTGAGGATTCGCGGACACGGTTTATTTATTCTCCGCCGATTGGTCGGTAGAGATCGACAGACAAACGATCTTGTCTCACGTGACATTCGATAAACTTTTCCCATTTCTAAATGGTCTCGAACGAAACGAGATCAACGACGACGATCGTACGTCTAGTTTTCGGAATTCAGTGGTCGCGTGGGCACATTAATCGAGACAGACACGCGTATTCACCGTCACGGTACGATGGTAACGGTTTCGGTAATTGCGCGCGCGCGACCGCGTCTGATTCCTCCAAACCTGGAACAACGTTTTTTTTATTCGCACAAGCATTTCAAATCGAGCGTTTATCATCGTAACGTGACATTTTCGTCTGGAACTCGTTCGATACGAGTTTCCTTTGACTTCGAAGATGCACTCGGGTCTGAATAGACCCGGGCATTGTCGGGCGAGGGTTAAAGCGTGGAAATGCGTGCACACGCACGATCTTCTCGACCCAAGAGTCAGCGAGCCCGAAGAATGGCAGGGATGGAAGGGAGAGGAGACGATAAGCGGACGGAATCAGAGAGGGGTGGAGGGGTAGGTAGAGGAGGAAGGACGATGGCAAATTTGAGGGTTGCGAATGAGAGACGGAGCGCGCGCGCGAGAGAGAGAGAGAGAGAGAGAGAGAGATCATGAGGGAGGGTGAGAACGGTATCGGGGTGAGAGACAGCGAGAAGGTGGAGAGGGAAGGAAGAGGGGGCCATAGTAGAAGGAAAGTATTGATCTGTGCTCGCTATATCCTACGTTTCTGTAGACCTCCATCATTATATACCGCGTTCACGGTAATTTTTATCCGGAATCACCATGAACTTGAGAACCAGAGATGAGAACCATTATTTTCACCCGGATAGATAACGAAAAAAAATTGCTCGGTAACGGTCGTGTTCGATCTTTGTCGTTCGGTCGATGGTTCGCCATGAGCAGTGTTCGATTTATTATTTACACTCGGAAATCCTATGTTTGCTCGATAGGTAGTACACGACAAAATGTTACCCGAAACTGTGTGTAGGTATTTATTTAACCTGGTTTCGTCTCGGGTTCAATCTGACCATAGATGCCGCCATGGCGCCACCGTTGACTTTTACGGGACGACAATGAATAGGGGATGTACAGTTATCGATTCTAATCGAGAGGGAGAGAGATACGGGCAGAATAAAGGAACGATCGTGTCGACGGTTTCCGGATGATACCGATTGATCGTTTCGAGATGGATCTTTCTTTTTTTTTACCAAGAATCATTTGAACGTACAACTCTCACGGGAAAATGAGAGCCGGGGTCTCGGAATCTCGGATGCTGAGGCCGATACACAGTCTCTTCAAGTTGTCTCATTGTTAATATCTTCTTTCATCCTGTTATCGATCCTGTGTCGTGGACAATAAAGATTTCGCTCTTACCCACAAACGCGACACGGCGATTTTTATTTGAAATGCGTCTTTTAATTTTTCTTTTCAATTGCACATAATTCTTTCATTCGATCACCAAGATTCGTTGATTATGTTCTTGAATTGTTGGTAATGTTTGATCCTGCCGTGAAAACGGGGCGCGCAATTTAAGAAATAGTCTTCAGAACTATTTTCAGGTAATTACAATTAAGGAAGCTCACAGAATTTCGAACGGCGGCGTATGTCTCTATCGATATCATTATTCTCGAATGCCTCGCACCTATAGATAATAAATACATAATAGTTAGCAACTTCCTCGGAAAGTTCAAGGGGCAGCAGGTTAATATATGTATGTTCGCGCGCTCATCTTTCTCGCGCCGAGGCTCACCACCATCCCCAGATGAAACTAATAATATATCCACGCGGGGTAGCTACATATTAATAATCGATAAGTCATTTCCAGCTCATTACTTTGCCATGATTTTACATAATATTCTTCGACAAGTTTAACGCCAAAATAAGAGCCCTGGCTTTAAGCACCAATTAACGATATTATGTTTCCCAATTGCTATACCGACAACCCCCAAACGGATCCTCTATCTCAAGGGACGATAAATTTATTCGATTTTTTTGTTTTTAAACATTAAGTCGGTCGAAGTACGCTGGCGCTCAAAAGTATGCGAATTACATGCAATTAATTCAAAAGTTCAAAATGATCTACGCTTGTTTGACGACTGTCTTAATCGATTGACAATTAGATGAGTGTCCGCGTATACTTTTGAGAATCAGCGAATGTTGCCGTTCTGTTCGATTGTATCGTATACATTTATGTCGAGTGATTATCACTTTAATGGTACCGTTGTCGACGGCTGTGCCCGTCGATGTGATTTACAGAGATGGTCGAGGCGATGAAGAAGGTCGCATCGCTGGACCTAGAGCTGACCGTCGAGGAAAGGAACCTTCTTTCTGTTGCCTACAAAAACGTAATCGGGGCGAGAAGAGCCTCCTGGAGAATAATCTCGAACATCGAACAAAAGGAGGAGAACAAGGGCGTCGAAGGCAAGCTCGAGATGATCCGTCAGTACCGGTCCCAAGTAGAGGAAGAGCTGAAAGACATCTGCGCCGATATCCTCGGTGTCCTGGATAAACATCTGATTCCTTATGCGTCCACCGGCGAATCGAAAGTCTTTTATTACAAAATGTAAGCAGCAGTCAGTCGCACCTTAAATGTAGAATCCTCGCCAAAACGCGATCAGTCGCGCTTACGTTCACCGTAGAGCACCTAAACACGTTCAGGCTTTTAACGCTTTATCTACCCGAAGTCCAATAATTCGTCTTCTTAACGACTGTACACTACATTTAAAGGAAGCCCAAAATTTTATTCTGCTCTTTCATTTCTTTGGGTACAACAATTCCAAAAGAAAGAGTCAATCCTATTAAGCAGGATGTAGATCTTTGATTTTGAAAAATCTAACGAATCATCGCCGATAGGTAAAGCGTTGATACGCACAGTCTGAGATCCTGTCCGTGTTTTATCAGTTGAGATAATATTCCACTTTGAAAGGGTACTAGACTCCGGTAGGAAATATTTTCGATGCTCTAAGCTTGCTTTAAATATCAAGCTTCTGCCTTGGTGGCGTGCTAGCGTTGATTAAAAGGCATCCAATGCGGAAGAGCGTTTCGTTTCGGTCACTGGTTTTTGAGGTATTGGTTTTTAAAACTCGCCGGCGTCTGGTTCGATAATTGTCGGGAGATTAAAAGATGATTTACAAATAACCGTTAATAAAATTATCAGTCCAAGAGTCCGGGATCTACTCTTCTACTTTATTTTAACGAGGCACAACTGTGGCAATATAAATCCCACGAACGTCAACTTTTATTGGATTATAGGTAAATCAGATGCTTTCTACATATCAGCAACTCACGTAATCGAATATTCTGATGAATATTAATGCCAGTTTACCTGAAAGGGAGTGCAAGGAGGAGAGGGAAAGACTGTACAGAGTGTATATCGCAACTAGACTGCTGATGTTTATGTAAATTCACATTCTTAAGGACCAATTTGCGAAAGCAGGAATTAAATAGAGACTTGTTATCTCGATAAACATTTTTGCTGGGTAACAGGGGACTATTAAACATATATTGTTGCACTATTGCAACTGCTGCTTTTTCGGTGCTGAAGCTACCATATAATAAAAATTGGTATACATATATATACCCGAGGAAGGCATGTTTATAATTTCAAGAATTGTCGAATCGGAAGTCGAAAATTGGTCGTGCGACCGGTGGTGGTAGCTTCAGTGTTAATGGACGCATCGTTGGGAGCTTAAAAGATCTTTTATATATTTTTTGACTGCTTCTGTACTACCTCCCGAGTATACAATGAACGCGGCAGTCCGATTTAGCAAATCTTTGTGGCGGAAGAGAAAAATAGATGGGAGGAAGAAACAGATGCAGCAACGAATGTATAATTGAATGTAATTGCAGGAAGGGCGACTACCACCGTTACCTGGCCGAGTTCGCCATCGGTAACGACAGGAAGGAGGCAGCGGAGAACTCGCTGGTGGCTTACAAAGCGGCTAGCGACACCGCGATGACAGACCTGCCGCCGACTCATCCTATCCGTTTAGGATTGGCGCTGAACTTCTCCGTGTTCTATTACGAGATTCTGAACTGCCCAGACAGAGCGTGTCGCCTAGCGAAAGCAGCCTTTGACGATGCGATCGCGGAACTAGACACTTTATCCGAGGATAGTTACAAGGATTCCACCCTCATCATGCAGCTCCTCAGGGACAATTTGACTCTGTGGACGTCGGATATGCAAGGAGATGGTTAGTATGCTCTCCCTGGACACAGGCACGTTTTTTTAGCGCCCTTTGAAACATCTCTGTCAGGCCGTTGGAGAGCGGCATCGCGACGATCAATAACATGTATTGCACCCGGCCCGATAAAATCTTCCTTATTCTGTATCAGATCTTATCGCTTCATTCCACGGCTAGCTAGCCGGCTTACCAAGATATTATTGCGAATCTTATTTCTTTTCTTATTGCGAATCGAATCTAAAACACCGTTTTTAACCCTGTAACGGCAGGTTGGGGGCGACTCCTCGACTCGTTCGTTGCACGGTTAAAACTATACTCTGAACAAAGAATCCTTTATAATTTAGAGTTAGAGGCTGAACGCGAAAACCAGGCTGCGGCCATATCCACCAATGCTTGAACACAGGCGTACACCCCTTTCGAGTCATCTGGTGAGCAACCCCATCCTTCTTTCCTACTTCCTTGTAATCTCAACCCGTTCATGTCAATGCAATTAACTATCGCTCCAGTAACCGTAAAAATTTGTATTTCTTTGTATTTCATAGGATCTAAAATTCATTCTGAAATGTACAGTCATGTAGTGAGATCAGTGGTAAGAACTAATATGTCGCGGTTACCATGGCGCCATTCTACATATACAATTTGATAGTAATCGACATAAAAAATTTCCCGTAAAATTGACATTGGCTTTGATTGCGACCCATCGTTCCTTTCACAAAGTTGGTCGTCATGATCAGTAGAACATGATTCAACGAAAAAAAAACAAGATTTTGTTTTATCTTGATTTCCAAAGTTAAGGACAATTTTGCGGAGAGTTTTTTTAATGTCAATTTACACCAAATCGTAGGTGTAGAATGACGACATAATTTCTTGACACCCTGTACACGAGTAATTGCGTAGCTTGTGCATGAGTCACGCGATAGCGAACGCGTTCAAGTATCAAATTCTACGACTTGTTCAAATCAGAATTACCAACCTCGATCCGTCAAAAGACGGATTCGGGTTCCTTCCGACCAAATTGTTTGCATAAATTACTTCATTGTTCGATGAAATCGCACGCCAATTATTTTGACCGTTTAGTAGATTTCTACTCGGGCACAGCTAGGTAGCTTGTGCAGTGAAAATTTAACTATGTGACAACATCAAAATGATGTTCATTAACGAGTTTACGTATTTTTGTACAGCGGAGGCTGAACAGAAGGAGCAGCTGCAAGACGTGGAAGATCAGGACGTCTCGTAACTCTAACTGTAGTGAGTGTTACATTGCGTATATAAAACTGAGACACAGAAGAAAAACAAAAAAACTCTTAATAACTCGTAAGCAAAAGAAAACAACTCGGCAGGTGGCAGTTCGGGGTGGGAAGGGGAGATCTTTAGCGTTTGCGTGGTCCTAAAACACGCACCTACGTACGGTTAATTCCAAACAAACAAACAGCCAACCAACCAACCAACCAAACAAATCATTCGATAAAACACGCATTGAATTTTACGAAGCACGCAGAAAGTAATCCAGCAAAGGACACGGACCCTGCGCTAAAAAATAGAAAGCGAGACTGCTGCAAAACAAAATGCATTTAGAGAGGGGCACTTTTCTTTGCCTTGTTCGTGGTACCGGGAGAAGAACCAAAAAACCAAACAACAACGCTGTCCTTACACTTGTGCATGCCTGGCCAAACAAACGAAACAACAAGCAGAAACAAAAAACTGAGAGAAAAAAATGTCAAAAATCGAATAAACGTGGACGATGTCGAGAACGTGTTTCGAGTGGGGTGTACACCCGCGTACGGTCACCCCCATATAGTAAAAAAAATGGAATGTAGCACGCCCCCTCAGTCCATCGGGACGACGACCATCCCCCCTCCCCCCTCGCTTTCATCGGTTCCAGTGAGTGAGAACGAATTAACAAGTGTGTCCTACAACGTTTTACGAATAGTGAAAAAGCATATATGCTCTGATGCTCGACGTCGATCGAAGTGCATTATTGCGTTCGTTTGTTTTCACCGGCTCCCTCACCTCCCACCCCCTCGTCGATTACAAATCAATCTCCCTCCCCTCGACTCGTCCCCACTCCTCGTCCAATTTTCCCCCGCTTTTTTACTGCGCGCACGATCGCTCTCGCATATCGTACGAAGTTAAACACGATGTTAATTGTATGCGCAAATTGGCGAGAAAACGAGAACAGTCTTCGACAGCGTCGAACGTTTTTTTTCCATTCACCTTCGAGCCTTCCTCCACGATAAGAGAGTAAGGCGATTACACTTCTTTTTCTTCCTTTTTCTTCTTTCTTTTTACGATTTCCATAGTTTTTTTCCTTTTTTTTTTTTAAATCGACGACAAGCATGGAACTTTAAGATATGTATCGTGAAAGAACTGAAGAGCTAGGTAGATGAGCTTTTTTTAAGACGAGAAAGAAATGAAACAACAAGAAGGTATAATACGAATTCCGTTGTATCACCGTTATACACACGAACAGAACAAACAAAGCAAACAAAAAATCGAGAAAACCAGTAGCCGTCTAGCTAGTCTGTAATATTATGGTTGTACTTTTTCATACACCCCATTGTGTAAAACTATAAACGATCGCTGTGGTATTACGAATTACAGAATAAACGATTGTATCCCGACTTTATTCGTCCGCGCTCACTTCATAACGCCGACCGACTCACTATCCTCGATTACTCCATTACGTTTCTCTTGCTTCTGGCTCGTGTCTACCCGTAACGTTCGTGTTATCATTCTTTTCTCCTTTCTCTTTTATTTTTTCTTCGTTGTATCCATGCGCGACACCCATCTGCCGATTTCCGTTCCGAGAACATTCCAACGATAGTGGACGAGATTCGTTCGTTAGTCTGTTAACACGAAACTTTTGACAAGTGTGGCGACGAAGTAAGCTTTAGCGATGCGACGTCGACGATTCGCTCGTGTTGAGTACATAGTCGCCGGTTACGAGGAATTGATACCGAGTTCGACAATCGGCACAGAACTCGTTTATCGCTGCTAGATTGCGGATTTTATGCATCTATACAGAAAGTACGATACGGTACAATTTTCGTCTGCGAGTTTCGCCCATGACAATTGATATTTGCATCAAGATCCCCGGTCTAATAATTCTAGTAATAAAAGAACTAGCCATTGATGCGTTAAAAATTGATCGTTCGTTTAATAAATAAACTTTTGACCGGCGCTGTGTACTCGGAACGAGAGGAGTACGACGATTTTGGTGATCCGTGTGTGTGTGTGTGGAAGCGTGCAGCAAAAAAGCGAGGCATGTTACATGAACAAAAATAACAAAAGGCGAAGGGAACCGCGGCGCGCAGATAATCGAGCTCTGCCTAGAAAATCGGTGTGCATTATCGTGCCCCCTGTATTTAGGTATTAATAACGATAAAAAATGATAATCATGTTATAAAGTACGTTACAAAGAATAACTCAAAGTAATATCAACGGCACCGTAAGTAAGTATATGCGAGTAATTTTAAGAGCGTAAAATTAGGGTATCGCGGCGAAACCGATCAACGCGAATCGTTTTCGAACGCCATTCGAAGAAGAAACGAGATACTACAACAGCAACAACAAAAAGAAAGGAACGATTTTTTCGAAACGCGTGATCGTCGAGGAACGTGGAAGATAAACGCAGAAACGAAGATAAAGAAAATAAGAAACAAAAGAACAGCACTGCGCGATCGAGAATAATAAGAAAATCGGAGAACAGCGGTGGAACCGTAGAGAGAATTTGGGATCCATCGGCATAAGGAAATTATATCATAGTAAATGCGGCAAGTGTTGGAGAGAGAGATTTAGGTACAATAAAAATTTGTCAGTGGCAACGAACGGTGTAGTGGATTCCAAACGACGATAAACTGTCAGATACCTCATCCAATTACTTGCTTACACGATGGATTAAAAACAAGATGAAGTAGCCCAACCGCGATAACAATTATTATCGTGCACGATATAGCATGACTCGTAAGCGAACGAGAAAAAAAAGCAAATGAAAACTAGTAGAGTGTTCCCGGCTAACAGTAACAATCGTAGGTAGGCAGTTTGTCACCTTGGTTGTCCGTAGGACCTACTAAAGGCGAATAGACGATCGGTGTATCGATTCAGACCGCTTCTAAACCCATTATCCAGAATCGTTGTACGTGTTTAGCCAATTTTTACAAAGACACATCTACTTACTCCATCTTTTACTAGATGTACTCAACTTGCTCTTATCTTACTCTCTTTCTTTCTTCTTTCTCTCTTCATCTCCATCTCGATCTCTTTCCCCCAACCCCTCTCTGTATTATACATATATATTAGTTATTATCTGTAATTATCTTCGAATCATTCCATCTTGTCGCTAACCCAGTTCAAGAGCGAATAATTAGACTTGGATATCAAAATTTATCGTCATTTGGGAGGAGGCTAAATTTGTCTTCGTTTTGATTCTTTACAAACATTTATTTTTTCGATTCGTATGCGTTCTCACACACCTCTGTACGTATTACAATCGATACGATTTTACCGGATACGACCTTTTTCTGTAAAACCACACACGTGAAAGCTACAAATAAAGTAATTACAACTCTCTATACGTTACTCTATTAAAATTTTTATTGTATGTTTTCAATAGACGATGCATATAAAACACATAAAAATATTATGAAATATATAAATATAACATGTAAAAACAAAAAAAACATTAATCAAAATGTGAAAAATGGTTGCGCGTAATCAAGGCGTTTTCTTTGTATTACTGTGCTGCGCGTAGGGTGAGTCATCCAACGTTAAAACTTGCAAGGTGTTATCTCTCGTGCCTCGCAAATGCCTTGGCCGTGCAATTAACATCCACGTGTTTCAGGGTTCGATGCAATTGTATCTGTTGTCCGTTCCATGATCGGAGACAAGCTCAAGGTCTATGTGCGTATTTTGATTGTGCGTTTGCTTCTGGGAGATTCCATTAATTGGCCGATCCTTCTGCTTTTGACATGCGCGTAACATGTCTACTGTGACCATTAATATTCTTGGTCCTGGTACAGTATACTTTTTATTCTCCTGAAACAAAAATATCCTCCTTTAATTATTCATCGACATATAGTTTCAGGTGGAAACCACACCTTAGAAGAACCTACGATACACTATATCGTGATAAAAGGAGACGCAGAAACATGGAGAGAAAATGCAAGATTCATTGACTGATTGTGGATGCTGTAAAAGAAGAAATCGGTATAATTCACTAACTCTATCGTGATAGGAGGAGACGCAGAAACATGGAGAGAAAATGCAAGATTCATTGACTGATTTTGGATGCTGTAAAAGAAGAAATCGGTATAATTCAATTTCGATAATATCGTTTCGACAATTTTACGCGAACACCATTTTATTCTGAGCAGAGAAAATCTTTCGAACGTCCGTAGTTTAGTCATTGACTCAAAGATAACTCATTATCTGCCAGGATGAGCAAAGTAACATAGTCGAATAATTTCGATTGGGATCATTATTTATAAGAATTGTAGCAGGCTATATCGCTGATAACCAGTTGGTGATTCCTGTAAATTTATACGTTCTAAATACCGTCAGGAACGACGGTACAAACCCCACTTCAATATTTGCTTTCGGTTCATCAAAACTGATACGAACTTCCTATTGCTCGCCAAAAGGCAAAGTAGCTGTTGAACAATATACAGGGTGGCCCAAAAATGTTATACTTCCTCGAATGGGATGATTCCCGAAGTCTTTTGAAGTAAGTTTTTCCTTTGCGATAATGTTCTCCACGGCTTTGTAAAGGAGTTATTAACGAAAAACACGGACCGATCAGTTAATTACCCACGCTACGCTCAGCGGGGCCTGTCTCCGAGCCAGAATTCGTCCTCTGTACCCGCCTTTTGATTGGACCGTGTTTTTCGTTAATTACTTTTTAACGAAGCAGCAGAGAACTTCTTCACAAAGGAAAAAGTTACTTCATATGACTTCAAGAATCACTCCATTCAAGGATGTACAACATTTTTGGGACACCCTGTATGTACTACGAGGGTGGTTTCGCTTCCTAACCTCCTGTCTCTGTCGACGAAAAGAAGTTGGGGGGAGGGGGGTGACATCTGCGTAACGTATGAACCCTCTTTATGTCACGTTAGTCTGCGCTGGTGGCAAAGTTTACCTTGAGATTTTTAAATAACCCCCTCGAGTGTCCGGTTGACTGGCAACGAAGGTTGAGAAACAATTAACCCGCGACTGAAAATTGTGTCGCTCTAATAAGCGTATGGATCATACAGCGTTTCTCTCGAGGATTCACCACTTAAGCACGTTAAATTGGCTTTGTTGAGATGTTAGCATTAAACCATCAGTCAGACAACAAAATGTAAACGTCGATTGTTCGCATGGGTTCTAAGGTTCGAACGGTTTCGTTACAATGTTTAAGCCACCGCATATATAATGCACCAATTAGCGGAGGCGAGTGGGACCGAACGATTTACCCTAAATTATGCAGTGTTGCATGTTTTCAACCACCTTCCTACTGATCTCTTTAGTGAAGGCAGCGAATGCAGTGATCACAGTGAACACAGCATCTCTATTCGCACGCTTCGGCAATTAAACTAGAATGGAAACACTTAAAGAAATAAATAAATTCCAAGGCTGCACACAATAAAACGTAGGTCGTATTTTGAGAGTTTGTAGACAAAAACACTAACTATATATCCCAATTAATTCCCAACTGTTGAATATACTGTTGGCCAACCATAAATGCTACTAGTGTTATAACAGTTTTCAAGCCCTGTCATTCCCCACAATGTAAGATAAGAGTCAACTTGTAAAAACAACGACAAAGGTAATATAGCAAAAATAATGTTTATTCTTCCTATATTCGAAGATTGTTTTATTTAAAATTTCTACATCAAATTTTATGATTCAACATTGTTTTCTTCTTTTAATTGAGGCCTATGAGTATTGTTCGTATCGTGATAAAACCGTTTGCCTTTCAGGTCTTCTATGCTCGTTTACTAATTCGCGACGAAAGTGAATATTCGATCTATTTTATACGGTGTACGAGAGAGGTTCACCTATTGATTGGCATGTCGAAAGGATTCACCTTTCGGACACAATGATTTGTGTACAACGCGAGAACTGTTCCAACGAATACTGATAATCGTTGATTCCTTCCTGTTTACGACCAACTATGCCTCTATCTAGTTCCCTGATCATTGGCATTCATTTCTTGTTCACGAAATCCTCTCCTTTCTGAATGTTCTTCTTAAGTTCAGGCATAGCCGCGTCCAACAGCTTTTTCTCGAAACTGCTGAGGGTGCCGATGCCAAGATTCTTTTCCATTCCATTTTTCTGAAAGCGAACACAAATTGAGTTTACATACATAGATTTCCTGTACAAAATTCAGGCTTCAGTTCTTCAATGAATCCTCTACTTACGCCCAAAAGTACAGGCGTTGAGAAGTATTTCGCTTCTGAGACATCAGACTGTACGTAAGCACATTCGACGATACCCTGTTCTCCATTGAGTGCTTTCACCAACGACAAACCGAATCGAGCACCAGCGTATGCCATCGACAACGTGGCAGAGCCTGTACCCGCCTTTGCCTTGACAACCTCAGTACCTGCTTCCTGAATTCTGAGGGTGAGAGCTTTCAGTTCGTCCTCAGAGAACGAGACCGATGGCTTGCACTGAGAGGTAAGTGGAATAATGGTGATACCACTGTGCCCTCCGATAACCGGCACGGAAATCTGTTGTAGATCAATACCCTAGAAAACATCAAGGATTAGATACCAAAATCTTAATCGTTGAATTTTATCATATAGATATACGCATGCGTCAAACTAACTTTAGCCTCAGCAATAAATGTATTTGACCGAACGATGTCTAACGTGGTTACGCCGAATACCCTCTTAGGGTCGAAGACGCCAGCCTTCTTCAACACTTCGCAGGCAATAGGGACTGTGCTGTTAACTGGATTCGAAATAATCGCGATGAGAGCCTTCGGGGATACCTCAGCCACGGCCTGAGCAAGATCTCGTACTATAGACGCGTTCGTAGTGAAAAGATCGTCTCTGGTCATTCCTGGTTTACGCGGTACACCAGCAGGTATGATGACTACCTATACGAATACAGATACAAATAAGGATCTTATATAATTATATACATAGGTACATGTATACATATATAGATGCATAACGATCTTGAAACTGCAAAGAATTCGATAGCTACAGTAGGCGATGCTATTATCTGTAACATTGTAGCTTGGCAATTGGGAAACATACTTGAGCTCCTTTGAGCGATGCCTTCATCTCATTAGGTCCAGTGAATCCCTTTACTTTGGCCTTTGTGTCTATATGCGAAAGATCAGCAGCGACACCTGGCGTGTTCACGATGTCGTATAAAGATAATTCGGTAACCAGAGGAGACTGTTTCAAGAGCAGCGATAACGGCTGACCGATTCCACCACTGGCGCCCATGACTGCGACCTTGGTATCGCGCTGAAATATATAACAGGAATTAATGCGGTTCGAATGCGTTTTTGTACCGTTAGGACATCCTAATGGTTTACTTCTTCGAGTACATACTCCGTACTTGGTCGGATAGCATCCGATCGCATTACCGTCAATACTATTTGTATAATATCGATTTAATTAGGTTCGGGAGATACTAAACTCGCGTTAACGCCTTGATCCAAATGATACCGTGTTTGGTGTCATTTTAATCAGAAAAATGTCACAAATAAATATATATATATTTATACATATATATATATATATTTACACACACACACACATATATATATATCATTAAAAAACACAAAGCTTTATCACTGGATTAGTATTATCAATCCGATATATATCTAATCCCGAAAAGTAGTATTACACTTCTCAAGAGGGGGTATATACTGTTGTAGTGGGGATACATTTTTCACGCGTATCGTGCACATATTTTTTACACACATATCGAAACGTTACAGTAACTTCATTTTTCACGGATCATTCTTGCCGTGAGACTTAAAAGTGGTTGCATAACCAGAGCCGCAAAAAGTGCGGGTCCCCTGTCTCTCGAATGATTTATTCCTCGTGAAAAAATGTAGCATGCAAATTGCACGTGGAAAAAGATAACTATTTCGCTGACCGTGGGAGTGTTTATAAATCTGTAAATCTCTGCGGAACTTACTCTGACGCTGGTCGAGAGCCCCTTCGCTCCCTGTTGGGCGACGGACAACGTGGGTTTCAGGATTCGTGGCAACATGTTCAGGCAGTGGCACTCCGGGCAGTAATGTGACGGATTTCAAGTTCGAGATGACGACGTCCGATAACCTTTCAAAGACACCCTGATGACCTCAATGATATTCCACACGTTCGCTCCGTTTCCTATCAGCCAATCGGCTAGCAACTCGCTGCAAAATACGTGTGCAACCATGCGCGTTTTCGCATGGATCACTTGCGCACGTCCCCGACTGATCACATTATACCAGGCGGGAACTTTCAAAGACAGTCAAATTAAAAAATATAATTGTGTTTTTTCGAAACATCCTCTGTCACGTTCCAAGACGCATCATCATTTTAACATAATTCACTCGTCGGATAGTGTTCATTGAAAATTGTGAATGTACATAATCATCACAGTGTTACGTGTGTATTCATGAAATAAGATAAAAAGTTTGACAATATTTATTGAACACGTTATAAATTACAGATGCTTTTGTTTCTGTACTGAATACCAATGGTCCTGGAATATAATTGATTTACGATTCTGTTGGCGATTCTGGTTGAATGAATCCAACATCCAGCGCGTGTTGTTGGTGTACGGCGTACAGTGTTGTTTGTGTGTAACATGATCGCGTGTTCGTTCACTTAAATATTTCGGAAGGGGTTTGATACGAATCATTGAAATATGTTGTTAGAGAAAAGTGCTAATAATCGCTGGACACGATAGTTAAGTTAATCTGGTTAATTCAAAATGACAAGCGGTAAGTTCGGACTATTTAACCTGAAATCAACGACGGTTTGCATCACGCAAAAACGTTGAAATATCATTGTATTTGCTTCAGAAATAGAAACAAGCTTATTAACGATTGTACTGGACGTGAATCCAGTACAGAGGATAGTGAAACAAGAGACAAAAGTGTTAACGCAATGCTTGGACTCTACTATCGTTTTTGCCAATGCGCACTTGATGCAGTCGTCTAATAATCAACTGGCCATAATAGCGTGTCACAGTCATGGGGCAAGGTTTTTATATCCGTGCGAGAAACCTTCGGAAATTCGACAAATTGACGGACAGTACGAGAAGTTTACCATGGTGGAGCGTACTATCCGGCAACAATTGCAACATGTTATCAATGAGATTTCCATGGACAAGCCATTGAATGGTGAAAGCCTGTTATCAGGGGCATTGACCATGGCACTCTGTTACGTAGCAAGATTGGAGAGAGAAAAGATTGCTGGTCAAAAATTGTATTCCAGAATACTTGTGATCACAGCTAGCAACGACTCGGCCACTCAATACATGAACTATATGAATATATTTTTTACAGCTCAAAAGATGGTTTGTTACTGCACTGCTCGTAGCATATATGGTATATAATTGAATGTGTAGCTAATGATTTTCCATTCAAACATGCAGGGAATAATATTGGATGTTTGCAGTCTAGATCAGGAATTAACTTTACTTCAACAAGGTTGCGATATAACCAGTGGGAATTATTTAAAAGTTCCCCATTTGGGCGGATTATTACAATACTTGCTGGTAAAGGAAACATTGTTTATTTCTGCTACGTATACATATTAGCACTATCTTATTATTTAAGAAGAAAATATTTGTTTTACCCGTGTAGTGGATATTTTTGCCAGATCCGAGTATTAGGTCGAAGCTAGTACTGCCTCCACCAGTGAAAGTAGACTACAGAGCAGCATGCTTCTGCCATCAAGAACTAATAGACATTGGCTATGTGTGCTCTATATGTTTATCAAGTAAACAAAATTCAACAATATCGCTTAAATTGTTTCTAATGTGAATAATTATAGTACATTGATTCCTTATTTTGTTTACAGTATTCTGCAAGTTTAGTCCAATATGCACAACTTGTCAGTAAGTGTTTAAATAGAGCTAACATCAGAATTATTTATATTACCAATACGGAAATGTAATTTGTATGTTTTATCATTCTCTTGCAGCACAGTATTCAAAATGCCAGGACCTATACCTATGAAAATGAAAAAGAAAAAGAAGAATGTAGATATAGTTCATTAATGATGTATTTAAGTTGTAATTTTTTAGCCATAGAAATTTTGTATCTAAATAATACATATTTTCTCACCATACATCGCATACAAATCAAAGTTATTCGTTAATATCTTGGCTTCGAAGTTATAGCCCTTTATAGTAGTAGATTTTGTCCACATTTTCTTCGACTTTCTGTTGGAACTCTTTATACTCGGGTCCGTACAGCCTCAGCCATTCTGGATTCATTGAGCTTAACGATTCAAAAATGTTACTCTTGAACGCTTTTATATTCAAAAATTCGATTATTATCGGTGTAACGAGGAACTTACTTGTAACGAGGAAAAATTGCGAGAGCCGAAGGAATCGCGAACAAGCATCTGTTGATGGGAAAATATTTCAATGAAGAACAAGTGAATGCAATTGGAAATTCGACACAGACGAGAATTACCCGATTACACAGAAGGCGACCTCGAGCGGATATATTATCCACTGTCTGCGCTGGTAAAAACAGTACGCCTTAATTGATTGTGAGATTATTGGAGTGAAGAACATGCATGGCACGCCCGTTGCTATTCTCGTGATCAAACACTCGGAAATGCCTTTCACTGCTGCTACTCGGGATGTCATAAAGGGCTCTTGTGCACCTTCTGTGAACAGTGGAGTGCCCTTTGAAATTTCTCTTTTACGCATCAGCGGTAGATTTGTCATTTGACCAGCTACAACTGCGAAAAAGGGTACGCATCTCTAAAAGGCAATGAAGTTTAAGAGTTGTGAAGAAAGATGCAATGCGGCGAAGCTATAACAAAGAACCAACTTCAATGGTTGGGCCCCTTCGGGCCAACAGCTTTCTGCAAGTAACAGCTACGATAGAACTGGTTATAACTGCACAGAAGAACGCTGTTCTGGTTGAGTTTTTTTTCTCTTCAGCATTTTCGTCACTCAACGCATTTCGATTGGTATAATTTAGAAGGGCGTTATAGGTCTGGTTAATCGTTTGACATACCACAATGGACGTTGTACTTCTAATGCATGCATACCATGAAGGACAAACTTATTCGATTTAATTGATGAAAATGGTGCTCTGAATAGTTTACTTGTAAAATGTTAGCATCGCTGTCGTGAGCAAAACGTTCGCAGGTAACTGGAAACACATTCTACCAAGATTAAACATCAATTGACCATCATCCGGGTGAAATGAACTGTCTCTGAGCTTTTTCGCGTATATAACATCCTTCTTTGTAGTACTAGGAGGAACTTTGCCATTTCTGTGCAATACGCGAAATTCAGTTTAAAGTTTAGCGCATTATTCACAGATCGTAATTTAGTTACTTATAATCTTCGCAGAACTGTTTCGCCTCCAGTAATCTTTTCCTGGGCTCGAAAATAATGCGAGAATCGGAAATGAAGGCATAGTGTTTCCATCTACCTATGTAGGTAGACTGGTCCCACAACGGTTGATCAATTTCAATCTTCTCGTGATCCATTATCAAACAGATGGGATAAAAAATCCGTATTCATAACTGTAGTTATTAAATGAACCCATGAGTTTTATCAAGTTTGTTCACATTGTGAAGTTAACTGTTGTTTACTGTGATCACATATTGTTTATAACTCAATGGTGTGACACAAGTAACAGCAAGTATCTATTTTAGCAAATCCCAGATCGGAACTAGTTCTATCAATTATGGTAATTGTTTTCCTTAAATAAGGTACATTTTTCATCTCTTTGTATTTCTTAAATAATGTTTACTACAGGCAAAAGCAACAACTTGTAAAGAAGCCATCCAACGGTGGGAGGAAAAAACTGGTTTAACAGCCAGCGAACACAAGGACATCAACTTGTCCTTTCAGTGGCCTCCTATTGAAAAAATGGACAACAACTTAGCGGCACTAACATCTGTAGAGTTAGTATTTCTTTATTTAATATAGAGTTCCTTGATAAAGTCGCAAAATTGTTCTGTACTTTAGGAAATTATCTCTCTCCACGAACATGATAGAGAAGATCAGCGGTATCAATTCCTTGAAGAACTTGAGAATTTTATCTATCGGACGTAACAACATTAAAACATTTTCTGGTCTAGAAGCCGTGGGAGAACATTTAGAAGAATTATGGATATCTTACAATCAAATCGAGAAAATTAAGGGTGTGAGTGTTCTGAAAGCCCTCAAAGTCCTTTACATGTCCAACAATTTGGTAAAGGACTGGGCTGAGTTCGGTCGGTTGCAAGAAATTCCGCACCTCGAGGATTTATTGTTTATCAACAATCCTATCTGCGAAAACGTAGACGTAGAATTTTGGCGTTCTCAAGTGATCAAAAGACTGCCCAAATTAAAGAAACTGGACGCTATACCGATCGTTTAAATATTTTGAAGTTATAACGTTCGATCTGATCTTGATTCGATTATGATTCTAGATGGTTAATAAAAAGTCGAGTTTTGTTAAAAATCTCGCAATAAGATTGCACAACGTGTATTTACACAACACAGTATACATTTATGATACATTTTTTTTCTCCAATTATGATACATTATATTGACATCTTTTCCATTCCACAGCGAGTGATCAGTAGTTCTCAACTTTCATGTCGTTCAGACCGAGTTCTTCGTTCTGCTCAAAACTTCTTTCGTACTTGGTAATTTTCAAACCAGAGTCCAGTCCATCGTCCGACAGACTCTGTATGTAGCTATTGCCAGCAGCATCATCTAATATCAACGTTATCTCTCGTTTTCCTTGTAACACTTGGTCCAATTGCGACAGGAACATTTCCATTTTCTTGACGGTTTCCGGATCGCTGGTATCGCCGGTGAATGCTGTTGACGAGGACAACTGATCCTTGACCGCCATTAAAATACCTTCGACGGTGGTAAATCGCCCTCCTAAAGCGGCAGGACCAATTTCCAGCTCCAATTCTGGTATTTCCATGTAACAGGTCTCTGATTTTAATAGATCGCGGCTAAAATCTTCTTTTCCCGCAATGGTCACTTCTATTTTTACCCCTTGGGGCTCGATACCCCCACCACTTTTAACTTCGTTTGTTCTGTGACCACAAGATTCGCAGACTGTTGCCATAATCACTACTTCCTTAAAATGTGGAATATCTAAATAATAGTCGATTAAGGATAATTAAATAATAGTAAATGAAAAAATTAATATTGGATTGCACGATTATCGAAAAAAAAGGATACTTGTCATTTTCATGTTAGTTTCACACGGGCAATTACATTCTGGACAATTTGTTCCAAACGAAAGAACTTCGCCCTCGATGTCTTCCAAGGTATACTCTCCTTCCTTTATAGGTTTCAGTAAAACATTGTCAGAATTTTCATTGTAAATACCTAAAACATGATCTTGCTCTGTTGTTCTCCTAAATCTCACAACAGCGCACTGTTCATCCTTCAAGGGTGCATTTGGATTCTCTATGTGAAACTCTCCTGATATGTCCTCGAAAACAATAGTGAAAGGTTCATCCAGTAATCTCAACTTTCTCAATTTCTCCAGGAACTGATCGATTTTAACAGCCGAGTCTGGATATTCTTTTCTTCTGACTGGTTGGTCTTGTTCCAATCCAGCGATGGTTTTCTGTAATATACCCTCGATCGTTGTAATTTCTCCTTTCTGCGATCTGGATGGAATTTCAAAATCTAGCAATGGAATCTTCACGCTGGTGTAATCGGACTTGATGACCTGGCGATTCAAGTCTCTAGACGTTGCGACTTCCAACGTTATTCTGATCCCCTTGTCTTGAATCTTTCCACTGTTTTGTATCTCATTGTTCTGATAGCCGCAATGCTCGCAATCGAATGACATCACCACAATATCTTTGTAGTGTGGAATTTTTGTCAACAATAATCTAGTAACACCCTGTGTGAATAATATTTTAATGAATTATTTATATATATTTGAATGACAAATATTATAATATTTGAATGAAAGTAAATTACATTTTGTCCGCAACTTAAGCAGAGACTCTCAATCTCAGTAATTTCTGGTTCCGGATCGTCTGCCGTCAAATTACGAAACAACGGTTTCGTTTTCTCCCTGACCACTTTTTGATTTTCCGCCATTTTTAGGTTACATATATTTCGTGTATCTGATCCGTGATACAAATCTATTTTCAAAAAACCAAGTTAAAACATCGGTTTTCGTTTATACACGCGTTTTATACTTTCATTTTATACACAATTTCTACCTGCGTAACGAGAGTTTGGAAGCTAAAATCACCATCACCCGTTTTGTTCGAAAACATAATAATCAAAATATTGCAGTTTCACACGTGCCAGAAACTTCGACGAGCTCTATAGTGTTCAGTGTATTGTATGTGATTGTATTATCGTTTATCTTTATCGTACATGTATTCAGATATCGTGTAGTTCCTAGATACAGAACAAGAAACCTCTAGTAATTAAATGACCGCGCATCGATGGGAAAAAGTAACTAAAAAGCGCTTTGCAGCTCTCTAGTGGAAAAATGTCGAAGCCCCGATCGTCAACGACGCATTCATAGACTAAGCAGAGAGGATAGGAGAGTGCTCACGCCCGGGGTTTCGGCGTTCCCACTTTCGTGACATCGCCGTTTTAGCATGGCACAGAACCGGGTCGTCTTTCCTGGAGCAGAACCAGGCCGTTTTTAGCATATTTAGTCTAAATATCTCGTCGGTGGCCCGGTTCTGTTCCAGGAAAGACGTCCCGGTTCTGTGCCATGCTAAGGCTGAGTAGATGTCGGCACTATATCGGGAACGCCGAAAACCCGGGCGTGAGCACTCTTCTATTCTCTCTGATCTAAGCGGCAACTTGAAGCGCATCATTTGAAGCGATACGTCATTTCTCCCGCGTGCCATCCTGGCGCTTCGAACGCCTCGAAAAGGAGGAAGCAAATTTGCAGCCGCGGCCGCACTTTTCTATTGGTTACCTTGAGGATGCACCCTAATCGCGGTCTTCTTGCTTTCCCCTTCTCTGTTCTTGTCTGATGTTGCCGAGGGAATTTAAAACATAAGCAATTAATTTAACTTTTCATTTTTATTATTTTTTGTTTATCATCATTCATTCTTTCTGTACATACCTCGCGAGTATCACGTACATTTTTTTCTTGACGTTAAAGTTTATCAATAAACCAATTAAAACGTAATTTTACTAGTTTATTAATTTAAGTATCGATACCGCACAATTAACGAACACGAGGACTCTAAATATTGTACAACGATATTATATATTGTCGAATAAATTCAATTACGCAACTGCGTTTTCGCTCGTGCGATTCTTTTGTTAGTTGCAGCGTGCAGCTTGAGAATACTTGGCAAAGATTTTGCGCGAACATAGCCGATCTGAGCTGCCGCTCAACTGTCAACCTATACTTACGCTACAGTCTGTGTTATCGCAGAACATAGCTCAGCTGTGCCATGAAATCGTTGGGTTGGATATCGTAATGTTGACAAGTATTGAGTAACAACTAATGTTCGCAGTGACACAGAATCCACAACGATTACCTATACAGATCTACAACCGATACCGATTATAACGAATGATACTTTAGCGGGTGAACTCGAGTACCCATTCGAGAAGTCTCGGTGCGTCTTCTGGGAAGCTAGTGGAAAATCGTCGGCTGTAATGTTGAATGGGCGAGTGGCGCGAATCGCCGGTCGAAAGGTTCAATCGCCGAGCATAGCCAATGGCCGCCACGAATGAGTGTCTCGTGTCGGCTTCTCGGTGGCCGCTGTGATCGATGCGTTGCTACGTATTTTCGAAGTGTATTAACCCGCTCGTCGTTCTGGTCGATCGCGCGTACCCGTTATTCGGGACCGAGGGAGGAATATGTCGAGCCGGCAGTCCAAGAAAGAGAAGGTTCGTGTGCATCGTTGCAAGCGTTGCATGTCCGCCGATCTTGTCCGGCAATGAATTTCGGTTTGATCGTGCGTGCCTCTCCTTACGCGGTCGGTGCACACGTTTACAACGGTTCCTTTGCAACGAGTAACGAGTAACGAGGAGATATCGCGGGCACGCGCGCGGTTTGTAGACAGAAAGAGAGAGGGAGAAATATACGTATATATCTGTAAATAGAACGAGAGTGACTGAGCGAGTACTAGAAAGATAGAGAGAGATAGAGAGAGAGAGAGAGGGAGAGAGAGAGCGTGAGGGAGAGGGAGAAAGAGTGAGGGAGTGAGAGACGATGACAGGGGCATAGTAGGAGAGAAAGGGAGAAGAAGGGAGAGTAAAGAGAGTTCGGGGAAACAACCCCGGTAGCTGAGACACCGAAGGGTGTAGCGTGATTTCTGTTTCGCAAGCACGTTTTCACGGACGAACGTTCCGAAGGGCCGGACACTATGGTACATCGAATCCACTAATTATCGTTTCCGTTCGTGACATCGCGCGAGCCGAGAGTTTCGTCTTCGCGAGCGGTGGCCCGCGTCGTGGAAATTGTGAACCGTCGTGGTTGCCGTCGTGGCATCGCGAGCTCGTGCAAGTGGTGAATACTCTCCTCGTTTTGTTCTAGGATGCGTCGAAGATCGGCAAGGACAAGGGAAAGAACGGCAAGGATGGCGAGACAGGTGATGAGGTGAGGTTATATCGTCTATTCTACGTTCCCCCCCATTCCGTGTAAATCACCGACGTGACTCGACTTCGCTCGAGTATCGAGAATCCTGGAGACACTCCTGTTATCGTTGATTCACGACCACGATAATCCCGCTTCGTTCCTGCTACATACATCTATTTACGTGGCCCGACGCAACGTCTCGTTCGCAAACACGATCGAGCGTCTCGCGTCGATCGTTTGCCATCTCCAAAACGGTTCTTGAACTCTTCTCCGGAAAAACGATCCTTCTAGGTGTCCATCTTCGGCTCACCTGAAACGTTTACGTTTGTCGGAGGCGTGAAATCACGCGTGCAACCTGGATCCACGCACACATCTAGACATTCCGCGATATGCGTTTTATCGTTTTGCAACGCGACTGTCCGTTGACAATCGTTGGAGGTTTCTACTTCTCTGAAACGATTTTGCAGTTTCCTTTCAAAGAAAAAATGTTGCTGGCACAGGCACAGGTGGCGCTTGAACGTGCCCTGAACTTTAGTTGATAAATAGAAAACGATGTGTGGGCCGAACAGAGTACGAGTCAAAATAATTATTTTTTGATTTTCCGCTCGTTGTTTTCGGATCAATTTTCTTCGCGGTACAACAACGCGATTACATTGTTAACACGGTTTACACGTTTCTTGATTAGAAATAATGATTAACATGTGATCAAAATTCCATGCCTGGTATGAATGGAATCAGCGTATCTATGTATAGGGTGTTACTTAAAACGGGGTAATTCTTTATATATATTTCTTTCGATTGCAAAGTACATTCCTTTGATTTGCCAAGGTCATACAGGTTAAATAAATATTTGTTGATTTTCATTTAATTGCATCGTAGATAATAATATCGAGATATAGATTCGTTAATTCAAACAATTGAAACGCAGTTTCTAAATCGATCGCAATCTTTAGAACATACCTATTTGTTTGGTATTTTTTTCCGGTGAGATATACATATTGCCATATTGTCATTGCTTGGTATTTGTCCTGTTGTGCGTACACATGTGATACGAGCCTATAATTACAACAGTCGAAACAAATCGAATGTTTTATACCGTTAACGGCTAACAGGATAGATAAGAAATAAACCAGGAACCAATGGATTAGTGACAAAATCGTTTTATTTATAAACTGGATTTATAAATAAATTAAATATATGAACGGCCCGTATAGCCTGTAGGAATCTTCAAAGCGTATCGAATTTGATTATCGATCGTTGATAACGTCGACTAATCGATGAACCATTTATCACGGTCGATAATAATATTCACAATCCCCGCGAAAATTAACTTTTCGTTGGAACGAATTGTTTACGAGCGATCTAGAGGTCGGCAAACTATTTACTTTCAGCATAGAATTATTACGATTGCATAAATTCGCATATATTTATATTGTATACATTTATTGTGTGTGTATATATATCGTACAATTTGTACATGTAGTATCACCTATGAGTTATAAATTCCAGTTGAATTGTAAGCTACATTTTTTTGTAAGTAGCCAAATAGTAAGAGACTCGAACAAAGTAGCAACAAAAAAATGTGCATGTATTTACAAGAATATTCAAGCAATCACAAAAATACCTTACGGAAATATGTGCGGAGGGGTAGAAAAGTTTAAGGAAATATTTAGCATTAAGTCGTCCATAGTAGAAAAGAAATTGATCATTTTAATATCTATCATTATTATACGATACGCTTCCTCGACCAACTATGCTCTCGAATACATTGACAGCTAGGTTCCTCGAGAAGAAGTTTTGTGATTGGTGTTGAAGTCATTCTTGCGCATCCGTACGAATGTTCTCATTCGATGAAATGCAGGTGTTCTTTAGTAAGCAAGATTGATGTAGCTCTAGCAGACTAATCTATAAAAACGTTACTTTAGCCTGTACGTTTGTCAAACATACTGTCAAGTAACTATCATCTTTTTTGGCTGCTAGAAGATGCTCTGAATGGACATCACTTCAGATCAAGGGTCAAGACCAACACAGTGCGTAAACGGTTTCAAGATCACCTACAAAACTTCTCTCAAGGAATCCAGGCATTAACGCGACGTCGGAAGAATTGTATCCAATGTAATAAAGATTACTCATAGATCGGAATACATACATATATACAAACAAACATACCATACAAGCACACATGCATACATACAAGCACACCCACACACACATGCATACATACATATATACATACATATGAAAGTCATTTATTTCAATAATTAATCGAAGTTTGGAGCAACTGCAAAACAATGCATTGATATTGGCTTGAAATTGTACGACCGGTGTTCTTTTATAGGATTGTTGGTTGTCTAACATAAGGGTGGATAAAAAGTTGGGTCTACAATGTTCATGCATGTATCGTGTCAGGGACTTTGCTGAGCAAATTTACATTTCTATCGGAGCTCTTCGAATTTGAACATTTTGTTCCGCTATGTTATTAGTGAAGCTTTCAATGCGTTATTCCAGGCTATCAAGGTAGCAGGAGGACCACCTGCGACTACTGCACCACCACCGCCGACGCTGATCAACAAAATCAAATACCAGCCGGGCGGCCCTGTGATAAAGAAGGACAAACGACAAAGTAGCTCAAGATTCAATATTTCAAAAAATCGGGAACTCCAAAAGTTACCGCTTCTGTCTGGTAAGTTACCAGCATCAATTGACTTGTTGCTACATGTAGAATTCGAAATTGGCAGCACTATAAGTAATTCGAAATGGTGTCTCCATTTTCAAAAATTGAGCGCCAAATACAATGTTCAAACAATAATGTTCAATCTATGGATCATTTTCATCGAAAAATGAAACGAAGATTCTAAGAAATTCCGAGCAAGTCGTTGTAGGTTTTTGAATCTTTCCTCTGCAATTATTACCGCAGAATGATTGATTAACGTAATAGTCGACCAAAATGGGAGTAGCAATCCTCATCGTCGCTCTGTCCTTGCTAAGAATAAATCGCAATATACTTAATGAGTGTAACGAGGGTAGGTGCGTGTCGTTATCTACCGCTGCTTCACTCAACTTAGACAGTGCAGCACACTCTGCGTTCACATCGTTAAACAATCTCATCGAATTATTTTATTCGATTACATTATTCGATGTAATAATAAAAAAAAAAGAAAATGGAACAAACAAACTGTAAGAACGTTCGTGCGAATTAGAAGAAACTAAGAACGCTTTGAATTCGCAGTCTAGTAATAAATCTATCGAACGCGTTGCGACGATTATCGATGTTTTGGCGAAAGGAATGGATTGGATTGCAGAAATTGTGTACAAAAAGCAGCATCTAACGGTTCTGATTGCGAATTAAAAACCTTGTCCGTGTAATTTTAATTTTAAGCGGCACCCCGATCTAGTGATAAATGTTCCATAAACGTGTACGTTTATCTCGGTTAAAGTTTGCAACACTGGCTTTTAAACATATGAAAAGGGAAACTCCCTCGGCGAGGAGTTTCCGCGCGGTTAAAAAAAACTTGGTCGGATGAAAATTGCGCGGTGATCGATCGCAGGATTATTTCACCGGTCATCATCGAGAATCGAACCGACGAATGAACGCCGCCTTTTGAATTTTGCTCGCGGAAGAATTGCGAAGTAACCTACGTCAAAGCGTGTATCGATTGTAAGGTGCGGTGGTGTTCGGGCATGCGCTCCCGCTCCTGCCTGGCGATTCCTAGTTTTCTAACGTAAACAGTCGTTCGTTGTTCGAACGGCCTCCGACATCGGCGGCATTTTGCCAATTTGAATTGCTCGCGTTACCACGATCCTCCGGGGCTTGTCAGGATGACGGTTCTGTCGATCGTGCCGGCATAAATCGTCGCGCGAGGCCTATCAACGCGACCGAAACCAAGTATAGTCAGTTCTCGCTCGAAAAAAAAAACTGTCGGCGATATCGAAGCAACAGATTGCTATGTAAAGAAGGAAGGCCGGTGCGTATACTCGAGTGCAATAATGCCTTCCGGGTCTAGACCCGTAACTTACCACTTCCAGAACGGTCTGCCTGCTCCCCTAACTTGTCTGTTCCGTATCTGCGTATGCATACTGCCACTAATAGTGAGAAAGGTCAGTGGAGATCAACCACGCAG
The DNA here is from genome assembly GCA_028454255.1 of Halictus ligatus. NCBI lineage: Eukaryota > Metazoa > Arthropoda > Insecta > Hymenoptera > Halictidae > Halictus > Halictus ligatus. The sequence goes on from CM052129.1 coordinate 9,127,222, forward strand.
TCTTTTTTTTTTTCGTCGAAATCGAAAATAGTAGTCGACACTAAAACATATTATTTTATTCGATTATTATAATCGAGCCAAATATATTTTATTTGAACTTGAATTAACTGTACCGACTAAAGCATAATTTTTCCGATAACAAGAACAAATGTGATTTGTTGTTTGACTACAATGCTCGTGTTACAGATTACAACGTGTTGACTACAGCTGCAGGTCTCGTACGTAAAGAAACGTGAAGATACGCTAACAATAGTATAAGTAAGCGCACCAGCGCGTCGACGTAGCTAAATCAGATTATTTGGTATCAGAGTCGAGGCTCGATCTGTAACAGCTAGGGGACATCTATAATCGCTTTATTAATACATATCGGTTGTTCTCCACTATTTTCCCCCAGTGATATAGCAGTCCCGGGAGTGGTAAGTCTAGCCGTTTTCCTGGAAAACATTATTACGCTCCCGCTGAAATAGATTAGGCGAGGTGGCCGAGAATTTTCGAGGGTTTCGATAGCCTGCCGCAGAGCAGAATGGTTCACGTGGACGGATATCCCTTCGCACCCGGCAGCTTGCCGAAAAGCCCGAGCTTCCATCAAGGACTCGCCTTAGCCACGGTTCTCTCGCGGGAACCAAATAAGTCTTACTTGCCCAACTTTACTTCGCATTATCAGCCGCTACGACCTCTACTAATCGGTAACGAATCTTCAGAAGACTGCCTTCCTCGTTCAACCTAGCAATCTTTAAGTAATCATAATTGTTACAGGTACGCATACATGGTGTCTGTGGAGAACTCGTGTGTGTCTGTGTGAGTGGGAGAGAGAGAGAGAGAGTGAGTGAGTGAGAGAGAGAGAGAGAGAGAGAGAGAAAATATGAAAGGGAGACACCAGAGTATTAACTATTAATAGGATTAGGGTGTTAAAGAACTGTAAAAGGTACCGGAAAAGAGAAAGAGAAACGAAGCGGCGACTCGTAAAAGAATCAAACTAAATCTATAGGTTTTATGCGAAGGTTTCAATTTGCTAAGGAGTTTTCTTTACACAGTCCGATGAGTATTTTCTTGCCGACTTGTATATACATATCATGTATACTGTATGAATTGTGAACGAGTTGACATTGATCTTTCGTTCGTTCTATCTGTCCATATCAATACCATTTTCTTCTTTTCCTCGTTTTAGAAACGCAACAAGGGAACGAACGGGAGGAACTTTTTATACAGAAACTGAGACAATGTTGCGTTCTCTTTGATTTTGAGTCTGACCCTTTATCGGACTTAAAATGGAAGGAAGTGAAACGTACCGCCTTGTACGAGATGGTCGATTACGTTGCCAAGAACAGAAACGTGATCACAGAGGCTATATACCCCGAAGCGGTGAACATGGTAAGACGAGCGTACTCGATCATCCTCGACCGATAAGAAGGAATTATTTGTAATCGGTATAGTTTCTAGTTTGCAGTGAACCTTTTCCGTACGCTTCCTCCGTCATCGAATCCGAACGGCGCCGAGTTCGACCCGGAGGAGGATGAACCGAATCTGGAGGCAGCTTGGCCGCACTTGCAGTTGGTTTACGAGTTTTTCCTTCGACTGCTCGAGTCACAAGATTTCCAGCCTTCGATCGCGAGACGATACATAGATCAGAAATTTGTCCTGCAACTTTTGGAGTTGTTCGACTCGGAGGATCCGCGTGAAAGGGATCTCCTGAAGACCACGCTTCATAGGATCTACGGAAAGTTTTTAGGGCTTAGGGCGTACATCAGGAAACAAATAAACAATGTTTTTTATCGATTTATATATGAAACCGAGCATCATAACGGGATCGCTGAACTCCTAGAGATCCTGGGAAGGTAACTCTTCGCATTTACCTTTTACCATTTACCTTTCGCCGAGGACACCTTTCAAACTCCATCTTGTTTTTTTCCAGTATAATCAACGGTTTCGCTTTACCACTGAAGGAGGAACATAAAATTTTTCTATTAAAGGTGCTTTTACCTTTGCACAAAGCCAAATCTCTGTCCGTCTATCATCCGCAATTAGCGTACTGCGTTGTTCAATTTCTGGAGAAGGATCCGTCGTTGACCGAGCCTGTTATCAGAAGTTTACTCAAATTCTGGCCGAAGACACATTCCCCGAAAGAAGTGATGTTCTTGAACGAACTCGAGGAAATTTTGGACGTGATCGAGCCTGCCGAATTCCAAAAAGTCATGGACCCGCTGTTCAGACAGTTGGCGAGATGCGTTTCGTCTTCCCACTTTCAGGTATAAATGCATATGTGGTATGAGATTCGTTCTCTGTTTCTATCGTTTTAACGTGTCGTCTTCCTCCAGGTGGCAGAAAGGGCTCTCTACTACTGGAACAACGAATACATAATGTCTTTGATATCGGACAATTACACGGTGATATTGTCGATTATGTATCCGGCATTCTATAAAAATTCCCGGAATCACTGGAACAAAAGCATTCATGGTTTGATCTACAACGCGTTGAAACTCTTTATGGAGATGAATCACAAAGTATTCGACGATTGTATTCAACAGTATTATCAGGTACGTAGTTCCCTGTTGAACGAACAACTGGCAGAAACCGATGTAGTAATCCGATTGCGAACTGTTTGTCAGGATCGTCAAAAGGAAAGGAAGCTTATGAAAGAAAGAGACGAAGCGTGGATGCGCGTCGAAGCTCTGGCGATGAGACATCCGAATTACAACGCGGCTGTCAAAGGTTTGACGAACACCGCTGCGAACCTCTCGATATCACAGCAACAATTAGATAGTCCTCCGCCCGACGAAGATGGCGATACCGATCAGACACCGCTCACATTGGAGAAGATAGAGGCAAAAGCGAACGAGGTACAATTTGATTTGTCTCGTGAAAACTCTCGCGATTCAGTTGACGATGCGTATTGTAATGCGTATTTTAATGTTTCCATTCGATCGGTTACAGGCAAAGAAGATGACGAATATCAATAAAACCAAGCAACTTCTGCGAAGGAAAAGCGACTTACCCCAAGATACGCACACAATGCGGGCATTGTCCGATCACAAACGCGCAGATGAGTACCTCGTCACGCCACCGGATCCCAATAATTGCTAGTCTCTACCGCAATCTCTTCCCATGTATCCCCTCTTCTGTTGCAGTGATATTGGGAGTTAGCTTTTTTCGAAGAGAAAACGAAACGTGGTGACTATCCCGCTTCCGATTCCCATTCAGATTCCAATTCCGATTCCAATTCCGATTCCGATTTCGATTACGATTTCGATTTCGATTTCGATTACGATTTCGATCTCGGACTCGATCGTATAGAGGTGAGACACTGTTGTAATATTCCCCCTTGTATCGAAACTGTCAAGATGTATGCTAATTGTCTCTTTACCATTACGGTAACAAGAAAAAAAGCTTTCTCTCATTGCACCCAGCACTTTCGGAAGATGTAACAATGTGTCTGTAGCAATCTACAAGATGAAAACGATAAAAAAAGTTGATAACTTCCTATATACTCTTCGAAACGATCTACATACGGAATCGCGCGAGAACTGCAACAAAAAACATTACGTGTAGGTACTCACTATAAAAGAAAAATCATGATACACACACACGCATACATACACGCACGCACGTACACACACACGACACACAAATAACGCATATATACACGAGAGAATACAATCTAGCGAATAAGGGTCCTAAGTATGTATGCGTATACAGAGTATTTTGTAAACTGTAGATTTCTTACGTATGAGGAAGTCTATCGCTGACAATAAGAAGGCTGTCCTCGCGAGTGTCGTCTCTTGCGATCGAAACGAAAACGATCGATCGACTGACCGCCAATCATATTCATTAAGAAATCGTATTCGAATGTTGTCTTGCGCTTGGCGAGAGATTTTCTTGATATCGTAGGAATTTATGGTTTATCGAATACTCTATATACATACTCTAAATAAACAAATTTTATACGAACGCGAAAGAGGTCAGAACAGAGAATGGCCACGTGCTTGATGTTGTAATAACGATTAAAGAAGAGAAAAGCAAAGAAAAATGGATTTTAGTATGCAAGTTTTGAGGCGCTACACTTCTGACGCGAGGTTTCCACTGATAACGCAAATGAAATGAAAGAAATGAAAAATGGCAGACATTAAGTAACGAGTGATACATAGTTGCTTCAACGCTAACAGCTCGTAATTTAGCAGCGGAATGAGCCAAATATAAATAGAAAATACGCAGAGAGAAAAAAAAACAATGAAAAAAGACAGAAACAAGTGACATCGTTTTTTAGAGTTAGATGAACGTGATAGCACTATTTTAGAATATCGATTGTTATGAATCTGAGTATTCCTGAACGTACTACTTTTATATCTGTCGTGCCTAGATGCCTGTGGAACGCATTCGCAAGAATCGCCTCTGCCAGAGGCCTATAATTAAGGATCGTTAATAAAGAAAATGAAAGAGAGAGAGAGAGAGAGAGAGAAAGCAACGAGATAAAAACGTGACGTTACCGAAACGGTACAATTGACGCTACGATTATTTCTCAAGAATGCTTGCATAAACCGTTGCGTCGTTTCCTCGTCAGTCTCGCGGTTAATCGAAGAAAATGAAGAAAGAAGTTATAATTACTGTTTCATCGCTGACATAAAATAAAAAGAGAAAAAAAATAGAAAGAGAAGAAGAAAATAAGAAACTCAAAGATTAGAGAAGCGTACGAAGTTGCAAGAAAAAGGCGAATCTAAGTGAAAAAGAACTATCTTTAATCTTTTGCGCTGCTGGCAGGCTGTTATGTTAAACATTGTGTAAGGGATGAACTTGTTGAGCATAGATAAACGATTAGCACGTACTATTAAAATAACGAAAATTGAAACCAAATGAGATAAATATTAAAAAAAAACAAACTATTTACTATGTAATCGTCCCTGAGGAAGGAGAATCGCTGTTTTTGTTACGAAAAAAACCATCAACGATACCGAGTATTCTTGTCAATAACCAAGTTTGTTACGAGGCTCGGTGTAATCTCGATGAAATTCCCCTTGAATCGTATCACTGTATCTTAAGGAGCATTTGGTAATAAAAGTATTTTTAGTAAAAAAAAACATTCACATGCGACCAGGCTATAATTTCAAACAAACCGCCAAATATTCCTTTTGCCGTGGCGAAAATTGGATGGAATTACGTATTGCAGAATCATCGGGATTACATTGGCTTCTCCAATCGTTGAAATTAATTGGAAGAAATTAGATAGAGACGCATTCTTTGAGCCAGTGTCTCTTTATTGCGTTTCGCGCGTATTATGTGATATTTTTTTGAAATTCCTCAAATTCGTATATATATATATATTCGTATATATATATATACAGTAATATCAAAAGGGACACGACATTAAACTGGCGCTCGAAACATCTGAAGACTGTTACTCGTTCAACGATGAATGAGTACGTATTATTTGCTTTTCGAATTATCATTTGTACGTAGTGTCAGGGCTGTATTATACAAAATGTAAAATGACAATTTACTTTCGTCCGTAAACATCGTTACCTCAAGTAAGTTTGATCGATTGTTCTACACTTTTTATGATGACAACGGAACAGCCAATAATTAAGTACTTTGTAGATTAAAAGAAGAATGGAGTAAGAAAACAGCCGAATACGCTTTACGCAAGGAGGAGCAAAGATATTGATAGGAAAACAAATTATTAGGCAGCTTGAATCTTATAGAAAATCTCGGTTCTTCCTTACGTAAAGTTTACGAGATCATTGTAGATCACAAAAGAGGAAATGTCCGCGTGTACAGCGATTTGCTTCAAACCTAGAAATACTAATTATAACAGAACACAGAGCTGTGTATCAATGTTCGATTGCAAAAATTTTTTTAATGATCGTCTGTCCGATCGATTCGATTCCATGCATGCATATATTCCTTTACAATTTGTTGGAAGCATAATTTTATAATAAATAAATAACTATATCAAACGGCTAAAACTTTAATCCGTCTTTTATTTGATACGATACAGTTTTACAGTCTGCAAATATTTCGTGAGACACATGTTCTTCGTACAATTTGAATTTGGCGCCATTCGATGTACTGCCAACGTTCGAACTTTTAGAGCTTGAGGCGCAAAAACAGAAAGACGTAACTATTTCGGGAACCAGAACCACAAAACTAGCGCCTTTGGTCTCAAAATGTTCGTAATGATCCAGCGCATCGCTGGATTCTATATCTCAGATTGGCTAATTATGGTTTTTTCAAAAATATCCTTACGACGGGCACTGGAGCGCACTCGCCATCTAGTGATAAACCCCGTACTAACTCGTCTAAATATCCACAATTCATGGTCAGGAAAATGCAAATAAAAATATTCCAGAATCACAGAATTGTTCTGGAGAATCTCCTGCATCGATACAATGCAAATAATCCAGTTGGAGTTATATAATAAATAACTAATTGCTGTTTGAAGTTGGATGAACTATTTTGTTAATTGTCTATTTATTATGCAATCCTAGCCAGATTTTTTGAATGATATGGGTCCAGAAGATTCTCCTGGACAATTCAGTGCTCTTGGAATATTTTTATTTCCGCTAATTTTGACGTATTTCGTGTTTTTCCGGGCCATAAATTCTGGATATTTAGACGATTTAGTATGAGGGTTTACCGCAAGGTGGTGAGTGCGCTCCAGTGCCCGTCGCAAGGATATTTTTCCAAAAACCATAATTAGCAGTAATTATAGTAATCTGAGATACAGAATCGATGTACAGGAGCATTACGAACATTTTGAGACCAAAAACACTAGTTCTAAGGTTCTGGTTCCCGAAATAATTATGTGTTCCTATTTTCGCGTCTTCAGATTTGATCATTAGATCGAATGGCGCTAAATTCAAATTTTACAAGAGACACGATTCCAGCCGATATTTACATTGTACTTGTCACTTCATTCATTCGTGAATTTTCTATTCAATCAACTTACCTTATTCTTGTACGCATTTGACGGTTAAATAATTAACTATATTCTAGTACCTCATCCGTTCGATTCTACTATCTTCGGTTTGTAAAATTTTGTAAGGGACAGGACTGGGAGTGGAAAGGGTAACGTGTCGAAAAAGGAAGGAAAGCGAAGGGTCTACGCCTCTATAATTGCTATAATTGTTTTTTTTTGTCCTGCTGTTTACATCAAGATTCGATGCAAGCAATATTTCATAATAAACGAACGTTGATATCAACAGGAAACAGTGAGGAAAACTCAATCAGCAGAACATGAGCACTCCATAGGTAGCTTAAGTGCCTGACATTAAGCTAATTAATGGATGTAGCTGTGCTCATAATTGGTGTACCCTGCCTCTCCAGGTTCCCGGTGGAATATGTAGCCGGTGAATCGATATTTCTAACATCGTCTGAGGGAATTCAATCACTCTGCGCGTTGCGCGCACAATCGCGGTGTTACGCAACGGAACGCACGGGATGCGAAACAAGTTGGGTTTCGTATCACTCTGCTGTATCATATAAATGCAGATCTCGGCATCTCGGGGGTTGGAAAATCTGTATGTTTGTTTTATAAAATCGTGGGATTGCCTTGCCTCTGGGCGAATGGCTTTTCTTCGAAAGTTTCCGCCATTCTAGCCTCGCAGCTACTTCTTTCATATTCAAATCGATTTCTGCGATCGCGTCGCAACGATAATTGATTGCTGGATGCATCGCGCGTATCATCCTAGACAGGTTTAGGCTGCTTCAAACAGACACCTACAACAATTCGGTCATCCCGTATAATCGTATATTTACTTATTTACAATGCTTTCTCGGAACGATATTTACACGAGCGGTATCTACAATGTTACAAATACTGCGGGTCCTCGTCTTTGTTCATGGTGTTTCTAATCCAGTCGATGTAATGCTGTACCTTAGTGTAGACGTCCGGATATCCTGGTCTGGCGCATCCCGAGCCGAACGATGTGACCCCCGCCAATTGCCATACACCGTCTGCACGACGACACTGCAAGGGTCCTCCTGAATCGCCCTGCGAACAGCCAACGAACCGCGTTGCGAGAGAACTTTACAAAATGTCACGAAAACGAATCCAATTGAATACGAATCTTCCAGCTATCGTGTATAGCTGAAGCTAGAGCGATTTGTCTCGTCGATGAAGGCCGACAGCCTCGTTATAGCGTCCTGGAGACGCGAAACTTCTAATCTAGTTGAGTGGATTTCGACCGACTTCTATCTCGCGCGATAATACAGATTGTACAGCTCCTGCGAGCACCGATTAAAACAGTCTGCGCCGACATGTCTTCCGGCGAGGCTTACGGCTGCTATCTTGACCGGTGTTGATCGATCTTAATCACGAAATAGCTTTTTGATCGGAAATATCCCATAATCGTTTTTTCCATTGTTTCAAAGGATACTCACTACGCAGCTTCCGGAGGAGCCATCCGTGTGCCCGGCGCAAAGATGACCGCTTCGGATAGGCACCGATTTACCGTAGGCTTTCGTGCACTTCTCGAGATCGAGCAACGGCACGGACGCCTCTAACAAGGCTGTTGAAAGTGATTGGGACGGGCCATAACGGCCCCAACCGGAGGCGACGCAATGGCCATTCGACAGTTTCTCCTCCGGTTCGGGCAGACAGATGGTTCTGACCACCTTCGACAGGGGAGCCGGTCGGGCGAGCTTCATCAAAGCTGAAAGCACACCTTTTTTCCACCTCGTTCTGCTTCTTCGTTTATTAACGCTAAACCTATCAAGCATTCAAAGTGAACGGTGCTTACCGTTTTCTAAAAACAACAATTTCCCCATGGAGGTATCTTTAGAATTTCAGTAATGGTAAAATAAGAAACCGGTCATTTGACCATGGCAGGTTTAATAGCATTAATCAACAATTCTATATGTTAAGTAGAACCACAGAATCTCGAAAAACCTCCGTTGTCCAAGAGCTAACACTTTGTACTAGACTGGGCTTAACTTCACCTTGCAAACCCAGAAAGTTGTAACGTTTTTCTATATAATCCTGTAAATTTTTATGAAAAAATGCCAAAAATCCAAGTTTTAATGTTAGGAATTTACTAGTTTTAATTTACGTGTGTACATTTGAGCGATTTTAAGCGTTTCTGATAAGTAAGGACACGGCCATATTGGTATGTACTCCAATGAGCGAAGCTGTGAGGTTCGTGTGGGGGTGGAGAGGGCCGGCACTTCCAAATCTACGTTACCGACATTACCGCGTGCTTATAGTGCCACCTAGCGGCTCTGCTGATTAGACGACGCCCGACGCCAAGTACATACCAACATGGCGGCGGCCTTACCTGTCAAAAACGCTTAAAATTGCTCAACTTTAAACACGCATAACTTTTGAACTAGTGAATTCCTAACGTTAATACTTGGACGTTTGGCATTTTCTCGTCAAAATCTACAGGATCGGGTACAGAAAAAAGTTAAAAATTTCTGGGTTGCCAAGGTGAAGTTTAAGCGTCGACTGACCCGTACAGGTTCATTGGGATGTTTCAACGAGTTTGTTATCCTCGCGAGTGCAAAACTCGAGCGTTCACCTACCGATATCGTGAACATAATTGTTGAACCTCTCGTGAAGGACAACTCGTTCGACGGGTAGCCTGGCCGAGCCACGACCGCCGGAATCCAGTTCCCATTCTCCGACGACCGCCGTCCACAGGGCGCCGATGGGTAAGTTGAAAAGGTCGCTGTAAAACCAGAGACAACCGGTCGAGAAAAATGATCCGCGTTTGCATGAGGCAGCGAAACTCACTTGTGTATACAATGAGCCGCGGTAATCACCCAGGCTGGATCGATCAGAACACCGCCGCACCAGTGCCCTATGAATCCCAATTTCGGATGCAACAGCTGAAGGGACACCTGCCAAGGCCAGGAGCCTCTTTTGCTCGGCTTCCCGTTGAAGATCCTGCCGGTGCTCGCCGGGGCGCTCTTCTTCCCGATCGACGTTGAATTCCTTTGGCTGCCACCCTCCCCGAAGATAGCTCGGGGCTGCCTATGTGACGCTGTCGGACATCCGCATTCTGTTATTTAACAAACTCAAGGTTCTCACCCGATCGCCGCTGTCTCTCTAAGAAATTCTCTCCTAAGCTTCACGGCGTAGATCATGCTCTTCTAAAATAGAAACCCGATCCACGCAGAGAAAAAGAATGAGAATGCGATCGATAACGTTCCCGTGGAAATATCTATTCGCCGTTACTTCGAGAAGAGTTTCTCTATTACCGAGAAGCAGAGAAAAGATTGGCAGATTCGCGCGTGGAAAGTGAGATCAACGGGAAACGCAATCGCAAGCAATGATCTATCTCTCGTGAATAGAGAAACCATCGGCGGCGATCGGTAGCACGTACGAGCAGATACACCGTCTTCCTGTCGACACTCACTGCTTGACCCTCGGATGACGGTGCATTACAACTTGAACGCTTCGCTCATCTTTCGACAACGAGCTCGAGTAGTCGTTTCGGGGAAAGATTAATTATTCCCGGTTAAGACAGGCGATAGAATCGATTGCTCACCGGAATAATTGTCCGTGATCCTCGGCGTCGCGCAGTCGATCTCCACGAGGACGACAAGGAGTATCGCTAGTCGACCGCGAAGATTCATTTCCGGCGAGCAGAGTGCACCGCGTGTACCTCTTGGTTCGTCAGCTCACCACTTCATGATTGAGAATTCCGAGAGAGGAGAGCGAGAAGCGAGCACCAGGCGAATTTCTGTTCACTGTTGTTCACACTGTTGTTCACACTGTTTCTACAGGGACAATTTTTACACGATCCTCCGCGGGTTGCGTCTCAGCGGACAATCATGGTAAAGGCCCGGAGAAACCACGTCGAAGAAGACGACGGCGAAGAGCGATCCTCGCGCTGGATCGCCGAATCGCCGAACCGCGGAACGAGCAGATCCTTCGAAGGAGCCTGGAAGAAAGTGATCGGTCGCTATCGTCATCGAAGAAGGGGGATTACACGCGCTCAGGATAGCTTAGGCTCGCGAATGGGAACTTGGAGCAGAGCTCCGGACGGACCAATATCGCTCTCACTAACGAAAGTTACCGCGGCTCTCGAGCCTCCGGGCTTCGATACCGCTCCTGTCTGCTTGCCTTCTCCTTATTCGTTGCGATTATCTGGTACCAGTACATCGATTAGTAACGTTTACACTTTCAACTAATTGCCGATGCGATTTCGAGTCGCTAGTTTTCTTGCAGCGAGCTCCGTTTCGCCAAGCGTCGACCTTTTTGCTTAACTTTCCGAAAGCGCGACCAGTTGCGATATCGTTGCATCCGATTATGCAAAACTATGCGAAAAGATCGCGATCGGATAATATGATCCAGCCGTCGCGTCGCACACTGGACGATTTCCTAAAAAATGAGACAAAAATCAGTATCGCCCAAGAAGTCAATTTATTGGGAGTATCGCTTATTGGTGGAAATTACAGAGAAAATACTAGACGTTGTTGTTTATAACTTTTTTGTGTAGGCCTATATTGAAAATTTAAACAATACGTTTTGTAGATCTGTGTCAATGATACATATCCTGGAAATTTCATCAAAATCGGTCAACGGTGCAGTATGGTACACACACGTTTAAAGGCGGTGAAAATTGCAGTTTTTCACGATCAGCCTATGACTGTAATAAATGTAAGGATTCTTGCATCTTTCAATGCGTGTAGATTTTTTGGTCGCGCGTCGAGTGTACGTTCAAAAAAGAAAGAGTAACGAGTAAGAAAAGATCCACGGTCTAGAGTACGGGACCCAATTACTGTGCCTATATTAATCATACCTATTTTTAAAGCATAATGACCATTAAAAAAGAGATATATAACATATATATTTACTCCTTCTCAATATTCATTACGCTTCAACGTTAAGAAAAATTAATATAGTCACGGTAATTGAATCCCTTACCCTACCAATCGAATACGTTCCCCAATTGTTCACAGGAATTATTTAATATTTGAACAGTACTTCTCTGGTACAGTATCTGGTCAATCGGCTATTCTTTATTGGCACCGTTCTCCCTTTCTCTCCCTGTTCGGATGTTTTTGCCCCAGAGTTTTTTTCCCCCAGAGGAATTCCGCAATTTATCGTTGTAGAAAAGCAAAACGATTACTTTCGACGCAAGGGTATGTACCGTGCCAGCGGACTTTCACGGTCAAGTTGTACACCGGAAAGGAAAAAAAAGACCAGGTTTCGGGCAATTACGAGAGCGAGACTACGTGAAATTGTCGGACGACGGCCGCGCGAGCAATAATAACCGGACTGGAAATTCGGAGCGGAATTCGACGACAAGGAATTCGAGGAAAATCGCGCACACACGCGCGCGGCACGCTTTCCCTCGCGTTGGAAAAACGACAAAAGATCCACATCGAGACTTCTATGTGTATGAGTTACGAGCGAGTTCTGACTGTGCGTAAGAAATCTTCGACCAACCAGGTTAATTCCGGAATCTTTTATTTGGGAGAGTCCGCGACTGACACAAGAATACACAGAAATAAGAAAATTTTGATCGACGAAAGGAACATATTAGGGGGACCCATAAGTAATCAATTATTTTGAAATCTAAAACAAACTGTAGTAAACTCAAGTTTTTATTTCTTAATTTATTATATAATGTCATTGTCAAGGATAGTTTGTCATCATTCCTGCAAATTTTCAATCTCCCTATTATAGAAATCAAGGGTACGCGAAGCAAAATATGACTCAAGCTGCCTCCTTACATCTTCTACAAAAGTGTATGTTTTATTTCTTAAATAATGCTCCAGAGATCTGAAAAGATGATAGTCAGAGGGAGCAATATCCGGTGAGCACGGGGGATGCAGGAAAACTTCCCATTGCAATTCTTTGACTTTTTCCTGAGTCAGTTTCGCTGTATGCGACCGGGCATTGTCAATTTGCGATATTACACCTATTCTGTGGGCTAAAGATGCCCTCTTTTTCAATAGTTCTGAATACAGCCATTGTAATTGCTGACAATACAACTCAGCGGTAACTGTTTCTACAGGTTTCAACAACTCAAAGTGAATTATGCCACGACAGTCCCACCAAATGCACAATAACACCTTTCTAAGTGATAAGCTAGGTTTAGGGGTTGATATTGTGGTTCGATTTGCAGAAAGCCATTGCTTGGAACGCTTTATGTTATCATAAAGAATCCACTTTTCATCTCCGGTAACGATTCTGCTAAGGAATAGATCTCTACGAAATCTGGATAGCAATTAAGTGCAAATTGATCGACGAATATTCATATTGATCTCAGATAATTGATGCGATTCCCATATTCCTTGCCTATATGCCTTTCCCTTCTCGATAATTCTTGTATACTTCATTTTGGATCAGCTTCCACTAGAGATTTTAGGGTGTCATTATCAAATCTACTGGTCGTCCACTTCGAGGCCTGTCAAAGAGATCATAATCACCAGCAGCAAACCTTCTGAACCTACGTTGACACTCGTTGACCTTCAATACATCTCCATAAACATCGCAAATTTTCTTTGTTGTTACCGTTGTATTAAATCCCGCAGGAAAATGATAATGTATACAATGACGAATATGATCCTCGGAAGGTACGGACGCCGCCATTTTATTACAGGGTTGTAAAAAAAATTATACTTTTTAGAATATTTTGAACACAGGCTGCTTTACCGAAAATTGTAAAAGAATATGTGTTTCGTCTTTAACGATCGGTACAGAACTAAAGAGAAAACAAATTTTTTGCAAATAATTGATTAGTTATGGGTATCCCTAACATTTTTCGCCTTCGAGAGCTCCGCCATAAAAATTCGGATCGCAACGCCGAACGTTGAAACGGATTTCTCACAGGTATGTGTTTTAAAAATATGTGTGCCTCCGTGAAATTAAATGTCTCGTGCCGGGTTTTACACGTGTTATAGACGCTGCGTTACACTTCGCTTGCCGATGGAGAGAATTCTAATAAGAAACGGTGAAACGACGATCTACGAGGATTCTTCGTCGACGCTCGACCGCTTTTAGCGCTTCGATGCGCCGCGCCGCACAGTGGCGAAGTCACATCGAAACAAACTTGTTCATCAGGGACAAAGATCGCGGAACTTTGATCGACGAGCTCCGTCTTTGCTAATAATAATGGGTGCACCGGCCAATCTGAAATTGTGTCCGGGGCGTCCGACTTTACCGGAGTTGGTTTGTTCGCATAAAAGTCTAAATGATCCCGGCACTTTAGAGAATATCGCGTGGTCTGGCGATGAGTAGAAAGGCACGCGCGAATACTCGGAATCACCGCGTGGCTTGCCGGTCGTGCTCGCGTTTATTAGCAGCCGCTAATTACATTAGCCCGGCAATAGGACGCGGCGCAACGCTATCGTGCAGCTGTTGTCGTTGGCGCACGTGTCGGGTGTTTAGTAGGCGTTTGCGATTAAATCGTATATTACGGAGGTAAATACAATATGTGATGAAAAATTTCGCCGACGCGCACGTTCCAGCCGCGCACGTTACCGTTCTTTTCCACGGTAATTATTTTTGTGCGCGCCATTAGCTGATTAGGCACGGCAATCTCGAGGGAAACCGGGAGGGTGCGCCATTCGTCATTAACCCGTTCCACCGCGGAGCTAATCTTGTCGAAATCCCAGAAATTCCGTTCCTCGGCACGAGGACGGTTGGAAATTCATGAACAGCGGTGCATCGTTTAAGATGACGCGTAGACCAAGGACCTCTCGCGGTTTCTACTTAATACGGCATGCATTATGCGTGTGCACGTGGTCCTTATGTCAGGTAATGGAGGACTGTTCGATTACAGAGGCGGGGGCCGCACGCACGCATACATTTCCATCGTAATCAGCCGACCGCTTCACCGTCTCTTCGCTTATCACCGACCGGCTCTATCTTTTCGCCGTTTTCCGCAAACACGCCCGTAATCGTCGCAGTCTACAAAGGGAACAGTTCGTTTTTATCTCGCCGAAATAAATGTTCAATGCACAATACCACGAATCAATGGGACCGAAGCCGCAGGTATCTTCGAGACCGAGCGGCAAATTTCAAAAACGTTTCAAAACGATTCAACGCAGTCCTCGAATCAATAGTTCCTGAACCGCGAGCGGCTTGAAAAACATTGTCGCCAGGAAGATGATCTCTAGTTACGAGTCGAGCAGATATTTTTCAAGGAATGAGTCTAACCGTTCGTGCTTACTCCCCCGCCCCCCGAAGCGTTCGACTCGTGCGGCATTTTAGTGAAATTTTTCCGGCGAATCTACAGAGAATAGGTTGAAATGGGACACCCTGTAGATTCTAGTCGGCCGATGTTGACATGCGCGAGCCGTGTCGAAGATATGCCCGTGAAACGAGCGTGCCGCGCGCGTCTACCGTGGCCTGGTGGCTGTGCGAGCTTAGGGAGAGTGCGCGTTCCTGATCAGTAGCACACTTTCATCGCGGCGAGGAAAGTCAGCGAACGAAAACGTTGCGGGCCAGCGAGAGGAGGCAAAGCGAGGAGACTCGTCCCGTCTCGATCTCGGTATAGGCTCGGTGGTCGTCGAGCATTGGATCGCGACTAGAGTCACGCTGCCGTCGCCGTCGCGTCAAGAAACAGAAACAGATTCGGACAACGACACGGAGAAGGAGAAAGCGAGGGAGGAGCGCCGATAGAGAAGGAGGAACGTTCACGGACGTTCTCGGCGGCGTCGGCACGGCCAGAGACGCGTTCCGATCGGCGAGAAAACCGAGAACGTCTCTGCCCGAGGCGGCTCCGAGCAAAATCCTCGGGACAGGCCGAATAGCTCGAGAAAGTCGACGTTCATCGAAGAACGACCCCCGATAGCGACACTGACCCTGACCGAGCGAAGAACCAGCCGGACAACCAACCGGAAAACCAGCGGAGTGAACATTCACTGGCCGCCTGGACCAGCCACAGGGCCGAACCGATGATTCGGGGGGTCGATCCTCTCCGGGAAGGGTGACTCATCGCACAGTGCACGGTGCACGGCGTCGCGACGCAGCGGACGCGAGAGCAAGGGGCGAGGGCGATCGAAGCAGCAGCCGCACGCGAACTCGTCCGATGTAAGGAGCTCTGCTCGTTCGATTTCAAACTCCACGCTGACTCCGAAGCCGGGTTTCTCTTCGATTTCGTGCTCTTGTTTTCCAAACTATCCGCTCCTCCCGTTCAAGATGGCTGACGCTGTTGCTCGCTTAGCTGGACGCGATCCGAACAGTCTGTTGCCACGCGCCGCGTACACATATTATAAATATCCAGCCTCCGATGCGTGTTTCCGTCGGTCCTCGAGATGTATAATATAGAGTACACTGTACAGGCGTTCGCGTGGACGCACAACGTGCATCGCTTCGCGTCTCTTCGGATTCCTCGTTCCGTTTCCTTCTCTGCGATTATCTGTTCCATCTAGCCCTTGAACAGGCAACACTATTAATGGATTTGACATTAGTTTTTCCCCGAATTTGGGAAGGGGGGGGGGGGGGGGGGGGATAAATTTTACTTACCCGAATATCCGGTGGTCTGCTCTGGTGTCGAGAAGAATTTCCGAAATATGGCCCCTCGGAGTAGGCCGGTAGAGACGATATGATAAAGTTAAAAATTTTAGGGGCTTCCACTGTCAACCAGTTAACTGTGGAATGTAATTTTACAAATCCCTCACGGCGCGGAATTAAAATCAAGCAACGACGAATATACAAGTCGAACGCAGTCGAAATGCGGCTATTATAAAAGCCAAAGCCCTTGTAAAGCTAAATGAGAAAGAATTACTTTTTTATTCGATAAGAATTTAACAATCCATTAACGTTAACTGAACCGCAATACAGTTTCGGATTCACGAGTATACTCGTCACAGTTAACTGGTTAACGCTTTCACCCGAAAGCCTTAACGGTGAGAACGAGAGTAAGGATTTGATGCAATTATTGCAAAAATTTCCATATGTGCATTTTAAAACTGTAGAAAGATTTCAGAACACCGATGCATTATCTTCGACTTATGATATGATTCAAATAAGAATGTCTACCCGCTGGCTCCTGTCTATTTTCTTTGCTTAGGGATTCACAGTGCTGTAAGAACTACTTATAAGATAAAGTTGTTCGTTCGACAGTTGGCGAATAGAACAGCGATGAGCAGGAACGGTGAGAATGGACTCTCCTTGGCGACGCCGCCGGCGATCCACGTGGGCCCGATCGTGAACCCGGGAACGAACGAGACGATCTCGATCGTGATCCCGCTGTCGGCCCAGCTGGCGACCGTCAGCAGTCAGACAATCGAGAAGCCATGCAAGGACTGCACGAAGGAAGAACGCGCGAAACCCCCAGCCCGTCTGAGGAACGACAAGACCAAGGGGTGCCCTTATCCGGGCTGTACGAGGTACGGCCGCGCGTTTTCCAGAGCCCACGACCTCAAGCGTCACATACTCCGCCACGAGATGAGAAAGGAGAAGGAGCTGTCCAATCAGGAGAATCCGGTCATCAAACCGCGGACCGGCGAGTCGGAGAGTATAGCTTACAGACAGGTGGCATGGCCCAACTCCGGTCTCCGGGAGAACAAATCTTACAGCTGCAAGAAGTGCAAGAAGAAGTACACGAACGAGATCAAGCTGAGGGCTCACATGAACACCCACGAGAAGGTATACACCGCTGCGCCGCTCGGCGCCTATGCGCTCCACCCTTTGCGTAGGCAACCGGATCGCACGAGTAAGCAAGGAGAATGCGCGGCGAACTGCCCGGTTGCCTACGCATGGGGCAGATATTCGAGACACGGCACTATCTGTAAAAGCCATACGGGAACGACGTATTTACAAATACGTCAAATATAAATTTCTACAATTTACTATGCTCGAGATAGTAATACGTCTTCCTATACACGTATGCCCTTGTGTCGATTTTCCACGGAAATCAATCCTAATCTCGAATTTGATCTGTTCGCCAGTCGACGGACAAGAACGTATGCGCCCTGTGCGGTGTGTGCTTGAAGGACGAGTTGGAGCTTCAGGAGCACATGAAGCAGCACACGGCACGCATGTTGGACTTGCAAAATGAGGACGAGCTGGGCGAGAAGGACGACGAATTTCTGTTGGAGGAGATGTTGCTCCTGCACAAGACTCCTCGGCGTCCTCTCCAATCGGAGAAACCGATCGTGAAGGTAGATCGCGTATCGAAGATCCGCTGCGACTACTGCTCGAAGACCTTCAAAACCAAGTGGACGCTGAGCTCGCACGTTGCGGCACACGAAGGTCGATTCCAGTTCGACTGCAGCCAATGCGGGAAGAAGTTCGTCCGGAAGAGCCATTACGAGGGGCACGTGCGGTCGCACGAGGCCGCGAGGCCGTACGTCTGCGAGCAGTGCGGGAAAACGTTCAAGGAGCTGAAACACAGGCGGGAGCACACCAAGAGGAAGCACCCGTCCAATCAGAACGCGATACAGAGTCTGTTGGACAGCATCAGCCCCTGCGCCTCCGAGGAGCTGCCCGTCGATCAGACCAAGTTCACGCTCCTGATGCCGGTCAACTTCTCCGTTTAAGTTTAAAGACCACAAGCGCGCGCGATTGTATTTTCCCTCTTTCCCCGAAGCTGTGGAACGAGACACCGATTTTTATGATAATCAAACCAGGCGCTCGAATGGACCAAACAAACAAGTTTCTTATGTCTATTACCGTTACCGTTCTCGGGTAAATCACCCGTGGTTGCTGCGAGCCGAAGTCAGCTTTCAGACAAAGCGAAAGCGGACACTTGAATGTCTCGCTGGGTCTCCAGGTCGTGTTATGTTACAGGGAAAACACCGTATACCCAGAGTCTAAGATAACAAGGTACTATGCGGAGATGGCAATCTACTAGGCTGGCATTCCTTCCGATAGTTTTTTTCCTAGTTCCGTGTAGTATGATTACTGTATCGGTGGTGACCAGACTCAACACAGAGATCATTATCGGTGATAACAATGACGCATTCAGCTCCGTCACACGATTACTTTCTACTCCCATGCTCTCGGGGCTTGTATATTCGTTTCGTCTGTAACTCTGCACCCGACCGAGCAGCATACTCACTCACACATACACAGACAGACAGACAGACCAAAGACAATCTTGATTCCAATCGCCCTCCGATCTGTAAATATAATACCAATAAATCAACCGAAACATACCTGTCATTTTCAATGGTAACTGAAAAAGATGTTTGTATTAAATCGACTTACATGCAAATGTGTACGTAAAACGCATGAAATGAAATTTCGAAACGAGAGATCGAAAAGTGTGATTCGACCGTGCAACCACACGTTGCTTACTTTGTTTCGCTGTCTCTCTGTCGGGCATTTATAGTTTTATTAAATTCCTTTTTTTTTAGCGAGAGCAACGTTTTACCGGGCATGAATAAAAGGGGAAAAGCGTTTTAGCGAGAAACGCGGCCGTTGCATCTCGAAGACGAGCTTCTTCGAAACGTGAATGAGTGTCTTTCTGACTGTTTCACCTTCTTAAATGAACGCGCGCAAGCGGCAGAAGCTGTCGGCGACAAAACACGAAGGGCCCGAGGAGTCGCAGGAAGATTCAGGATGTTCGCAAGAAGCTCTGCAGCTGAGGTACCGAGGATATGCGTTGGACACGCTTCCGCCGGAAGTCTTGGAGATGATACTTCGACTGCTTCCGTTCCACGAGGTGGCCACTTCGGTGCGCTTGGTTTCCAGGTGGTTTCCTTATCCAGGCTGTAATCGCCTCTGCAACAGGCATAGGCAGAAATCTTGCAAAGTTTCACCGGTGTCAGAAAAGTATCTAACTTGCTGTCTCTCTCTTTTTATAAGTAGGCGTGGTTACGTTATTCTCAGGTTGGATGCCAGTACGGTATCCCCGTTGGTTACGTTGTGCCCATGCCTGTTCCGTGATACAGCAAAGATTATCTAGTCTTTAACTTCGGAGAAAGGAGACAAAAGTTTTCCCTTTGCCATTTTTTCAGACATTGTTTGACAGTGGCGGCGGCAGTGTTGAACGCCGCGTTTCTCGCTACCGGCGCAAGAATAGAGGTCCTGACGAGTCGCGTAAAGCAAACGTTATGGCGGACCAAAGTGAACGTAGAGGTGCTGGCCTGCATGAAAGCCCTGAACATTTTGGAGTTGATCAAAGCGCAATATAAGCTGCTTAGAGCCGTGACCTGGAGGTACACGCATCCGCCTATGGGACATCAGAGGTTCCCCAGGCTTTGCTTCTATGCGGGCAGCTTGCTGGACTACCTGAACGATCTGCTGACCCAAATATTCAAGTGTCACGCGAGTATCGAGTGGTCCCGCGACGCGTACGCCTGTGTCGCGGACCTTGTCGACGTCTGCAAACGGTTCATGAACTTCTTCGAAAAAGTCTCAGAGCGCAGGGTGAACAGGTGAATCCTTTCGGTATTAGCGGGTACCGGTTGGCGCCTCTGGTTCTATCTTGACAGAAAGCCGAGCTGACATAGGCGGGCGATGGTCTTGCACGAAACGAAAGATCATCTTGCATAACAGAGAATAATAAATCGTTAGATCCGTGCTAGTCTCCGGCTGCAAAATCGTGGACATTCTCGATTGTCTCGTGGAGGGCAGACAAGCGGTGTCTTCGAAGGTGACAAAAAAACGGTCCGGCAACTGCGTAGTCAGCATGAAGCTCAGGTACGTGATGAAACGCGCCTGGTTCACGTGCCTGTCTGTTGCGAAGAACTCGGAGGAGAATTCGTGGAGGGACGAGCAGCGTTTCATGTACCTGAGACTGCGCCGTTTAGTGGGCAGCGTGAACGATCACCTGCTCGATAGCTGGCATTATAAGAGCGAGTTGAATGTACAGGTGATACACTAGCGGTTATTTTCAACCGACCGAAACACCGCTTTTCCGTTTCCATCGTTTCACTCTCTACTCTAGATACCTCTGCCGTTCCCGTTGAAACCACCGCCCGCGTCCACGTACTCGGGCTACGGAGAATACGGCGGCAACTTCTTTTACTACGGCAACATGAACAGATACGCGTACGAAAGCAAGTTCGCGAGCAACGCTAGTTCGTCAAACGCCGCCCTCGACACTGAACAGCAAGTGGCAAGGCCCTCGACACCGTCTTTCGACCTGGTGATCGATATCGAGCTCAAGTGCAGCCCCGAGCTGGCTCCGCTTACCGCCCGAGCGAACCTCGGATCGGACGAGCTGGAAGCCTACGAAACGAGAAGATACAAATACCAGCAGCTCTTCCTGACGATGACAGTGACGTGTCCCGCGTCGGCAGCCAACAGATTGCCAGGCACCTTTGTCTGGGAATTGCGCAGCCCGCGGTATGGTCGCAATAATCCCTAACGGAAACTATACGGACTCCTGTACCTCTTCCTATATTTATTTTTATCCTATTAGTTATACACCTATACAGATACAAACACACAGATTTAATAACGGTCGTTCGTAGAAAAGTGGATACATGTATGTACGCGTGTATAAGGTGTCCCGTGCGATCAGAACGTTCTGGAAAATAAGAATCTCTAAGAATATCTATTTAAGATGTCTATGGTGGGCGGAACATCCTGTACACGTTTATAGAGTAATCAGAATAAAGAGTGCCGATTATAGAATTTTATTTACGCTATGCCCTTAAAGTATCAAAATTAATTTGAAGCAGACATTTTCATAGGCGATTCCACAGTGTCCTCTATCGTGTGGTTCAGCCAAGTCGTGTCGTTCAGTTTTTGAGCACGTTTCTCTAATATACCGTAGGCAAAATGGTTCAGGAGAATTCCTTTGGGTAGAGCTATCCCCTGGAATCTGTAGACGCTGTCGTTCTGCGGTAATTTATGCACAGCGGCGATCGTGGAGCGACCTATCAAATTGGTATTTCCTACCATCGGTCCCTTGCTGATATCTATATGTTCCCCCGCTCTATACAACACCACTTTCTCTTCGTTCGCTTTCGCTATGTCTGGGATCTGCTGCGATTTGATAGGATTGTCCTGAAATATCTTTTGCGCCACCTCTTCAGTGGTTTCTAGCCTTTCAATGGGGATGTCTTGATTAGTCAGTTTTACGAACTGTGCCGACATGGCCCGCAATTCTTCGACGGTAGGCTTCCAATCAGGCAATTCGAGGTGTACGTCATACACGAAGCTTCCTGCCATTATATTCGGCACTGGGAAACTGTGCAAGTGGACCTTAATGTCTTCCTTGAATGAAGTATCCACAACAGCACCCAAAAGGAACGAACACGTTCGCCAGAATGCCACGTTGACAACATTCATCTTTGGACTCTGTAGATTCAACAATTCCAGCTTGCAATCAGAGACTAAAGGTCTGTGCATGTCCCACACCGATCCATCCACCAAGGCGAGAGCTGATATTTTGACAACACCCTCAGAGATATGCTTGGCACAGTCTGCTGGCGTTGATAGGTTCTTGTTCATTACAAGAGTGATCTCTTCCACTGCATTTTGATATTTAACATCTATTTTTTCAATTCTTCCTACGGATGACTTTTGCCTTTTCTTTTCTTCGTCGAACAATTGGTTTTTCCTTTGCTTTGTTTCAGCTTTTGACAGCATACTCTCGTATCGCGATTGTATGCTTGTCTTTTGGAGTCTCAAAGCACCAAAACAAAAAATTCTACTCCTAAAATGAATTTTTAATCAATGTTATACCACATTATCAGTTCTTTCACGAAATACGCACCTCTGAAACATTTTGGATCAGGATATAATGTGATTGGTTTACAAGATTAATAACTGTTACATCCATGCACAGATGCGCTCTTAATTATTAAATTCCTTGTTGAGCGTTTATTTTGAAATCCGAAAAACACCTGAAACATTGCATCGAATCATTAGCGGAACTTGACTTAGTCGTAAAATGTATTTATTTATCGGAGTACCGTTTTAAGAAACGTTGTGAATTATTCGTATACGCAGGTTACCTTACCGTCATAACCCCTCTTCACTGTGTCTTACCTAAATTTATCCACCTTGATGGTACATAAAGTTCATGACATTTTATCCTAGTCTTCCAAGTTAGTGTTTTACTTCATCCAATACAACTTTTGATACGGTGATCTATCATTTTTCATTTAACAATATAGCAAAATTTCACGAAACTTATTACGAAAACCACACACAAACTAACATACACTAATGCGAATTGTTTACTGCGAGAAATTCTCAACTAATATTCACGTTACCGTATTAGGACACGTACGCATGAAAAATTCAAGAAATCCCTAGTAGTGATGGGCACCAGAGAGGAAATGAGAGCGCTCACGCCCGGAATTTTAGCTGCCCCCTGGTCTAATTTTTAGTTTGGACCAGAACCCGCATCATCTTTTTAGCCAGGACCAGAACCTGCATCATCTTACCTGCATCATTAGCAGTGGATTTCAAATAATGCCAAAGTAGATGCTACTTCTGTTAAAAGATGATGTAGGCTCTGATTCAGCATAAAAAATGATGCAGGTTCTGGTCCAGGCTAAAAATATGATGCAGGTTCTGGTCCAAGTTAAAAAGATGATGCAGGTTCTGGTTCAGGCTAAAAAGATGATGCAGGTTCTGGTCCAGGCTGAAAAGATGATGCAAATTCTGATCCAGGCTAAAAATTAGACTGGGGGCAGCTCTATACGGGGGCACTAAAATCCCGTGCCTGAGCACTCTCATATCCACTCTGCTATCGACTAAATAGTCGATAGTATGTCGCAACTAAATAGTAAGTAGTCGATAATTGAATTTAATTGATAGCGCCCATCACTAGGATTTAAATTCCTAAGAAACCTTTCTGAAAATTGAATTTATTACAACGTTATATATATTTATTATTTCGAGATTATTCTTAAAATGCTAAACTTGGGTAAAATATGTTGCGTCAAGTGCATTTTTCTTCTAAAGTATGGCATAGTGATGGGCATTATCAACTAAATTCAACTATCGACTAATTACTATTTAGTTACTATAAACTATCGAATATTTAGTCGATAGTTTTTAGTCGACTGAAATTTCGTTTTAGTGGTTACGTCTAGATTGCGGGCTATAGTCTACGCCTACGTATAGATCTCATTTCTCACTCACTCTTACAGCACTGTACTGCAGTGCTCACTAAGTATTATAGGCACAGTAAGAGTAAATTGGTGTAAATATACCAGACCTGTTCAAACCATGCCGGCCCCCTCGACTACCGATTACTCGGTATTTCATATCGTGCGACACGAAACAGTATAATAAGGCGACTGGCGCACTCCTACATCTCGTCTGTGATATTGGTTCCACCACTCCTATACCTCGTCTGTGGTTCCACAATATTAGTTCCGACCGATACGGTAGGATGACACAAAAATGGTAATGGGGTTACGTGATCCCACAAACGTGAACACGAAAATACATCGGATGTTAGGTCTATCCTATACCTCGTCTGTGATACTACGCATTGAGTAAAAAAACATAACCTGACATAACCAGACTCCGGATTGTGTTAACCGATGCTGAATTAATAATGAACCCTCCTTATTGTTAGTGTTAAAAGATGACATTCAACTAACCGTTCTGTTAGTGATGTAATTATACCGATGTCACTAACATGTTAATGTTTTGTCCGATTTGCGGCAATGTGCTACGGGTAGAAGAAGCTTTGGCAGGATTGCGTTTCGCGTGTAACACGTGTCCTTATATTTTTAACATAGCAAGAAGAGTGAGTACTCGTACGTATCCAAAACTGAAGGAAGTAGACGACGTTTTAGGTGGAAGTGCAGCTTGGGAGAACGTGGACTCGACAGAGGAAAGGTGTCCAAAGTGTGCCAACTCGCGGGCGTATTTTATGCAGATACAAACACGGTCCGCGGATGAGCCCATGACTACATTTTACAAATGTTGCAATCCCCAATGTGGTCACAACTGGCGCGATTAGAGGTATGCCGATTTTAAATATTCCGAACACACATAGTGAATAAAATATTTTTATCTGTTATAAAAATACAGTTTCATCCTGCGTATATTAAAAAAAGACTGATCTCAAGCCTGGAGCAATTAGGTCCAATGGCAACCACAGCAGAAGGTGTCGTGGAGGAGTTGAAATACTTGGATTCTAAGCATTGGATATGCAAAGGAAAAAGAAGTATATCCATAGCTGCCAAGCTACTTCAGCAAGGCAAAGTCGTGGCACTTGCCACAGATACAGTATATGGTATAGCTTGTACTGCTTTGCAAACCGATGCTATCAAAAGGCTATATACAATTAAGGGGAGAGATGAGAATAAGCCGTTATGCATCTCTGTCAGCAGCATTAAGTATATAAAATACTGGGGTGTTATAGATCATCTGGATCCAAATATGTTGGCATCGTTATTGCCTGGCCCATACACGATCGTTGTAAAACGGCAACCAGATTTAAATCCCGATCTGAATCCAGGGATTGACACTATAGGCATAAGAGTACCATGTAATAAATTTCTGAACTACGTTGCGCATATAGTCGGACCATTGGCGCTCACGAGTGCAAACATTAGCGGTGAACCAAGCTGTTTGCATCCAAAAGAATTTAAAAAGTTATGGCCTCAGTTAGATGGAATATTTTATGACATACGCACATTCAGTGTGGCCAAAGAACATTTAAGAAATGGGTCCACGATAGTTGATTTGTCGGTTCCGAATCATTATAAAATTGTACGCAGAGGTGTAGGGGCTAATAATATGATTCATTTGTTGAAAAAATACGGTTACCAAAAGATTGTCGACGATTGATTACCATGCATTATGATGCTACGTACAATATTTTTACTTAACAATAAATCTGCTATTTAATGCGATTTATAATTTATTTATTCTTCGTTTATCGATAGCATTTCTGTATGTACGAATTTAGTTATACTCGATGGCATAGAGTCTATACTATACCGATATCTTAGAATTCCACGAACGGTGCAAACAAAGAAAAGATGAAGTTAAAGTATCTTTTATTCTCTTAAGTATCAGTGTACAGCGAATTCTCGTCCGAGAATCTCGATTTATTACAAATAGATCCACAACGTGGCATTGTAGTAACAAATATTAAGCAATAATTTCTATCTTGAGGTATCTCTCTCTAATCAAATTTGTTAATAGTTCATTGGTGAGTACATCATTGCATGTGCAAAAGTTCAACAACGTTGTATTGTCTTCTTGACGATATATATATCACATAATATTCTTGTAAAATATTATTCGTTTAAATGTTAAATAAATGTGACGAATGCTATGATGTAGACTTTAAACATGATCGGGAGTCGAGATGCACAGAGCGTAGTAAATAAATAATTCACTTAATTCAAGAGTCTAGCATTCGGTAATAAACTAACAAATCACGAATCAGTCGAAACGATAACATCCGAATTTCCTTGCATGTTATCATTATGCAGTCTGTATGCACCTGAAAATGCGCATCGTTTATTTATTTTCCTAATACAACGAACGCATCTGTAGGTATTCGAAGTTCTTAACAAAATTTCTGCGATAACGATCGTGAAGCGTTGAACAAAAAATAATTAATAAAATGCATTTCAACAAAATGACTAAAAAGAACACTACTATAACAGAGCACAGTCAACGTGTGATGAATGCTGTATGTACATATATTGTTTACAACTTTGTTTGATTCAAGTTGTAAATTAGGCTCGCTTTTCCGGCAACGATACTTCTTAGCTACCGGCAAGGGTACATTTATAAAAAGACAGCAAACTATGTATTTTCAATTTAATCAATTGATTCACTAATGCTCTAAGATGTAAATAAACAGAGTTTCAAGAGGAAACCAAACCGTTTTCTTTTCACCAGAAACAATGAGCGTAGTATAAAAATTTTCTATAAGAAAAAGAGAAGCATTGCAAAAGAGAAAAAGTAATCCAAGAGTCACACGAAAATAAATTTGAACCTTGTATCCGACGTTTCGTGGAATACAAGAGAGTATCTGTTAGATATGTATGTATGTATATGTAGTGTGCATACGCGAATGCATCCATTTACACATACATACGTGTGTGTGTGTCCATACATGTATTATTTGCTACAATCGTAATTCGTATAGTCCCTCGCACACGTGCACACACATATTCTGTGTCTTTATCACAACACTGCGTTGTCATTGCTGTGAATTAATATAGTTTATTAACTTACGAAAAGGTCAGTATGTATAGTTTTCGATAAATAATGATTAAAATAGCGACGGTGTAATAAATAATCGGTACAGCTATTTGCACACACGCACACGCATAGAGATGTATGACAACGTGAAAAAGATGTCACAACGGATATTCGTTAACTGGCGTCTCTCTCTCTCTCTCTCTCTCTCTCTCTCTCTCTCTCTCCCTCCCTTTCTCTAGTTAAATATCCATTAAAGTCCAATTAAACATTCTCGTTCGCGTAACTCACTCTCCATTCGTTACCCTAAAAACTTTAAATAGAACTTTATCTTTCTTTCGGGTCGAGCAAGTACATACCGCAAACCGTGTCTGTCTTTGCATTTTCGTTTATAATGTTAAATTCTACGTATTTCTTCTGATTTACAATATATAAGTCAGTCTAGTCTTCCTTTGGAGAAAACATCCCCACCGGGCCTTTCTTACCTTCGCTCCTAAATATTCCTATCAAACTGCTCCTCAATCTCGCGTAAATCTCGTTGCGAACCGTCGCCGTGAACTTGGTCGCGAGACAAGTGATCGCCGCCGTGGCGAATATTAAATTATAAAACAATACTAGTTTGAAATTACCGAGCCACTCGATTCGCCCGAAATCGCCAAGCAAGTCGAAGTTTGTCATACCTAGAAATGCAGATGGTGCAGATGGTTAGATCTCTACCAGATTGGCGTGGAAGACGTTTAGAATAAATCGGTGGACGACGTACCTAATATCCGTGATAACAGTGGCAACGCGGAACTTAGCACTAGAAGTAGGGCACAGTTCGCGATAAGGTGGGTGAGAGGCGTGGAATGAAATCGTGGTTGGACTCTTCGAACTCCTGGAAGCGTGTACAGGCCTATCGCGCTCGTCGCTGCCAAGTATAATATCACTGCCACCTCTACGGTTGCTCCAATGGGGCCAAGCTTCGACAATGAACTAATACCTAGAGTAAATTGCTGAAAGAAGAATCGTATCCACCTTTATTGACTGCGGTTGTCCAAAGCGAACACACGCGTCCCTTTAAATGTTTCAGAGGGATCGATACGAACCCTGGTACTCAAAGGCAGCGCCTTTATACCGATTAGTAGTTCTAACGTGTTTTGAACAGCTAACAGGGCTGTGGCAGTGGAAAGTATGAGTAAGGCTAGCATAGCCAAAGGGTAAAGCAAAGTGCGCCGAACCCACCAGGTTCGCCTTTGCTGATCTAACACTTTTCGTCGTTTTTGAATGTCTTCTAATCGCTGTGACAATCCGCGTTGCAGAGCACCATTCCTTAAACACATTAGGCTCGGGTTCACGTTAAGAAGTTCATCGTCCTCGAGAACCGAACCACACGCTGGTATCGACATCGGTACCGGTGAAACGTACGATTTGCCCGTTGCTTTCGCATGCTCCAACCTGCGGACCCAACAAACGTATAAGACGGTGTCATTTCAGACAACAATAATTTCGATCTAACAGCGATCATAAAAATATTAGATCGGTGACCAACCGTCTCCTAATACACTCCTCTTCTAATCTGTACGCAAAGAACTCTTCGTCCAAGTTCTTTAGGAACTGCGGCTTCACGAGAAACGAGCCAACTACTCCGAATAATCTTACAAACCCGACTGGCGTGCACACTGTAACAACGTACGTTTTCGTTGAGAACCGTTTACCACAATGCTTACTCTCGTTCTCGTGCGATACAAGTTTTTGTACTCACATAATAACATGACAACGCCGACAAAGGAAACACAGGAATAAAGGAAAGGCAAATAGTATGTCCACAAGTCTGTAACGGAAAATGCGATTATATGACATTACATGTTTGCGGTTGAATAGAGGTAGACTTAATTTTAATCCGCTTACTGAGCAATGTGTGAAGACTGGACTTCTGATGATCTATAAGTGCTGATAAAACATACGTCATTCCTAACACCAGCGTTCCCAGGAGACAAAGAACGGTGACTGTTTCATACACTCTAGCCATTACACCCTAAACCCCAAAAAATATTTTCTTAATAAATACCGATACAAATATCGAATATAAGAACCGTGTAGACAAAATCCAGAAGAAATTTTCCTTACTTTCCTGTAGCCTACAAATCCCTCCGATTCTGTGAATAAATAGGCAAACGGTAGAAATACGAACAGGGACAAATTTGAGAAGAGGAACACGTGATTCCATAGACCTGTTTGTTCACGGAAAATTGTAGACAATTAGAAAACCAAATAAATAAGGCTCTGTTCGGAAAAGCTGTGAGGAGTTATCGTACCTTGGATGAGAGAACTGTTCAGCCATTTGACGTAATAGCTGTTCGGATATAAAATGAGAACTTCGTTGCTGGCGATGGAGACCGGAAGTAGTAAGGTCGCCCCAACGGAAACCGCCAGAGCGACGGTGCACAACCAGAGACTGATTCTGTAAACTGTTGCTTCATCTTCGTCCACAGAAAAGTAATCCTCGCGATCTCTTCGGCGAAACTTTGCAATCAAAGCGTAACTGGAGACGTAAAGGACCAGAAACAGAAGGAGAAATATCTGAAAAAAAGGGAAAATACTATAGTTTCTTTGCCATTCAAAATTCAAATTGGCCGATTTGTTAAGACGTTCAATCTAGTCGCAAATAGCGTCTGTTCCCAAACAGAAATGTAAGACGCGTTTGTAAATCATACGAACGCTTAATAATAATCTTACATGATCTCTGCGCGCGCGTGTATGCGAACGTGTATCTGTTTGTGTGTATGTGTGTGTATTCTTTCAGTGCGCTCATCGAGCGTGCAATCTATGTCGTTTTTCGATTTGCTCGAGCAAACGCAAACTCGAATGATCCGCCATGCATGCCATTGAATGAAAATCATGTGTACGAGGATCGTACGATCACGCAACTTAATTTCCATCCAATCGGTTACTATTTTACCAACATACAGGAGCATACGTTCGATTGCATCATGCGTTTTCAAGTAAATAAATAAATACATCGTACGTTCGACCAAAGAATAGATATTTATTTCTTTGCTGTACAGGCTCGTAAGTCAAACACAAGATTTCCTTATCGGATCGTAAATTACAATGTAAAGTCAGGTGCTTGAAAAGTGGTAACGCTGCAGGTGTACGGTGGATTACAACATGTACGTAGTTTCTTCGACAGTGATATATTGTTATGATAGTCAGTGACAGGCTGAACTATCCGATCGATCAAGACTCGCTTGAACACCGTAGGGAACAAAACTTTCAACGTTAGTGCGCTATAACATGGAGTCAGTCTCGTGATGAGTATTTCGAACAGACTCCAGTAAATAAGATAAGGGGCCCAATTACTGTGCCTATATTAATTATACTTACTTTTAAAGCATATTGAATATTAAATTTCATTCACTAAAATAAATTAATATATGTTACATATCTCTTTGTTAACCGTTTGCACTTGAGTAGTGACTCTGAAGCACCACTAGAAATTGTTGCGGCATTATTTCAAAAAAATTACAAAAAATATTACAAATATATTTGTTACATTACAAAATTTGTATTTAATGGATCACTTAACATTTCAATATTATATGTAGAAATCGGATCAGTTTCGTATGAGTAAAATGGAAATATTGTAAGATGGAAGAAAAATTTAGTTTTAGATTGAAAACAGCGCTGAGTGCAAAGGGTTAATAATCATTATACTTTGGAAATAAGTATAATTAATATAGTCAATTGGGTCCCTCACCCTATGTATATTAATTTCCTTCAAGCTGGAATAAAATATTGTTGTCGATGTATGTGCAGCATGTGAAGAATATACAAGCATACGATAAACATAAGTTTTCTTTTTCTTCTAGGAAATTATGAACGATGCAAACGTTCTACTAGCTGAAATTATAAAAACAAACCGTAGTGCAAGGGGAGAATGTTTCTGATTTCGTTGTTGTACGGCGAGCATAAAATATGTCGAGGCTGAACGGGCGACCCCATAGTACCGAACGGGACACCATTACACTAATTGCGAAGGAGACCTCGGTTACAACGGGCTTCCGTGTACGATCGTCGGTTATCACGCTCGTTCGCATTAATTTTCCATCTCCCCCGCTTCCCTCGAGCTTGTCACGTGAACCGCACGAGAGATATTCTTTTTGGAGCGACACTCGAAAATTCCAGTCTATTTCGAAGTTTGAAATCAGGTAAACGATGAGAACTTGTTGTACCTCATTATCAATACCGATAAGTTATCGACTAGTATCAAAGCAAAATTATGGTTAATCTAGGTATCAATCGATCGGTGTAGCTAAAACGATATTTCTTTGCTCGAAGCGTATCTAAGATTTTCGAATAGGCACGTTGTCGTTATCGTGTTTTCGGAACGAGTATTATTTGCTAATGGACTAGCACTCGTTGCCACGTCGTTGGAAACCGGGATACCAAGAACCGCTAACGGCAAAGTGCGTTGTCCTCGGAAACGAAAAGCGTGTCTGGCATACGAATCGTGCGCGGTCCATCTATAATCCGTGCTAATCTCTGTCTTTCGCCTGTCCATTTGGACGATCTATCTTGAGCGAAGGCAGTGGACGGAATACACTGAAATAATTCGAACGGTCATCGGATATTTGGTTTTAAATAGGCTTTTGTTGTGCGCTAGCGCCTCGGTTGGCAGGGCTATTATTCAAGAGCTGAGAACGAGATTAGTTTCAGAGGCGGTTCGAGAGCACTCGGAGCAACTTAGAGTGCCCGAAAACTTCGAAACCGATTCTCTGTGCATCTGCAGAGTTGGTCACCATTTCAGTAAATTTTCATTTAAATGATTACCTAAATAAAAAATTATTTGTTACCTGCAAGTTTAAATAAAAGTAAAAAATAATTATTTATTATTTATATGGATCTGAATAAATTATTTAATAAATTTACTTCTTATTTATACGATTTCAATTGTTACTTATTAGTTATTAGTTGTTATTTATTCGGAAAATCATAGTCAGGAAATAAGGGTCGCAACTAAACAAGGGAAGCGACCATAAAAAAAAACGTAAATAACACGATGAAATCTCAGTTTTTCCTAACAAAAACATCATCGATATCTCTACCACCACATTGATTTCGATGATTTTTTGCTATGTTATGCAAGTCAACATTTTGAACAGAGAATTATAACAATTTGTTTAAGTAATAAAAGTTGATTTATTTAGTTCTTCATTCAGCTCTTCTTGCGTTTTTGTTGACACGAACGTTTGTTGATGTAAAGAAACCCAATCCCCCTACCCTATGAATTCGGAATTCGTGCTCCATTACGTCAAATTATTTATTGTTCGTCTTTCCCTAAAATTCAAATAAGAAATAACATTTTATTTGCAAATAAGAAATAATAAATAAATTATTTCTGGAATTATTCAAATGATCTTTTAATTAAATAAAAATTTGATTACTACTTGCAAATGAAATATTAATTTAATTTGTAATTTGTTATTTATTATTTAAAATACAATCTGCCCAAGTCTGTGCATCTATCTATCTATCTATCGTTCGATAACAGTTCAGACTCATTAGTGGAATTACATACCGTTAACCGTTTCTCTACTTTCGACACCGATTGTACCAAAAATTACGGTACAAGCTGTATGAAAATCGAGCTACATAATAGACGAGTTACCAAACCGAGGACAGATGCGTTTGGAACAATGAAAACGTTCGTCGAGATCGAATGAATAGAATTATGCAATATAGAGGAGCCGGGTCCTGACGTTAACGAATTAGTGAACGATACAGTTCGAATAAAACCTGGCAATGCAATTTCCCTATTTCCTATACGCCCCGTTATGCTCACGTGTTATTAAATTTAGTCCGATTCATATCGCACAGGATTTAATATGCGCGTTATTTCTCGCGAGAATCGCGAAGGTCTACGAAGAGAACGATCGATCGAGTCGCGCTTCGATCGTAACGAAACCCAGCTTAAACGTCGAACGAAGAGACGATAAGTTTGCCGACACGTTTCACAATAGACCGCGCACGTGTCTTTGACCGAGCAAGTGTATTTTTAGCATTTCTAGATCAAGAGCAATGCAGCCAGCTAACTTGTCAGGCCTAAATGGCATTCTTCGCGGCGGTCGAAGCGATCGAAGCGACCCGACCGTTTAAAGACTGCCTCTTATCGCGGTCGGTTTACTAAACACGCGTGTCGCATACAAATGCGCGTACAATATCGATACGGATGCACCGCGGATTTATCTTTCCCGAGGCGAAAAATAAACAGAGAGAGAGAGAGAGAGAGAGAGAGAGCGCGACGTCGTATCGAACGCCGCGCGAATTAATATCTGGAATGTATCCGCGGCGGCCGGTGGTGATGCAGCTCCCGCTGCGTTGAAAACCACTTTTTACAGGAGGACACCGACGGTGGAAGGAAAAACCGGTCGAGGATCAGAAATAACGCGTGGTCAACGACTCTTCGCGTGAAAGTATCGGGAAAGCATGCCTCTACCCGCGAACGCCGGTTCTTTGTTCAGGGCTCTGTTCGCGAGCGCGGACGTCGACGATCATCCAGTTAAAATCGATTAAACAAAACCACACCGAAGTCAAGGCTAAATACCGCGGCTGGAACTATGCGTCTATAGCGGTTCGGTTCGGTTCGACGTAACACGCAGCTCTTTCCGTATATTTATTATTGCGTCACGCGGAGACGTGCGCGCGATGTAATATTATTAAGGGGTTTAAAGTTAAGTCGATCGGTTAAACAGATTCGCGTATACAGCGTTACCAACAGGTAAATGGTGTAAACTACGCGGCGCGGGCTTCTCGGGGCGGCCCACGCTTGTCGAACCGCATTATCGTGACGTTTCTCGTCTGGCAGCTTAAACCTTTTCCGTAAAAATTACGGCGTAAACACCAATGTCGGGTGCAAACACTTGCATTCTATTATTGCACCCAGCGAGTATAGAGGGATAACGGATCGCCGCATACTCCTATAGTAATTTCAATGGATTGCCGGTGTCCCGAAAAAAAATATATAATTGCGGGATAAAAAGATGCTTAGCAAGTACAACAGGAATTTCATTAGATACATCAACAGATGACAATGAGCGTGTATTGCACATCCACGTATCTACGCGCGGATTATTGCATATCAAGACACGAAAGGAAATATTGTCTCCTTATCTTCGCGGTTAATACGATGCACCGCGTGAAATCAATCCATAAAAACGGACAGTAAATAATAGCGACATATCGTATGAAAATTGCCGGCGTAAATCAGCAACTGTCAAGGTTCCTTGATGGCACGTATGCAAGAACTAGAAAAAACTGATATTACATTTTTCGATAATTTTCATATGTTTATAGTTTCTATAGTTACCAAAGTGTGTACTCGTAACTAAACAGAGAAATTATTCAAAGAGATTTATAGTTGCTTGCGATTGAAGTTACTTCAACGGTTTACAGGTTAGGAATATCGAATGTATTTTCTGTAGCATTTCGACGATGGCTAAAGTAGAATTTGTCTGGCGGAAAACAAAATACTTGGAGTAGAAACGTTAAAACTAATCGCAGAGAACGTGGCGATCGCAGGGACGTCGCAAGGCGTTTCGAGATCCCTCGGTATTGGTCGGTGGTCGATAAACAAGGGGGAGAATGATCGTAGGGCGAAATCATACTCACGATGTTCTCTCGCACGGTATTGTGAAACAATTGTTCCCTCAGGTCTGCTTCATCTTCCATTTTCACCTATTCGTTAGTAAATTTTTTTCGACCAAATGTACCGACGTTGGCGACATCTTATACGAATAACCCTCCCTGGAGACACACCATACCCAGATCTTTGCGAATGACACTCGCATTCACTTCATCGAGGGAGCTCTTGCTTTCTGCGATCGATCGCAAGAAGCTACACCTTCTGTTTCTCTGTGAAACGAAAATCACATCCCTGTTTTCCCTCGATACCCGTATTACGTTCGTGTAACAGACCAGACAAACGTACAGGCGTTGTTACGGTTGGCAGACTACTAAACCAATGCTACAAAGCGATACATGCTACTGAAAACGGTGCGTCGTTTTCTGCTTTAGTCATAGAGTGCCTTACTAGAAAGGAAACTCGTTCGTACAATTTTATGAACCGAAACATATTTAATATATTTAATATCGAATGCATAGCCGAGTATGTTCTCATACATTTCAAATTAATTTTATGTCTTTTCTTTTTGTACAGGTATTAAGATGTTGTAATTACGATTTGTAAACTTTTGCGCGCATGGACACTGAAAATTGGTTCTTCAAAACTGACGGAGTTTCGCCTCTATAAGAATGTTTCATAGTTCAGCAACGCTACGACATCTACTCTGCCGATAACTTCAGGCGCTATTCGAATTGAAATGTATGTATGGCGCGCCGAGAGCGAGTCTCTTGATTTTAGTAATTATTGTGTTTCTCTACAATGTATTCTTTTTTACGTTTCACTGATTACTCACGGCTGTTGGATTCCTTGGAACTGACACACGTAAGTGAAACGTCATATAATGTAAATAGCTTATTTATTTCGCTTTGTCGAAAGGATGGAGCTTATAAAATGCACTATGCTGCCATATAAATATAAGTATGTAAATCTCTATTATTAATAGTTCCTGAGTAACGAACAATTGCAAATCCTTTTACTCAGATCTAATAAATTCGCACTGGTTTTCCTTACAAACAATTGCACTGTTTGTTTATTCTTTATATTCGATGTGTAATACAACGACACAGTCAGCTATATTCTTGCACATGAAAATGACTTGCGTTGGATCGATATATTTCTAATAAATATTATTCTTTATTACAAAAATCTTGTTGGATGTTCCTCTATCTTGGAACTCTTATATTTATCTAGTGTTTCTTGAATCAAGTAAAAATCTCGATAACAAAATAATTACAATATCCTAATGTTATATGTATGTATAAGGTTCAGCTGGTAATTTTTATTTTATTATGCACTTTTACTATTTAGTTTCTATCATATACATATTTGGACCATAAATTAAACTATTGTATCATAGAGATCAAACTTTTAAGACAACACTCTGCAATATTCAATGAGTAACACGATTTTATTGATAAAAGTATGATGTTACTTGTATTAATAGTAATTTATTTTCTCTTTTGTTCTACCCCCTCCTTCGTGAACAGTTGTTTATCAATATAAAATTTACTATTAACAGTACTAAATCGATTTGCTCGTTATAAGCGAAACTAATTAAACCTGATTTCGCTTCTTTTCCATAAGATTCACTTATATATGGCATGGAACACATTCTCTGCCGGCTATGGCTATGAATTCCGTTTAGGCGAATTTAATCGAATATCACAGATTCTTAATCCCGCTAAAGAGGTCATACTTCCAAGCTGATTATAGACCTACGATCAACAGAATAATATTTCTTGTATAATAAATAATAATTCTTTCAAAATGTCTGACATGTAAAATGAAAAGAATTTTACATAGTTTAAGGCTTGAATGCATATATTGACGACACATCCAAGTAATTTTCTCAAGAAAAATGTAATCAAAGAATTCCAAATCTTTAGGCAAAATTAAAAACCTGTGTAGATCAATTGTCTAAACAATTCTCATAGTGCACTGCATATTTTCTGTTAACGATAATATTCGTATCAAATAGCCAGTTTCTTTGTTAGCCTCGTTTTAGAAAGAAATTCTGCTTAAGACTTGGATTTAATAGGATTCTCAATCAGCGATCTGATCAAAAGTAAACGATAATTGGCAAAGGACAGATTTATTTTGCTATGCCGCTACTTCGCCGAAATTCATGTGTCCAGTTTCTTTTGCGTGTTGCTGAGCAGCAATTTGTCCGTTTAATTTAACTTTGCAGTCGTTGCACATTAAGGTGAATTTTTGAACATCTGTGAATTGACGACTAGATTTCGCTTCTCTTGCTAGTTCCGCAGCCTCTAATAGTATCCTTGTGTCTTCCGTGGGAAAAATCGTTTGTATACTACCACCCTGCAATCGAACACAATCCGTAGGCAAATTTTGCTGCATTACATTACAACATACTGTCTTTTAAGATAACACTTACATCAAGAGGTTCCAAATACAAAGGATCATAATGGATTCCATCAAATATTAAAAACACTCGTTGAGCGTAGTGTTGATCCTCTCCGAACCGGTTGATGATAGCATTAATACTATCGATTACTGCTATTTCCAGGCCATAGAATTTCGACAGTATCGATAGCTCTATAGCTCCTCCCCAAGAGTCCGATTTCAAAATCCACTTGCAATATTCGTGATTCGGTCTTCCCAGGAAGGCTTCCGAATATTCCTCTGGGTCTGCCGCTACAGCGTTCGCTATGATCTCCCTCATGAAGTTAGAGCAACTAGGGTCGACTTTACCTGAAAGTGTACTATAAGATTAAAAGGTGTATAAAGCAGTTTTATATAAGAACAATGGATTAGAGAGTAGAGTAGTCCGGCAAAAATCAATCGTGATTTACAAGTGACATTTCACTCGTGTTTATATAACGATATGTACCATTGAGAACATAGCCAACGCTGGTAAACAAGCAAGAGTTATCGGCAGGCACGTCTTTCTTCATTAAAACACCGGGCGTATCGACGAAAGTCTCGTCGTTGACGATGTGGGACCGACCGATCTCACCAATGCTACGTTCCCCGTTGAATTGAACCGGTTTCTCCTCGACGATCAAGGTATCTCCCGAAACAATGCCGCTGTTCGCGATCGTCACCGTCTCGTCGTTCAAATTAATCGGCTTCGGCGGAAACCCGCTGAGAACGTGGAGCGCACCGATTGGTATGCCCGTGATCTCGGCGAGCTTCGATTTCAATTCGGATACTTTATCCTCGGGCACCAATCCAATCACGACCTTCTGACCTGATTTCGTTTTAACCCTCAACACGAATCCAGCCATTGTGTTCGTCTTCGCGGACACCCGAGTCTCGGACCAGAACAGCAAATTTTCCCCTCTATTCTGCTTGCCTCTTTCGCCTTTGATCAGCTGTTGAAACAGCAACACGAGCGAATTTTCCCTGCTTTCGGGACGATTATCATATCACGAACAGAGAGAACAAAAGATCATATGTAACCCATCACGTACTCGCGTACTTGGATACTGTTGATACCGACTATCTTTCCTTGTTCATCATCGTATTTAATATGGAACTGAACACAGCACCGATCTGCGCTATCGACGGACTTTGTGTCGCGTTGCGGTTAGGATGACTTACACTGATATATACACTATGGATACGAGATTCCCATAAGCCAGCCGTACACGCCGTACAGCCATTGAAACGAATTGATACTGGCTCTATATGCAAGCGCCCCCTAGTTAGACACAGGTGTACTAACGGACCTACCGCGAAGCTTGAAAGATTGAATTTACAGTAGAATAATACAAACTACTTGTATGAACGTTAAAATTAGAAAAAAACCTGGTTGCAAAAAATGATATTCATGAAAATAGAGAAATAAATAGATAAGTATAATATAAAAGAAACAGAAGTACTGCTTATTGAAGTTCGCAGGAAGTAAATAGTAATTTTAAGAATGTTTCTAAACATTATTATCGTTTACTTCTCTGTTATAGATAAAGAAAGTGGAGGTATGTATTTTTTACGTTTTAAGAGAAGCAGTAAATGAAATTAGATTCATAATAATACTGAAATAAATTTATTAATTACTTTATAAACAAGTAATACATATGATATAATAGTTTCCTTGCAATTTATCATACTTTTATTTCTAATATTCAATGCATATACCTGCTAATTCCGAAAGTTCACTAAATATCAAAAAAGACGCTCACAGAACACGCCAAACCACGCTATAAAACAAACTGCTACCTAGTGCTAATAGTGATGGGCACCATCGACTAAAAACTATCGACTAAATCGATAGTAGCCAACTACTATTTTCAGTCGACTGATTTTTTAAACTATCGACTGAATTTAGTAGCGGTTGGGTTACTATTTTCATAGATATTTTTTTTTAAAACTTCATTAACATTTTGCCTTTATATTGCATTATTATTAAACGATAAATAATAATTTCTATACATTTTTAAATTGTTGTTTATATTTATTTATTATTTATAATTAGACTTATAGATGACAATAATTATAAATTAATGTCGAAAAGAAATTTTAAATTACAATTTTTTAACAATCTTATTAAAAAAGACGGATCTAACTGAGGGAAAATATGAATG
This sequence comes from Halictus ligatus, assembly GCA_028454255.1. Taxonomy (NCBI): domain Eukaryota; kingdom Metazoa; phylum Arthropoda; class Insecta; order Hymenoptera; family Halictidae; genus Halictus; species Halictus ligatus. Next base: position 9,166,412 of record CM052129.1, read on the forward strand.
TGAAAAATATAACGATCACGGGTTCAGTTGGTTAGTCTGGTATATTTACTCCAATTTCCTCTTACTGTGCCTATAATACTGCAGTACATTGCTGTAAGAGTGAGTGAGAAATGAGATCTATACGTAGGCATAGACTATACTTCGCAATCTAGACGTAACCACTAAAACGAAATTTCAGTCGACTAAAAAATATCGACTAAATAACTAAATAGTAATTAGTCGATAATGCCCGTCGCTACTCCCTAACGTGCAACTGCATTGCGAATAACGCCACCTGAAGAGTGGCAAAGTATATAGCATCGCGGGGGGCGAAGAGAAGTACGGGGGATGTAGTGCACCGGTGTCTAACTAGGCGGCACTGGCATGTAAAGTCACTTCAATTCGTTTCACGGCATCTCGAATCCATAGTATATATGTATACATGACATACATGTATATGATAGTATATATGATATACATATATATATCAGGGCCTGGGATTCACTGAGCGGTAGCGATGGCGTTGCGTCGCAGCGATGCAGTGAACAAGAGAATGAGCGTTATCGTATAATAGAAAATTCATTGTGGCGCTACTGGCGAATCCTGTAAAACTTGGCCTGGCATTCGACATGTTAAAATATAGAGAATCATATACGGCAAGC